>JAVJIF010007474.1:0-135294 GCA_038442645.1 Agave tequilana
CTACGACATCCAAATGCAAGATCCATTCCATTGAAGTTGATCTATATTATTTTAGGTAACTAAAATCAAAAATCATGTATTTTTGAATACTTTTTGCTCATCCATCAAGTAGGCGCAAAATGAAGGAACGAAAATAGCATATTGCTTAGATCTATTTCTTTAGACATACAAATTCTTGATCCGACCATTTCATCATGATCTAAACACTTAAAACCTCTCACACACAAATTTTTGTTAGATTTTAAAATTCTACACCGTTAAACTAACCAACTCACTATTTCGGCTGTCCATTTTGCATCCATTAAATGGATGGGAAAAAATACTCAAAATACATGACTTTTGAATTTTAGTTACTTGAAATAATATAGATCAACTTCAACGGAGTGGATCTTGCATTCGGATATCATAGGGTTGTATTTGCGTGAGAAGGATTCGAGACCTCGAATCCTTCCGGAATGACACAAGTCTATCTATGTGGGGGGAGGGGTAAAAGGGATATGAGGTGGTGACTCATTTAGCAAAATGAGCTACTAAGACGCAAGAGTGGGCCTCATCCCCTTGCATCTGCAAGAAATTCGGAGGATGGTGAGGCCCACCATGTGTTTTGGTAGCTCATTTTGCTAAATGAGCTGCCACCCCATTTCCCTTTTTCCCTATATGTGTGTATATCTATACACACATATGCATACATGTGTGTGTATATGAATGGTGTGTGTGCGCGGCGCACTCACATAAATAGATATGTACACACGTGTGTGTGTATTCAGATTATCATATATGTATTTGATTATTTAGATATCTATTCAGCTATAGTTTATTACTTCCATATCCATACTTTAAAATGGAGATACTAGATATCCATATTAGTCAAAATACAGATATGGATCGAATTTGGATCAGATTATTTGGACCGCTTACATCTGTAATTACGAGGTTTCTTCAATGAATATAATTTAAGCTACATTGTTCAGTTTAAAAGGTGAGTGGAGATCATTTAAGGCTTTTAAGGTTGCCTTTTATCATCAAATTTGAGGTAACTATGTGTGTAATTTTAACTGGAAGCTGGAGCGTAATTTGACAATATAAAAAACATTCAGGTAGCCTGACAGAAATAAGGTTCTCCAACCCTGACAGAATTTTTAAAAAAATAAATTAAGGAAATCCACCATTAGAGACACAATGATGAGTATATATTGTGATTCTTACCTCTTTGATCTTGAACGGGAGCGAGATCTTGATCTATGACTAGATCTACCTTTTGACCGAGACCGAGATCTATGCCTGTGACGACTTTCTCTGTCTCTGTCATAATCTCTATGCCTGAAACAACAAAGCAGAGTAGAGCATAATCTATAGAAGAAGAAAAAAACCATTTCTTGCAGTAGAGAATATAAAGTGATGCTTATCTCAAAGTATCCAAAACAAGAAATCTGATGCATTTAACACATGTCGAGGAACAAGAAGAAAACTTCTGATGCTAAAAGTACTGGCCATCTGCAGTACATCAAACACTGACATTCCCTAATTTATATCATATTAATTCCTGAAGAAAAAAGAGACATTGCATAGATTGAACATTATAAGATGATAAACATCTCAAATTTTCAGGCCAAAATGCCTCAAGAGACGTCACAAAAAAGACCACCTATGCTATTAATGACTGCATGTGGTGCATTTGACACAAATAGCCTCTGGACAATCCCTAATTTTACATGAAATTAGTTCCTATATACTGGGGAAACAAACTTGCACAAACAAATCCAACTAAGTTGAAAAGATTTACTCAGAAATCTATTTCAACACAAATCAGAAAGCATGTAATATCTGATTCATTGGTACCCAGCGTTGGACACAACCCAAACTTGCATGAATATAAAATCAAAACTAATATTGCATCAATAAGGTGAATGTTGAAGAAAAAAGACTACAAAGAAACCAATTCGACATGCACAAGAAATTATATCTTACTTGATCCACACATAGCTTGTTTTGGGATTGGGACAGGAATATGGTCAGGTAAATAAAATAAATAAACTTGTTCTCAGAATGTCAGTAATGTAAATGTGAAGCTGTTTTGAGTAATCATCAGGAAAAAAAAATAAAATAAGAGATGAAGTAGAAAAGCAACCTTTCTAGTGTCCTTTTGTGTGTTCGGCCTTATTTCTAGTATGCTTAATATTCAGGCATGTTTTCAGGTGTCACTAAATTTCCTAGTAAAATACATATTTGATTTGCATTCCCATGAATCTGGGATCCAAATTGAAACCTTAAGCTGACTGAGACATGGTTTTTTAAATTGTCAAAACCAAATTCCTACATTTAATGTGAAGATTCTACAACTGACATTCACAAGTAGCAAGCAATTTCCTTGTAATATAAATGAGGAGTGAAATTGAGAGGAAAATTATCCACGCATTATTAACAAGGAAAAAATAACTGGGAAAGGAGACTGTCTGTTACCTATCACGATCTCGGCTACGGTGTCGCTCATGATCATCATCTCGGCTGCGATGGCGTTCCCTCCTATCACTTCTTTCCGTGTCTCTGTGATCTTTGTGGTGACGATCACGGTCCCTACCTCGATCCTTATCCCTACTGCCACCCCTATCATTGTCTCGGTCCCTCTCTCTCTCTCGATCTCTATCTTTGTCCCTCTCCTTCTCCCTTCCCCTGTCTCTGCTCCTTAAGGAGCCTCTTTCATAGTCACGAGAATCATACTGCAATTGAAGAAAGAAGCAGGTGAGAAGTCAATAGAGAAATGTCAACAAACATGTACGACTACCATTAACAGTAATGGCATGATGAAACCAACTGAATCACAAATTTTTTGAATGAAACTGATATTGTTACAACAGTTTCTCCTGTGACAACACTGTAAATTTTGAAGAATCAGGTACTGCTTTGAGCCACAACTCGTACAACTGCAAGTCGTAAAACCTCTTTTTCATTTTCCGTTGTTTGTTTTGCTGCAAAACAATTTGCAAAATGATCAATCTCATTTTTTTCACTTGCAGTTGCTACAGTTAATTTTGTGATCATGTAAGTCCCATTTTTACACTCACATTTTCTCACTTGTAGCTGCTACAGTTGATTTTGTGGTTATGTAAATCTCACTTTTAGTACACTTGCAGTCCAACAATGTTACTTGATAATTAATATATAATTTAATATTATTAAATATTTAATATTTTTTAATATTTTTAATAGTACATAGATTATTATTAATAATTTAATTATTTTAAATTTTTGTTTTTTTTATTTTAAATATTGTTTTAATATTTAATATTGTTATTTAATATTTTATAATATACAATAGTTTCAATATAAAATTACTATATATTTAATTTATTAATTTTATAATACAAATAATTACTTTATTAATATTATAATACACTTTATTATTATATTAATGTTTTATTATATCTAGTATTATAATTCTATTTTATTTTGCTAATTTTATAGTTTTATAATGTTACATTAAAATTATAATAAAATTTAATATCATAATAATAGTTTATAATATTTTTATAATATTATAATTGTATAATATTATAATAATATTGTATTAGTTTTCTTAAGATTTTATTAATATTTATATTTTATTAGTAATCTTAAAATTTTTATTAGTATTCTTTAAATTTCTTAAAATTTTATAATTATTTGTTTAGTTAACATTTTATTAATATTTTACTAATAATAATAATTTGTTAATATTATTATTATAAATAACATATTAAAATTATTAATATTTTTTCTCAAATTTATAATACATCTTTATTTTAAATAGTAAATTTAATTTAATAATATTTGTAATATTTAAATCATTACTACAGTTAATTTTGTGGTACACTTTTTCACTTACACTTCTACATTACCAACCAAACACCGTAAAATGCAATATACTTTCCCACGTGCACTTTCATATTATCAGCAACACACTATAAAACACAATATATTTTCCTTGATCCCATTCTCATTTTACGACTTACGACTTGCGGCCACTTGCACTAAGACAAACAGGCCCTAAAAGTACTAGACAAGGACCAAAGTATTCCAAAAGAAAATAATTGAACAAAATCAAAAGAACATCATAACAAGTACAACTGTTTCCTCCAAAATCCTTTAAACCTCCATATTTCCTTTCCAAGGGAATTTAAGCAGGCATGAAGATAATATTAATAATCGAACCTTACTACCAAAGTGAGCATAAGTCATAAAACAAATAAAATTGATTGTTTTTGCAGCAGAAAGCCCTTGAGGGGGTAAATCTTGAAGCTTGGATAAAATATATGTATCAAATTGTAATAACCATATAAAGATAACAAAATTTAACAGTCAAGGAACTTTCAGTGATAACTCATAAAAGAAAAATCTCAAAATAAAATTCCACAAAAAACACAGAAGGATAAACAATACAACAATGCACATGATGGCAATCTTTATTTAATATAAATGTGGAAAACAAAGGAACAGATATTTGACAATAACATATTTGTGTTGATTGGATGACTATGATATACCAGCAATTGTTTTAAGAAAAATCAGATTCTCCTTTACATTTGTAAAAGACATCTGCACAGTAATACAAGTATGTGTAATTAAGTAGGTGAGCCAAAGTAATTGAATACTTATTCTCAGTAGGTTTAAATACAACTTATATCTGGTTTCTAGAAAACGGAAGCCTAAATTGGCAAGTCAGCAAAATACCAAACCTAAAAAATAAAATATCTCAATAAACATGACTTCTCTACTAAAATCAATAAAATATATACTGGGTCTTTTGAAGATGAATCCTATGATTCAAGCAGCGTCAATTCTGGTGGGAATTTGGTTCAATTCCTATAAATTTAGGATTAAGACAGAGCCTGTTGGCCAGATACAAAATGACAGAATGGCTGTGAGGTGTTTCCTGAAAACAGCTTAAGCGAATTCAAGTGATCGTGGCGTGTGCGCATGGCATAGGCAGTCTACAGGAAGCTGCAGATGAAGGGACAAGATGGCTTGGAGGCTGAGTTGGCATGAGTTACAGCCATATCCAGGTATCCCAACAACCTAAAATCTTGTTTCGGTGTAAATGCCCACTCCTTGTAATTGGGATTTCAGGTACGGTAAATATAACAAAAATTCATTTGTAACAGAATTCCATTGGTAGCAAATTGCCTGTTTAACAATTGAGAGACTTCATCAAAAGTTCTTCAATACAGTTTCTCTTCCTCCATGAATAGCTAGGATTTTCTCAGTTCTCTAATGGTGAACATCCATCAGAACGAGCTCCTCCAAAGAAATGAGCTTCATACTTTGTATGGGCCAAACACATGTCGCGAGTTCAAAAACCCAATAAGGGCTACCTTGGAGAGGGCTAGGCTACCTAGACAGAGTGTGTGAGTCATCCAATGGAAAAAGTGATATTTACTCTAGATTGAAAGCTATCCAGAGTTAAAGCTGCCTCGAGTGAGAGCTGCCATACACGTAGCACTTCAGAAGCAAAGTGGTTTGTGACAGTAAAATTGTAACTCGGTTCAGGATGGTGTGAACCCCCACTTGGGATATGACCAAAATAGTTATCAAAACCGTCCGCAGGGGGGTTTTCTCCCGTAACACTCATATAAAAACTTTCAGCACCTGCTTTTTCTCCTCCTCCTGCTTCCTCTTCTCCTTTCTCCTGACCGATCGGTCGGTATCCCACCGATATAGGCGGTATACTCGTATATTTAAAACCACATCCTCCCTTAGTGCCTAGGTGGGACGGATGGTTAGAGGTGTCACCCTGTCAAATATCTTGAAGAATCTATACCATATACTTAAAAAGTGACAATCATAATCCTAATAAATGAAATTAAGGGGTGGAAAACTGAAAGCCATAAACCTCCATTCATACAAATAAAATAAAATAAAATCAGATGTACAGTAGATCCAATTCTACAGATAAAACTGCATCGCGATAACTATTCCAAATCTGAGCCTAAGAGTCAACTACTATAAAATATAAATTTTAAATACCAATATTTATAAGGAACATGCTTAAGTTAGGCAATCTCAAATCCCCGATTTGGCACAAATATCCATATATAAAATATCAAATTTTTCGCTGACTCTTGCATCAGAAACCTGAGTAATTCTTAAAAACCTTCAAGATCCAGCAAGGATTCAACAAATTCAAATCAAAAAACAAACTTCTCAATAAATAGAAATCTCCCAGAAATTTATTAACTTCCCTTGAAATGTCAGAGATATAGTATGGCAAAACGAAACCAACACTGATGTAAATTTTTTAGATATAAAATACAATAAAAAAACCCAGCAGTTATAGCATCAGAAACTCTAATAATCCCTAATATACCTTTAAATAATCCTCAAACACTCACAATTATATAGACACCATTAACAGCCTTACTGATCCCAATAAATAAGCAAAATTGAGATTTTTGTTCAAATACTGGGCAAAATGAGAGGGTTTAAAGAGAATTCGGGTGACTTAGACCTGAGATCTAGAATCGCCCATGGCATCGAAACCGCTGTTCTTCTGATGAAGAGGGGGAGAAGCGCCACCGTAGTCGTTGGCGTAGCCCTCTCCGTTCCCTTCATATCTCTCTTCATAATCCGGCATCTTTAACACTCTCTCTCTCTGTGAGCGGAGACAAGGGTTAGGGTTTTTCTGCGTGCTCTTTTAAGTCGATGGCTTTGAAGGGGAAGTCCGCTTTTTATATATAGCACGTGGGAAGTGGTGAGCCGGGGCGCAAGTGGATCGGGTTGGTCGTGTCCTGACCCGATTTGACCCGGCCCATGTCCTGAATCCGTTGGAACCGGTTTTGTTTAATTTTCTTGGACACAAGTCCTGTTGTTTTACCTAGGGCGTGTTTGATTGCAAGGAAGTGGGCGGAATTAAGGAAATGAGAAAGTATAATTGCTCATTTCTTTATCTATCCAAACATCTAAAAAGAAAATGAGAAAAACTCTTTTTCTTTTCTCTTTTTTCTTTTACACAATCATTTTCTTACTTCCAGCATACTACAGTTATTTTGTGGACATATAACTCTCATTTGTAATAAGTTGCAACTCAAAACAGTTCATTTTATGATCATGTAAATCTTACTTACATTCTAATTACAGTCTAATTTTATTTTAATATTATTTTGCGTTCATTTTCACTTTCACTTTCACATTACCATCTAAACACTGAAAAAGACATAACATTTTTCAAATCACACTTCTTAACAACATTCAAACACTAAAAAACTCATTACTAATTCTCAAGTTCCAAAAGAAACTATTACTATTCCTTCACTTCCTCACTTCCACCCCTAACTAAACACCCCTAAGTCTGTTTCTGAAACAAATGAATTTCTTAGTTCTCACAACGTAATTAAATAATTTTTAACCTAATATATACATTTTTAGGTTAATCAAACAGAAAACGGACAAAAAAAACAAATTGAAGAATTAGTTTGTATGTTGTAGCTTACAAATGAACAATTTTGAGTAGCAAGATAGCATCGAGTCTAACTAAAAACTTAGCCACGCGTAAAGGGAACACAAACTAAAAAAAGAAAAAAAAAAATTGTTAGTTGTTTCGTGAATTGTTCTTTCAAGACAAAACGGCTAACTAATAGTTTTAGCACCCAGGTTACCAAAATTCAATCAAATGTAGAAGCTAGAGCAATCAACTAACTTTCTAACCAAAAAAAAAAAAATGCGAGAGAAAAATTCAGCAAAAAAAAAAAAAAATTTACTTGAGCAAAAGAGAACCAAAAAAATAATAATATATGACTTAGGGACTTGAAGACGAAGAAGGGGGAAAAAAAAAAAAAAACGATTTATGAATTAGGGACCTGACCAACATTAATGATGATCGGTGCTCTGAATTCTTTCTTCTCCTCACAACTTCTTCAACTCCCTCTTTTTCCTATTTACTCAAAAAAAAAAAAAAAATCTTTTTTTCTTTGCAAAAAATCCACTAACACTGACACTTTTACCGTAGGCGCTGTTTGGTTAAGGGTAAAAGTGAGAAAGTAGTAATAATTTTTTTAAAACTTGAGGATTGGTTAGCAAGTTTTACAGTGTTTGGATATTACAGGGAAGTGTGGTTTAAAAAATGTTATGTCTTTTTCAAATAATATTAAAATAAAAATGCGGAAGTGAAGTGGAAAAGTTGACCACAAATTATATTAAAATAAAAAATAATTAAGAAAAATAAATTGGATTGTAATTAGAATGCATGTGAGATTTACATGATTCCCAAATTAACTGCTTTGAGCTACAACTTTAAAAAAATGAGATTTACATGACCATAAAATTAACTGCAGTACCATGAAGTGAAGAAATGGTTGTGTGAAAGGAAAAAGAGAAAAAGAAAGAGAGTTTCTTATTTTCTTTTTCAGTATTTGGATAGATAGAAAAGTGAGAAATGCCACTTTCTCATTTCCTTACTTCAGTCCACTTTCTTGAATCCAAACAGTCACGTAATGAACTTTTTTAGAAACAAAAATAGAGGAGAGGATTACTCAGGATTTCCGAGAAAAGTTATTTTTTTTTCCCACGGTAAAGATATTGAGAGGGAATAGTGATTTTCCAAAATGAAAATGCTTTGTAATTCTAAGTTAAAAAATTATAAAGATAACAATAAATATTACAAAACATTCTCATGAAAGGTTATTGAACAATATTTCCTAACACCTTTAGTCCATCTTTAAAATAATTATTGTTAATTATCTTGAGTAAAATTAATATGTTCGTTGTAATTATTACATGCATTGAAGATAAAAAAAATTCAAAATTATTAAATAATTAGTTATCAAACAACTCTTAGGCCTAGAAAATATTCGAGGACAAAATTATTAATGTTTGGTAAAAAAAATCGTTGATAGTTATTTTTATAATAATTAATATTAAATATATTATCTCGAGTGGTCATTATAAACTCCATCAGTTAACGAAAATTATTTCTAAAAAGTCCTTTATTAAAACATTAGAATCATTCGTTCATAGCGTAGTAGTCGTTTATGAAATATTTAAAACTATATTTTCATGAGCTTTTAGTCGGGTTCTAAATTCACTTTCAAATTCAATTACCTGAAAACAAAAAGCTTTGCAAAACTACATACAAAATAAACATACTTTACTTTCGCATTACACCGTGGAATCTCTCTAAGAAGCTCAATTAGATCTCATAATAAAATCAAAACTGATTAAAGGAATTTTCTCCTGTGATTTTTTTCGCAAACTATGTTCGTTTATCTGTTTGTCCGTCTCCCCCCTGCTCTCTGCCTCTCTCTCCCTTATTCTGATCTGTCACCCCCTGCTCCTTTCTCCCCCTTTCCTGTCTCTTCGCCTCTCCCCTCCCCCCCCCCCCCCCCCCCCCCCCCCGTCCCCCCTCTATGACTCTTCGACTCTCCCCTCTTCCCCTCTCCCCTTCCCTCTGCTCTCGTTTCCCCTCCCTCATCTTCTCCCCTATCCATTCTTCTCCTATCCTCTCTCTAACTCTCATTTTTCCTCTCCCTTCTCTCCCCCATCCCCACCCTCATCTTTCTCTCTCATCGTCGCCGGTACCACCGCTCGACAGCGGTACAGTAGCTTAAATATTATTATAAAAAACGATCAAAGGGTAGTTTTTTCTTTTCTACGAGTCGTATAGAACTTTATTCGTCTACCTGTCTTCACCTGCGAGAAAAGAGTATTAACCCCTTCTTCTTTTCCCCCTCCTTCTCCCCCTCCTTCTCCCCCTCTCTCCACATTTTCTTCCTAATTGATCCGATCGATTTCTCACTAACAATGATAGTGTACTAATTTTTATTATTAATCACTAAACATCAAAATTATTAATCAGTAACATCAAAACAAATAACAAACAGTACCAATTTTTTTTTCCCCTTCCAAAGATTAGAAATTAGTTTAGTAGCTCAGAAAAAAGAAAAATAAAGGGGGAAAAAAGAAATTTTGGGGGAGCATAAAACCAGGCTTCAGAAGAGATTGTATAAATAAAATAAAGCTCGTCGTCTAGAGCGCGGAGAACAGAAACCCCAGCAGAGAATTATCGACACCAATCTTTCCCTCCTCCCCCACTTTAAACCTAGGGTTTGAGGAAAATCCCCCAAAATTCGTCGCAATGGAGAGCGCCCTAGCGAGCGCCAAAGCGATCACGGACCAAAGGCAGAAGATCGAGCAGTACAAGCTCATTCTTGCCTCCGTCCTCTCCTCGTCGCCCATCGACATCAGCCAAGCCAAGCGCTTCATCGATCACAGTAACCTCTCGCTCTTCAATCTCTCTAAAACCTAGGGTTAGGGTTTTCGCCAATCCCGCTACTTAGTTATTTGGTTCTGTTGTTTTAGTGGTTTCGGACGATGTCCCGCTCGTTGTGTCGAGGCAGTTGCTCCAGATGTTCGCTCAAGAGATTGGAAGGTTGGATGCTAATTCGCAGAAGGAGGTTGCTCACCACGCATTGACTCAGATTAATCCCAGAGTCGTCTCTTTCGAAGAACAGGCGAGTTCGGTACTTCTTTATGTTATGTTTTGATTGTAGGACTCAATTCGTCAATTACATTGTTTAGTTAAGACACGATGGTAGTTTTGTATGATTCAAGTCCCCACTACCCCTCTGGCTTTTTCAACATGCAAGCTTTACCTGCATTGAGTCCCCACTATGAGTTTCTTTTTTTTTTTTTGCCAACCTCAAATTTGAATGATTCTGATTATAGCTATCACTAATGTGAGTTATTAAAGCTTTATTACTCAGTCAGCTAGAAAAGCCAGACAGAAGAATAAACACGAGAGCAAATGGGTAATAAAGCAACCTGAATTAAATAAGAAATAGTTAAGAGTCTTTGGCTTGAAAGTCTTAAAAATATATCAAGATTGGTTTGATGGATGCCATCTTTTTGGTTAATTATCTTGCTAGCTTTTACTCCAAATTTCAAGAGCTGACAACATTCGATTGATATTTACAACAGTTGACTCGTTAAATTTCAGAAGTATTAATAGGTATTACTATGTGATAGAAGTTCGTTTTTCCTGCCCCTTACGTAAGAATATGTCTAAAGTTAACCATTCCTTAACTATATATATTGTTAAAATAGATATGATTTGTATATTTTGTCATTTTATGAACGTGATGCAAATCCCAGTTCTTACTGGTTAGAATTGCATTAACGTAGAAGTGTTGCAGAAATTCAATATGTCTATAATCCATACATTCTCCAATTATTAATGTGTTTAAAACTGAGAAAATTTGTTAGGCATCACCACCTTCATAGAAAAACCCTATCTCAAGTTTTAGGTGTGGCTACAAGAATCCTTGTTTTTTAATTCAGTCCTGTTAAGAGTTAAGACCAACTCGTTTGTCACATTAGCAACCGACATATATTTTTTTACTTGTTTAGTCCATATATTTACTTCTATCTTCTCCTAGCGGCACCTAGCCCTAGCCTCTCCTTCAGCTACGATTTTATCACTCATCCAAATTGGTGTACTAGGTCACTAGTGCACGCGCCCAAATTATCTTAAATGGTTCTCTCCCTCATCATCCATAATGATCTCTCTCTCTCTCTCTCTCTCTCTCTCTCTCTCTCTCTCTCTCTCTCTGTGTGACTGTTCTCATTTCTTGTTCCTATTTTTCATTGCATTTTTCCTCCATCTTAGCTGAATGTTCTCATTCTCATTTTAGCTGCATTCATTTTTTTCTGGACATTTTGTTTCTAAAATTGGTTGTGATCCATCTAGCTTAGCTGGTCAGATAACCAACTTACAAAAAATTCTTTCAACTTCTTCAATATTCTACAACTACACAATACTTTCTCTTCTCTTCTTTTTCCATCTTGCTCTTATTCTATTATGCAACTCCTCAATATCACGTGCATGGTTAATAAGTACTTTTTGGCCATAAGTGAACATCATCCTTATATATTATGCTTATAATTTTGCACCCGCTTCCCAACCCTCATTAACTGAATAGTATTATCAGCAAAAGACATCTACAATTAGACCTTATTGTTGATTTGCCTTCATCCACTATTGATCTAAAAAGCAAGGACTTAATGCCAATTCTTGATGTACGTTTATAACTGTGGGACTGCCTTTATCTACTGCCTCTGTTCAGCTTTTGTCATGCTACTCACAAATCCATGGTAAATGTCATCAATATAGCTACCTGGTATGTATTTTCTGAAATCCATCAATTCTCACTAGGACTGACATCCAGTTTTTTTATTTTTAAAAAATCAACGTAAACCATACATAGGTTTTCACTCCCCCTACTTTGAATCGTTCCATGCATCGTATTAATAAGTAAATAGCTCTGACAATGCATCTCCCTATCATACAACTATAATGCTTTTCAAAATAGTTGTATATATTTTTAGTTGCCCAATTACTCTTCCAAATTTTCATTTTATGGCTCATAATTTGATTTAGTGATAGTTTGTACAGCTTTTTAAATCTTTCTTTATTCTTATAATTAGGTATGGAAATACTTGTCCTCCACTCATCATGTGTTTATGTTAGTCTATATAATTTTGTTGTATGATTTAATTAGTGATACTAAGTCTTTAGCCCCTAAAAATTTCAATATTTCTACAGCTCTTCATGTTCTATTTTTCTTCAATTCATCTTTAAGTTCATTAATTATAATTTTTTCATGTTCCCTATATTTCCCATAATGAGTTGCCTCATTTGATTCTATTTTCTTGCTCCTAGGTGATTCTAAATAGGTTGTGAAAATAACCTGCCTTCCTATAATGTATTATTCTAGGATTCATTGGTCTCCACTTTTAACATAATTAACTTTACCGAGATGTTTATTATTTCTTTTCCTCATCAAGCTTATACGCACGAAAAAACACATTCCTTTTCTGGTTTCAAACTTCTTATCTTCTTACGCGCACGCGCTCTCTCTCTCTCTCTCTCTCTCTCTCTCTCTCTCTCTCTCTCCTCAATTTGCATCAATAACTTCTATTGTAGCTTCCTTGTCTATCGATTTATATTCTTCATAAATTCATTTTTTCCTACACGGCTGCACAATTTGCCAGCTTTTACCCATCTTATTTTATGTGCTCTTTGTTTCATCTACCTTTAGACTCGTCTGCTACAACCAACTCTAAGTTTCAATGATTTACTTTAGGTTCTTCAAGAATTTCTTTTGCGTCTCATTTCATATATTTTGACTTATATCCCATAGTTATTTCACCTCTATTTCCAACTTTCTTATTCTATCCTTTTGTTCTTAAAAAGTATCAAGTCCTTACCTTTCAAGTTCTGCCATGTCGTACTCTGATTCACCCCAGTTCTTCTGATCTACAATTAAATATAAACACCTATCTCTTATGTGGTCAAACTCTCACTCAATATACTTTTACAGTCCTTGCACATAACCTTTTTGTTTGACTATTTGACTAGATCCACTTCTAGAAGATGTTAATAATCATCCCTGCTATTATAAGATCACATGAGCCTGCAAAACCTGAAATATATCTCAGCCGATTCTCAGGTTTTGTTCTTTATTCCATACCCATTATCTCCACATACGCTTTCATATACCATACTCTCTTTATTAACATTAACATTTTGATCTCCTACAAATAAATTTTCTCCTCTCAGTATTCCTTGAATTTGATTCATCTATATGCCTCAAAACTTCCTTTTAACATTTGCATCTTTCTTGTGATCATAACTACTAAAATACCTACTTCTTTAAAAATCAATTATTATTATTCTATCCACCATTCTAAATGGGAAACATTTTATATCTGTAACATAATCACTTCACTTAAAAACTCAAGTTAATAGGTTCTTGCCTAATAATGTATATCAACCAAACTTGGTTCTTGCCTAATAATGTATATCAACCAAACTTGACACTTAATATTCTTCCTCACGTGGGTCTACACGCCAGGTGGAAAAGGCCTCCAGCGGTAAAATGTCTCACTTGGAAAGGCAGACTATTTTGGGTAAAAGAACATATTTTAAATTGGTTTGAGTCCAAGACTTCTTGAAACCTTGTGCCCTGATGCTAAGCCAGATAACCACTTCTCTTGGGCTAAAAATGTATATTGCTTAATACCTAACAATCTACTTCTAATAACTGCAGGTTTTAATCATCCGGGAGAAGCTTGCTGAATTATATGAGTCTGAGCAGGAAGGTCTAGAGCAGCACAGATGCTAAGTGGGATTGACTTGGACTCAGGAATAAGGTAGACATTGCTTCCTCCATTGTGCTGCTTGTGCGACATCTCAAGCAACCCTCATTGACATCTTTATTCTTTAAACCATCTTCTGTTAGGATGCTCGATGAGACATATAAACTGTCCAAGTGTGTCTAAATTGCTCGTCTCTATCTTGAGGTTTGTAATGAAATTTTTCCGTACCATTTACATCAGATATTGTCACACAACATTATTTTTAACTGCTTGCTTCACTTCAGGATGATGATGCTGTCAATGCAGAGGTTTTTATCAACAAAGCTTCTTTTTTGGTTAGCAATAGCCATCACGAAGTTCTTAATTTACAATACAAGGTGAAAGCATATCCAAAAGTACCAATAATTCTTTAAATACGAAATTAGCTTTTGGTAGAGGCTTTTTTTGCTTTATCATTTTGATATTTACTTGTCAGGTTTGTTATGCAAGGATCTTAGATCTAAAGCGGAAGTTTCTGGAAGCTGCACTTCGTTATTACGATATTTCCCAAATTGAGAAACATCAAATTGGAGACGAGTAAGTTTATTCACATGGATTGCCTATCATGGTAGCTAAATTATTCACATGGTTGGATATACACCAAGGTAGCTTAATCAGGAGGATAATTGGTGATTATGCTAATCATTCAGTAAATTTCTCGTTCTTCCTTGTTCAGGTTATTAAAAGTTTACTTTGTTTATAATGTTACTAATTATTTAGTTTCTTAAGAATTGCATTCCCCCTCCCGATCTCCATGTGTCTCCTTATCCTTTCTTATTGTTGTTATTGTCATCAAATTGCAAAATATTACTCTGCTGAGTTAATCTGCACACCTGATAAAGTGCATGCAACCAAGTTATTTGGTTTTCTGTTTCTACTGAACTTGTCATCCTTTAAATGGTCCAAACCTCTATAAAGTTTTGGCAGAGTGCCATGAACAACATGGCTCAAGTAGATACTTTTACAGTATAAGGTCTATATGTTGAGACCGTGAAGGTCTGCAGGGTGGGCGGGGGAAGGGGGATGCTGCAGGGTTGGTGCAGGTGGTTGGTGATGCAATAGGGTTAGGGCAGGAGGTGAGTGGGTAAGGTTAGGGCTGAAGAAAGACATTTGTTGGGTTAGGTCATAGTTTTCCTTGGTGACAAAAGGAAGTAAAAGAAAGAAAGAAAGAGGAAGTCGAAGTAAAAGATAAAAGATGAAATGAAGGAAAAAAAAGAAAAAAAAATATTGTTGATGATGGCGAGAGCGTTCATGTGAAGGTAGAGAGAAGACAACACATCCTTAACCACATGTGTTTCTTATTTATATAATTGCAGAAAATAGATAATTACAGAAATACTCTTATTCTATTATCTAACTAAACAACTTCGTAGTCCTACTCATATAGAGGCATTTGTGAATTGCCTAGTTGTGTCTTGCTTTTTCTTCTTCTTCATCATCATCTTCTTTTTGGTGCTCTTGTTTGTTGCGAGCTAACAAACCACTGGATAATCTGTTCACTTTTTTGGTTTATGGACACTTGATAATCTCAGGGAGATTGATGAGGGGGCGCTGGAGCAAGCTCTTAGTGCTGCTGTGACCTGCACAATATTAGCTGCGGCAGGTCCTCGACGATCACGTGTTCTAGCTACTCTGTACAAGGTATTTTGTTACCTTTTAATTGAAGGAAAACACTCTTCATATAGCAACGATAATGTCTTTGCTTTTTGACCAGTGCTTCCTGTATAACAATTAAGCTAATTGCTCAGCTGATAAAGATCATTTAAATTCATAACTTTGCTTGATTAAGTTTCATTTGTTTGTATTGATTGAAGGTAGGAGTGCCACATACCACCAACTGTGACATATTCACACATCAGTCACTTTTGCTCCTCAGGAATCAGATGACTCTTGGAGCTAATGACGTGCCACTCAAATTCATGTTAGTTCTGATCAGTGTTTTTTTTGGGTGTTTAGTGCATCAATAATACAAGCTGAGTTCTGTGTTAAAACATGATGATGAAGTGATAAAATTTGGTGATACTCAGCAGACTATTTACCTTCTTTGAAGGTGGACTACATCTAGAGTTCCATCAACAGTGTAATTTAGTCTATCACTTTAATATGTTTACTCAAAAGATCACTGAAGTCGTAATTATATTTAGACTGTTTGCAACAATTTTTGCCTTCTGATAGGACATCTACTATTGTGACCATGCTGTTTTGAAGTCTTTTCTTACTAGTTTCAAATAAATGTGCGGATATTGAAACAAAATACTCCATTTCTCTGCAAGTCTTGGTTTGTTATACTGGTATCTGGGCCTTTTGGAGTAGTATTTTTTTTCCTGTTCCATTAGAGTAAAACATTTGGTTTGGCTTTTGAACTTCTTTTTTTGGTTTCTTTCACCTTGAATATACATATATTCTTAGAAGTAACTGTCAGACTCGATGATCTTGCAATTTGATTGTAACTTTATGTTGACAAGTGATTCATGCGTAGAGGAAGAGGAAAGATGACCTATGTCGTGAATCTCATTGGTTTAATACGCTTGGGTTAGATACTTGGAATTTGGCATTGTCGTTATACATTTTGTGTGACATGAAAGATTGATTGCCTTTTTATAAAGTTTGACTTATAAAGAATTTAACAAGAGATATGGTAAGATGTTATTTGGAATATATGCAGATCAATTTTGGCTCGAGCTGATCAGAATATAGGCTTATTGTTTGGTCTCAACTTAATTTTGGTTGATCGCAAATCACTCTACTTCACCATGTACAGGACCAAATTTTGTATGAGCATGTTATAGGATTGATCCAAGTTGTGGTAGAAGTATTCTCATATCTTCATCATTTTCTAAAATGCTCAATCTATTTCAGTTCTCAAGATTTTAAATATCAATAAGCTGCGTCAAGAGTATTCTCATAGTCACTTCACTTTCTAATAAATGCCTTGATGTAATATACGTGGATCACAATCACCTTCAATCCAAAGAAAAGAGAAAACTAGGGTTTGAGGAAAAAAAAAGGAAATTAGAAGGGTTGGGCTTTACATCCCTTGTACAAGATTGGGCTTTACAACCCTTACACTAATCTCAAGATCACAATCTCAAAAATTTTAACTGAAAATTTTAATTTCAATCATTCAATACAAATAAGAGAGGTCTTGAGGTCTAGTTACAGGCTTTACAAAAGTCCAATTTTTAGAACATAACCAATGTGATACTAAATTTTCAAATAAAAAAATAACTGAATTCAAAATAAATTAAAATCAAAACAACTAAAATAAACTAAAAATACGAAATGCAGTACGCTTTCTATTAATGTAGACTTGCTTAATGGCGTGTGATGTCCTCATCATTCCCCGGGCAAGAAAAACTCGACCATGTCGAGTGCAGAACCCCCATACGAAGCATCTCAATCGGGTCACGGTGATGGTCTGAAACCGTTGGTCGTGCATCAAGTCTGAACAAGATGGTAGAGGTGGGACTGGCTTCCGTGACGGATCAGACGCAGTCGATGGTAGATTTGGAAAGGAACATGCAGCAGAATGGGTCGAATCCGCTCCACTGAAAACCGAATTGATACCAGATGGCAGAGTCTCATGGGAAATCCAACTCATCAGTATTTGGGGATATGAAAACCTCCTGGACCCGTAGGGTGGGGGACTCGAGCCCGGCCTAAGTACCGGGCCGGGCCAAGCCCGCGCCCGGTCCCCATCTGGGGGACTCGGGCCCGGCCTAAGTACCGGCCGGGTCTGCCCGGATAATTTAAACTTATAATAAATAATTTTTTCATCTTTTTTCAACCCCCAATTTGGTATTGTGATTAGCGCATTGAAGTGGGGTGTTGGGTGTCTTGGTTCGAACTCCAGCAAACAAATAATTTTTTACAATTCAAAAAAAAGGCCCTGGCCGTTTGGGGGGTTTGCAAAAAAACTTGCAAAACACCCCAAACTAGCTGGGACGGGTCAGCCCAGCCTGGCTCAGGTTCAGCCTGAGCCCGGGTAGGCCCGGCGGGGACGTGGGCTTGTTTATGCTAACCCGGGCACAACCCGATTTGGGGGCAGGCCCGGGCCGGGACTGGGCCTGGGTGATCCGGGCTGTGCGGGGCCTGTGCCAGCCTGGGCCGGGCCCATGCGGGTAAGCGGGTCGGCCTGGACCCGTTCGCACCCCTATCAGTAATGAAAGTAACCTTCGTCAGGACTCTAATAGGACATATACATGGAGCGTGCAACTATCTCATAGTTCTGAGAGGGAACCTCTCAGACTGAATCCTGACTATCATCACATTTAATTGCAAATTCATGCAAGATACTATGTGGATAGACAATAATTTTGCAGTCATCATTACAAATTGTTATCTGTTTATAAGTCTCTTCATGCATTTCAGGCAAATGCAATGCAACGAACTCACTAGGTAAAACTCCTAAAGATAGAGCAAAGTGATATAGGGGTTTCCTAGGAGGACGTACATCAGATACCGCAAACGGTATAACATGACTAAGATCAACAAAAATATGATGAAAGCCAGAAAATAACTTCAAACATTCACTAAAAGAAGAAACACTAGGAGTAACCTGATGAACAATAGTAAAGAATTCTACTTACTAGAAGAAGAAAAGTTAGGAGTAACCACATAATCACAATTTGCACAAAAGAATTCAGATGGCTTACTAGATGTAACGACACTTGTATCGAATGTCTCATGCTCAATTCTGTCCTCTATCATAGGTATGACAAGTGAATACTCAGCAACCTGTACGGACATGTTAGACTCTACTAATACATGCTCAAAATCACTAGTATCATCTTTTGAAACATTGATACCATCTGGTATGGGTGTAATGGACTTATCTAATATATCTTGAATGCCACTAATACTCTCTTTATGAACATAAGTCTCATCAAGTATGGGTGTACTACACTTTACCAACTCATCAACATCTCTAATAACATCGACAATCCTCGAATTATCAAAGTCTTCAGTTTGCACATTATAAGTATGTTGACTCTTTGAGAGGCACTAGTAATCATATAACAACAACAACTAAGCCATTTGTACCAAGTATTTGGTGGAGGAGATGATCAGGTGGTGGAGGAGATAATCGGTGGCGACCTATTGTTGGATCAGTGGCAGAAGAGGAGTGAGGAGCGAGGGCGGCGACCTACTGTTGGATCAGTGGCAGTGTTGGGGCTACAGTTGTCTGCAGAATAGAAGAGGGGCAGCGAGAGGAGGGGGTTGTGTGATGGGCGGACGGGCAGGCCATCGGGAAGAGGTAGAAGAGGAGGCAGGGGTTGGCGTGTTGGTGGCATGGATTGGCCGCGAGGGTGATGGCGGTGCTTGTCACCGACGAAGATAGAGGAGTGTGGCGACGGGAGGCGGAGGCAGGTGGACTAGGGTTAAGGTTTTGTGGGAAGGGAGGAAGGAGATGAACAATGGTGATTTGAAAATTTTGGTGATTTTTGAAGTATTTTTGGTGAACAGTAATTTTTGGGAATTCCCCCCCCCCCCTTTTTCCTTTTTTTTAACTCTAAGAAATCTAAATTTGGAAGAAAGAAGAGGGAGATTTAGATCTAGAATTTTAAATCTCTTTTAGAAAAATTGAAGGGGATTGGAAACCTAGGCTCTGATGCTAAAATTGATGTAATATACGTGGATCACAATCACCTTCAATCCAAAAAAAAGGGGGAAACTAGGATTTGAGAAAAAAGAAATAGGAATTTGGATAGGGTTGGACTTCACACCCCTTACATCAATCTCAAGATCACAATATCAAGAAATTTAACTGGAAATTTTAATTTCAACCATTCAATAGGATAAGAGAGGTCTTGAGGCCTATTTATAGGCTTTACAAAAGTCCAATTTTCAGATTATAACCGATGTGGTACTAAATTTTTAAATAAAGAAAACAACTGAATTCAAAATAAACTAAAATCAAAACAACTAAAATAAACTAGAACTAAGAAACGCAGTACGCCTTCTCCTAATGTAGACTTGCTCAATGGTGCGTGATGTCCTCATCATGCCTGATCAAGTTAAGTTCCCTAGCTTTGGTGGTGCAACCTTTTTTTCTTTCTTTTGGTGTTTAAGAGTGTGCACGGGTGTGTGCATGTGTGAATATCTGATTTTTTTAAAATTATATTATGTATTTAGCACTGTCCATCTACTGAGATTTTTGCAGTAAATCATATTGAGGGAAATAAACTTTAAATTTAGGTGCCTCACTTGCCTTCTTTTCTCAAAGGATTATTGGCTGTTTGGAATCTGATCCTCATTAATGTTTTATTATCAGGACGAGAGATGCTCAAAGCTGAAAATTTACCCCATATTGCAGAAGGTACTCACTGATTGATTTTTTTGTATCCTTTTATTTTCTTTGCTTTTCAAGCATTTTTGCACATCTAAATTTATTTTTAGTGATTTCTCTTATTGCAATTTACATATTTATGCCTTAAAACCTAACGTTTTGCTTGGCAACAAAGGGTTAAGAAAGAAGGATTTAGATAGTGGGTTACAATAGATAACGCATCGTAAAAGAAGAGAGAAAGAAAAGTAAATTACTTAGCCTGTCATAAAAAAATTAGCATAATCTTCTTCACATTTTAAGTGTTTGGATAGGATAAGCCATAAGGGTTATAAACAAATCTTTATACAAACAGAGGGATACCTCTTAATCCATCATAAGTGGTGGATTTATTAACCCTCCATTTTGAAGGGTTAACTTCTCTTAACCCTTTAACACTGGTTATCTTAATTCATGTTTTTTTTTCCTTCTTCTTTTTGTGTGTTTGGCAGGCTAAGGAGGATTAAATTTCTTAACCCATGTTTCAATTTTTTGTGTTTCAAGGAGGGGATGAGCTCCCTTGACCTGTCATTCAACCCTTGACTAAACAACACATAAAATAATCTGCTTTCATATCCTTATTTATCTTGGATCATTCTTGAATTAGATTGCTTTGGAAGCCAAACTAACTTGGACATTTGTAGAATTCTTCTAAATTATAAAATATCGTACTTTAGTTAAACAATATAATCAATAAAACTTCCATCTCATACTTTAATTAAATAATATAATCTGAAAACTTCCTTAAATGAATGGAATTATTCTTAACTAAAATACTGTCATCCCTTTATGGAAATTTCATCCCTTTATGGAAATTAGCAGTCTCTAACGTGCCTCTTTCTCATTGTTGGTGTCTCTCTCTGGGACATTGTCTTTGATGGGTTTAGATAAAGCTGTTGAATCTCATGGATGCCTGCTACCATGACTAACTCCTCATAGTCGTTCTTAGAAGTCATGAAATCTTTGTCGCTTCTTTCTCTGAAGTGGGAAAGGAATTTTGAGTCCCTAAAGCATGAGATGTTTCCTTCCTGATTTTTAAGTTAATCTTTCCTGTTTTAAACTTTAATCTTTATAACATATCACAGATATTGAAGGGGTAAATAAACTTACTGAAGTTTTGAAGGCTATATGTGAACATCTTAACTTAGAATGGCAAATATGCTTAGAACACATCTGAAAGATATTTCTGCAATTAACCTCTTTGAGTTCATGGTTAATGTGCTTAGAATAAATATATTTGGAAGGGATTTTTTCTTGTGTAGAAATCCCTGTTTAGCAGTCCTTTGTGGCTGGCTGTTGTTTCAGATTCTGTATCGTTTCACATTTTTTAATTGAAGGCCATATATGAGTTCTTTTAGGTGTACTTGGAAAGGATCTTGAGAAAGCCTGAAATCAATTCATTTGCTGAAGAACTGAAACCTCATCAGGTATGTTTTTCCTGCATCATTGTTTTCCCGCAATTCTTGTCTCTAATCTACTACGTGCTTTGTTCTAATGAAGTAGAAATTTTTCTACATTTTTTCTTTCTTTTCTTTTTCTTTTTGCAACAGAAAGCTCTTTTACCAGATAATTTCACCGTGTTGGATCGTGCAATGATCGAACATAATCTTTTGAGTGCAAGCAAACTTTATACAAACATAAGGTTTTGGTTATAAAGTATATTTCTTTTGCTAGTGCTTCACTTTATACCATACCTCATTTATTTCAATGTGGGATTTCTTCTTGATCAGCTTTGAAGAACTAGGCACATTACTCGGAATTGCTCCTCAAAAGGTAGATTCCCCATGCATTGTCTTTCTGAAACTTGGTCATTTCTGTAGGAAAACTTTCCCATGAGCATATCACTTGCATGATTGATTGTGTAATGAGATGAATGTTTCATGGAATGTGGTCAACCGATCATATTATCTTCAAAGACTTCAAATATGCGAAGAAATCATTGATTATTTGCCTAGTAGTCGCTCATTTTGCCATCTCTTTGTTTAATGACAATTAGACTGTCATAACACCTAGATGAAACTATTTATCTTATAATGGGATTGATGGCAGTCTGCATTTTGTTTTTAAATTTATGAGATTATCACTAAATTTAGCACCTATTCTCATTGGGAGAAGAGGGCATCAGCAGCTACCTTTTTTCTTTTTTCTTTTTTTTAAAAGAAATATTATGTGCACATTAACATTAAAGTTCAGTACAATTCAATACAATGCAGTACACATGTATCTTGTGTTATTGCATACTTTTTAAGCATATCTCAACTTTTTAGCGTCTGCTAGGATGCTACATCTTTTTAGCTATTGGCTCTTTAATTTCAATTGCCTATTTTGATAAGAGTTCTTATAGTCGTTGGTTACTGGTTTTTGTTTGTTAGGCTGAAAAGATAGCCTCACAGATGATCTATGAGGACAGAATGAGGGGTTCTATTGATCAGGTGATGATAAATTCTATTAAATCTGTTATAGTTCCCCTTTGAATGTAATGTTTAATTCATCAACTTTTCCCTGGTTTCTTGTGTCAATTCACATTGAATATTTGATCTTTACATAGATAACAGGGAAGGACTTTGTACAATAATCTTTGTGATTGTTCTTGTTACTCGTTAGACTGCGGATGCTTAATTACATGTCTTCTTTTAGGTTGAAGCTGTCATACATTTTGAGGATGATACCGAAGAGTTGCAACAATGGGATCAACAGGTGGGTTTGTATGCATTGTCGGCATTTACTGTATGCGGTAAAATAATCTTTTGACTTATTTGCATTCATTGTCACCTTTGAGTTTCATTTACTTCTCATTGTTAATGTGCTTCTACAATAAGCTGTTTCTAACTCATTGAAGATACGGTGAGCTTTGATATACTTTATCCAGCTTCTTTTGTAGCCCAACGACAAACCGACAATTTTTAGTCAGTCGGAAGTGCTTACCTTGAAGTGCTTGTGCGGATAGTGCTTACTGATATACTTATTTCTGACTATTTTGTGTTGCAGTAATAATGATAGAATTTGCTATTGTTCTTTAGATTACGATTCCAACATTTTATGTTTTCTGATACTTGCAGATTGTTGGCATATGCCAAGCGCTGAATGATATTCTTGACGGCATGACAAACAAGGGAATAGCAGTTCCTGTCTGAACAAATCTGCGGATTTTGTAGTTGAAACTTGTTATCATGCGTCGTAGTAATAGTGTTTTTGGGCGTGAGGTCCCAATGATACGCTCCATCTTAAAACATTTGTACATGATAATCATCTTTTTGCAGTTCATTATGTTCCTGCACCGTAAGTGGGTTGTCTGTACTTTCTTCTGCCCTGTCTGTAGTTTCAAATTGGACTAACTGGATGATGCAATAGCTTGAATGTCGTCAACCCTTCGGGAAATATCTTCAATAAGGCTCATCCATATCTGGCTTCAATGTTATAGTTGTCGTAGTACAGTAGCATGCTGACAGTCCTCAATCATAACAACATCCATCACCATATCTCAGCCCATTTGTAGAACTTGAATGTCTGGTCGTCTAAATTAGCCAATGGTGATTTGTGTTAACATTTACTAAGGAGCACACTGGATGTAATGCTTTGTTATCTCGAGAAGTATTCATACGCAAACAAATGTAAATTCAATTAAAACCCATGGATGAGCAGGAGAAAGTGAGTATCTTGATCTCTGAAGGTATTGGCTTTTTATCATAAATCTTTCATTTCATCCAACACATTATTGTTAGGCAAGAGATGAGGTAACACTAGTATGGTCAGAACTCTTAGATTCCATTATCATTATCCTTGAGTGAAGAGAAACCACAGTTGGTTCCAAATTTAAACAAGTAAAAGAGTAAACCGTCACGCCTTCTGTTCTTCCTTCCTTGTACCGCGGAATTTATGATCCCTGAAGCATTATTCATCTCTGACCAGCAGAGCATTTCGCTCCTGGGAAAGCATGCAGCTTCGATTTCGAAGATGGATGCTAATTTTACGACGACCCACCTCCGATGTTTGTGAACTGGGTGGATCATCTCTTCCTTAGATGCTCATTTAAACATTCATATTAGACGCTCATGTTTGCGAACTGGGTGCATCGCTCTCTTCCACCGCTTTCGCTTTCCACGACTCTCTTTTGGACTTCTTGGAGATCCTGTTCTATTGATAAAGAGGGATGGGGTGATTGGCGATTTTTATTGGTTGCAGCTTATTTTTGGGAAATTTGGAGGGAATGTAACAATATAATTTTTAATAACTTGATCAAATCTCCAGATCGAACTATGCATTTTTGTTCTTCCCTTATGGCGCTGACTCTGATCGCATGTGACCTTGTGTTGATGTGGTTCTTGGTTTCTTGACGCTCAGGCTTCTTCGATGCTAGTTGCTTCTTAGGCTGGTCTTTTTTGGCATTATGGTATTTAGGTTGCTTTGTTGGTTTTTGTTTTTCTTGTTTGTTATGAAGATGTTTCTCTCATTTTGCATCTACGTGTGCATTTTGGCTTGAGAGAATCCTTATTTTGTTTTTGAAGTTGTTCATGATTGTTTTCACTAAAAGCTTTTTAATGAAGCACAGGGAACCATTGAGTTCACCATTTTTAAAAAAAAATATGTGTGCTTTATCATGATAGTGTGGGGGAGAAGATCTTGTAAGATATTTTCTGATTTGATTCATACCCTATTTCCTATCTCATATCATAACACACGTGCAATTTATATTAGTCAACATATTAGGTGTGTCTAATAGGTGCACTAAGTTATAAAGGTCCGTGGGACCTGGTACTACTATCTAATTAGCGTTAGGGGCATTATAGGAAAGCCACTAATCAAAAGATTATATATAGAGAGGAAGTCCCTCTCTGCAGCCAGGTATTATTCTCCACCCATAGGAGGTTAGGTTTAGCAGAGAGAAGGCTCTCCATCTCGTTCCCTACAGCGAAGATCCAGATCCGGGTGTAGTTCAACATCTTTCGAAAAGGTATGTTATTTAAAGCCCCATCTCAAGATCTATTATACACGATATTGATATCTATGCACAGAGGCAATTGATCCTATTTTATTCATGTTAAACTCTAACAAATCTGGCACGCCATGCTTCCCAAAATACGTGAAAATGGAGTCACGACGAGAGTCAGCGACGTATATACGTGAAGAAAATACCCCACGTATATATGCTAAACCTAAAGTAACGGAACAAGCTATATAATCACTATGAAGAATTAATATCAATGCACTAATACATATAATGTCTACACATGATCTCAGATGACATAAGAAATGGAATAGAAGTTAAGTCTGATATACATGAAACAAAGAATAATAGTAAAAATAAAAAAAGGCAAGAAATATCGAAAAGAGACGAACAAGCAAGAGAACTCTAACTCCTCATAAAGTGTATGATCCTCTCCATATATTTGATCAATAGAAAAAAAAACATCCAATATCTGGACGTACAAATTCAGGATCGTCAGAAAGCGACCCAATGAGCGTGTAAAATAAAGGGGGAAGGTGCACATGTATATAATATGTGTAAACAATTGAGAAAGATATATACTGAAATAAAACAGAAATAATATGCAAATATAAATGGACAGTAATAAGGGCAGTCAGTGATAGAATCAGATGCCCAATCAGGTGTCAGGTGTCTATCACAGTCTATATGTTAGGTGGATAGAGTCAGTCTTTGCTAGAGTCCAGTATACAATCAGGTGTCCAATATAACGTACATATCTTATTGTATCAGGTATTTACAATCGGTCATAGTACATTATGAACAATTCATTATTATGTTAGCGAAATTTCCACCTGTAATAGATCCCATACTACGCCTACAACACATGTCAATCGAGGTCTTATGTTATTGAAACTGATCGGTTGGAGATATTGTCCATACTTTAAGTGGGTCCCGTACATACCTGAGACCACGGTCTCAGACGCTTGCTGAACCAGGCCGTACCACCAGGCACTATATAACAGTATAACAGTAATAGTATAGGATGTCAGTCATCCCCGAGAACCCAGGAGAACCCTATTTCGGCTGCAACCTATACCCTAGGTCCACCTAAAATACAGACGCTGTCTCCTCCATCAATTTCTCCAATCCTAATATAAGTTATTTATTTACGTTATTATTTAATTCAGTTAAAACAATCAGTGTCCATGTTACTTAGAAACTGGGACTATACAATGACAGTGACAGTACAATATATCAGTAAACAGTAATCGTATACACGGTGAACAGTAATAAGAACAGTAAATAGTATTAGTACCCGTGTATACGTGAACAATAGGACTGTACATGATTGTTACGATCTAACAATACTTTTTCTGTAACTTTCGGTAACATGAATTACACTCACACAACATGTCATGTACTGTCTAGTCAATATACAATATCATCCAAAAGCTCTACGATATAGCAGTAACATGATCCATCGACTCATAGTCTCAATAATCATCGTAAACATCATAAATTAAGTCCATGCCAGGATATCTAATGTTGTAAACCACCAGTCCAGTAAATAATTAATCAGTTATCTCCTCGTTACCAATCTACTCTAATCCTCTTGATCACCAATAACTGAGATCAAATAATAACTGCTATCAAATTCTGAATATATATTATCACCAATATCAATGAAACCACTCTCACAATAATTCTATCTCTATAACTGGATAATAACAATAACTAGGAATCAATCATGAATAGCAATCTGCTGATATCCTCGAAATTAATTAAGTTAACAGATATCGAAATAAATTAAGAGTAGAACATCCTCAAGCAATATGAAATTTAGAATACCTCCACGTCTGATAATCAATCATCAACAAAATCATCAATACTCAAACAGTATAATCAGGAGTAAAATGGAAAATACTCACAACTATAAATCTAACTAAATTAATCTTATCAAAACACTAATCAAGATCCAATAAAAGAATGTAAATCCCAGATCAACTCCAACTCTGAATAAGTCCATGTAAAGATCTATACACCAAAAGAATCTGTCTCTTAAATAAGTAACATCATATACAATCCACTCTTAAAACACAAAATGAATCCCCATCTCATTTATCCTAAATACACGTCTGATAAATAACTCACATAAGAAATACACCCCTATCCAAACCACTCATATTCAAGATCAACTGAACGTCAGGCCAATATTTATCACGACTGCACATGAAATAATAGATCTCTAATATCTCAGTGTCAAAATACAGAGTCTATACATACATATATATATATATATATATATATATATATATATATATATATATATATATATATATATATAGATTAACATCATGATTACCTCTAACCAATTATCTGTGATATATCTAAACTTTAATGAGGTATAATAATCCATGTCTGATAATCCACCATAAAAATACATCAATATACTATCTGTCCTTAAACACGAGCTAGTCTAGTTACTCAATAGATCAAATCGAGCCATAATGTAAGGTAAACCACAACTAATCTTGAACTAATAGCGTCGAACATCTAACACATGAAATGACGCTGATAAATAATCAGATCAACTACATATTAAAGTGAATGCTCACTAATATCTCATGAAGTGATACAGGTAATCATATTGATAAATTATATCAGATAGCCACATGAAATAATACAAGTAACATAAGAACGCCTACCGACAACAGTAAATAAGGAGACGATATAAGAACAAACACTCATATGAAATGACGCAGTTTCGAACACGAATTATCATTTTGTCTCCACTGTATGAACCGATATGAATCTCTGGATCATCCCATGGGTCGATCTTCGAATCGTCAGTGTATCGGGTTCATAACGAGCACAAATCCGAATCGGGGCCGGGTCTCCTGTTACTGGGCTTGGATCTCACAAGCGGGTCTGTATCACTGTACCACACAACCAAACACACACGATGATATATAAACACATATGTACATATATACATATAATAATATAACACATACATACATGTATACCCATACACATACGTACAAATATTACTATAAACGTACACTACACATAAAACTCACACACACACATGTAAGCACAAGCAAACACCCAATTAACCGCATAGACAATATATAAAACACAACAGGGAGAGAAATGAACTTACACATGTACATTTAATTAAACACACACATGCATAATATATATATATATATATATATATATATATATATATATATATATATATATATATATATATATATATATATATATATATATATATATATATAGGGAGCTGATCCTCTAAGAACGGTTCTCACAGATTTCTGTGAGAACTTTCACGTGGGTCGTCGGATCTGATAGATCAAATCAAATAAAACTAGATCTCTATCAAATCCAACGGCCCACGTGAAAGTTCTCACATAAATTCGTGAGAACCGTTCTTAGGGGATCAACTCACTATATATATATATATATATATATATATATATATATATATATATATATATATATATATATATATATATATATATATATATATATCCGCACACATATTAACACACATACAACACCCAACTCACTTACACACACGCAAGCACACTTCCATTAATTAAAAACCTATACTACAATCATATGTATAGAAAGAGAGAGAAAGATGAATCTGAGAGTGACAAAAACTCACCCATGCAACATTATACAGAGGGAGAAGGAGAGGAGTGATACCCACGACCTGGGATGGACACAGGCCATCGACGGCGGAGGCTGCGGAGGAGACCGACGGCTCTGAGGGATTGTTGGCGTCGTCGCGGTTGAGTCGTTGGGCTCTGATGCATGCGGGGCTCGCCGGGGAGATGAAGAACTCGGCCGGGAGGGAGAAGCCAGGGGTGCTTTCATACATGGAGGAGAGGGCAGGCCTACGTGGGCTGGATCACAGCCTGGATGCATGGCAAGGGGGCTGCCGTGGAGCATGAGAGGGTGCCGCAGCCAGGCTGTGAGCGAAGGGTGCGCCAGGGGAGTTTGTAGGCGCTGGGGAGTGCGGCATGGGAGGTAAGCTCCAGGGTGAAGGCTTGGGTGCAAGGATGGAGAGCGGCTGGCAGTGGGATGGACATGGCTCGGTTGTTGTTCGGCCATGGGGGATGAAGCATGGCTTTGATGGACTGTTACTCTCGGCTAAAAGGGGAAAGGAGGGTGTGGAGTTGAGTGTTGGGTTCTCGCCGGAGATGGCGGAGGCCGCGGTTCAAGGTGGAGCGAAGGTGGAGGATGAATGTGCCAAGGGATGATGAAGGAAGTGGGCATGGTGGTGTGTTGGCTCAGCAAGGATAAGAAGATAGAGATGGGAATGACGACCCCCTGTGGATGGAGAAAATGACAGATTAGGGATTAGGTTAGGGTATAAGATGATATATATATAGGGATTTAAGTTAGGATTTAAAAATCAAATTAGTTAGGATTTGGATTAGGTTTGGGTCATGGGTTAACTGGTTATTGGGTTTGGGGATTTGAAAATGGGTTTAGAGATAATGGGTTGGATCATATAGGGTTTGGGTTTAAGCTAGGGCTATGGGCTTCATAATTAACTAGGAATGAAAATTGGATAAAGGAAGATTGCTTAACATGGTCTGGGCTCAAGTTTGGGCTTGAGAAAATATGAAACAAAGAGAATGAAAAAGGAATATGGAGTCTTAGGATTTGGGCTTGGAAAATTGAAAGATAAAAATGAAGGAGAAATCAAGAGAACTTGAGCTCAAGGGATAGATACAAATGATATGAGCTTGGTTCAAGACAATACATATACTGTAACACTTGCCTTAACTAATCACCTTTTTCTTAACACTTGAAGAATACTTTAGGGAGGTGATGTTGACACAAGTATTCATGTAAGTTACTTATACTATGTTGGCACAGAGGCCTTCCACTCTAGTTTTGATGATGATTAACTCATGTAGTTATAGTTTACTAATAATCTTGTGATATTTAGTTTCAGATATTTAACCAAGATATTAATAGGTGATTAGCTTCAACAAAGGTGTTTTGGAGCTTTCACATGGTGATTCAAGAGCCCGAGCATCAAGTTCATATCTAGCACTCGTTGGAGTCAAGCTCGATGGATCACGTTTGGATCGAGTTGACTTGGAGATGGCGCTCTACAAGAAGACCTCGGTTTGTTTTAGAATAGTTAGTTTAGATCCATTGTTAAAGATTAGATAGTGTGGTATGCTCAAGTTCACAACACACACTTATTTCAAGTTTCATGTTTATTGGTTTTGGTTTTCGGTTTAACCGATCATGGTTTTCATGAATAGAATTGAATCAAAATAAGTTTACATGGTTTAATGTATATTAGATTTGATCTATATACATGTATGCCTCATATTCTTAGAAAAGCTTATTTTGATAACCTATTCATGTATTTGGTTTTATATTTAAACAAAACTTATTTTCGGATTTAATGTCAAAAACATTGATATATATCTCTTTTATGTATATTGGATTCTATTCATATACTATATGCATCAAAGTTATTTAAGTATCATGTTTTTGTATTTACATGTGTTTTAGAAAAATCAGATTTCCATTTCAAAAATCTAAGTTTTGGAAATACAGAATTTGGTTTAAGGCAATTTTTTTAAGTCACAAAAATGGTTCAAAATGTTTGTAACATGGTTTGATTTTTACTCAAATATGTTTGTATTTCAAAGATATAACAAGAACTTATTTTTGTAGAATTTTAAAGATTTTATGGGATTTATTTGACAATAAAAAGACAAGATTTTAAGTTCTGAAAATCAACTGCCAGGCTCTGGCGGTCGACCGGAATGGTCGACCGGACCAGTGGTAGGTCGACCGGACCGGTCGACCGATTTGCACGAGACGTGCACAAAGGCCAAGTTGGCTTGGCTGGTGGACCGTGCGGTCAACCGACTGAAGTCACGTCACTCTCGGGTAGGGGCGGTCGACTGGACGGTCGACCATAAGCCTTGGCCCGGTCGATCGGGCGGTCAATCGGTCAGAGAACAATTGCTCTCTGGATCTGGCACGGTCGACCAGGCGGTCGACCGGAGGGCTCAACGGTCGATTTTTGACCGTTGGCCGGTCGACCGGCCGGTCGACCGGAAGGGCCAAAAATGCCCTTTTCTACTGCCAACGGGCAGATTTCAAATGGGGTATAAATATCCCCCCATTTGAGTTGTTTCTCAAGAAGTTTTTCAAGAGCAAAATTTTAGATCTTTTTAAGTGTTTTAAGAGCAAGTTTCTCAAAAGAGTTTTTTGGGTTCAAAAGATCAATCTTCATTTGTTTTTAAAGTGTTTGATAATTCAAAGAAAATAGTCGTTTGGGAATTAGTTTTTGATCTAAAAATTCTATATCTATTTGGAGATTTTCCCAAGTGATTTTCTTTGTTCAAAACACTTTGTTTTCTCACACTTGAGCTTATCTACTATCCTATCTATTAAGATCTTTGTTTTGTGGGAAAAGAATTTGTTTGTGGTCTTTGAGATCACCAAGTTGTAAACCTTCCAACTTTGTGATATCCCTCTAGTGAGAGGTGATTGAGTTGAATCCCTCAAGTGTGAGGAGATAATGGAAGTGGTATTTGGATTCCTCTAGTGAGAGGTGGAGATTGTATTGGAATTCCTCACGTGTGAGGAGATTGTGTTTGTGGTGGCTTTTGAAAGTACACCTAGAGGGGGGTTGAATAGGTGTGCGGCTAATCTAGTGAACTAAATGCGGAAATTAAAACTTAATTGCAACTACACTTAATGCAACTAACGAGTATAGCCGAATTTCTGGTGAAGGGATCTGAACTAACTCCTCTTGATTCCTCTGAATAAGAGTTGAGGCGCTATATGAAGCTCTCGTGGTTAAGCACAAGTGAGGCACACACAAACAAGCCAAGCATATAATGAATGTATGACAATATGAATGATGCAAGGCACAATATAAAGAGAGAGTTAGAGAGACAATTGATCAATCGCTAACACACGGATATGTTTCAAGGTTCGAGCACACAGCTCTACATCCCGCCTTTACACAGAAGGATTTCCAATCCACTAGTCCACACAGGACTCCCACACAGGGAATCTCCACTGAGGATTTTGGGGCAATACAATAACCGGGAGTACACGACTCCTCTTTCAATTACAAACACAACCTCTCACTAGAGGCTAGGCACAAAGCCACACAAATCAACCTCACAAATGAGGGATAGGCACAAAGCCAATACAACCAATCAACCTCTCACTAGAGGGATAGGGCACAAAGCCACCACTCCAAAATCAACCTCTACCCAAGAGGGATAGCACAAAGTAGGAGGGTTTATAACTTAGTGATCAAAAGACCACAAACCAATTCTTTTCCACAAAAACAAAGATCCTATAGAGAGGATAGAATGATATAGCTCAAGTGTGAAAAATCAAGATGTTGGAAAATAAATCACAAGGAAAAATACTTAGGAAAACAACTTAGTATTAGATAGAGATGAAGAACAAAGCAAATATCCCAAACCTATATTTTTCTTTGATTTTTCCAACACTTGAAACAAATAAAGAATGATCTTTAAAACCAATAAACTCTTTTAAAAACTTGATTTTAAACACTAGAGAATAGGTGAATTTTTGCTCTTGAAAATCTTGGAGAAAACCTCTCTCAAATGGGGTATTTATAACCCCCAAAAGGAATCTGCCCGTTGGCAGCTGACAAGGCCAGAATTGGCCTTCCGATCGACCGGCCAACGGTCGAATTTTTGACCGTTGAGCCTTCCGGTCGACCGCCCGGTCGATCGGGCCCTGAACCAGAGAGCAACGGCTCTCTGGCCGGTCGACCGCCCGGTCGACCGGGGCAACCCGAGAGTGGGTTGCCTTCAGTCGGTCGACCGTACGGTCGACCGGCCAACTGACACGGCTAAGTGCACATCCTTGTGCACGTCCGGTCGACCGCTCCGGTCGACCGGCTCTTGGTCCGGTCGATCGGAATGGTCGACCGCCAGAGCCTGGCAGAATTATTTTAGGACTTAAAACCTGGGTTTTTAAATACAAAATAAATCTCATAAAATCTCTAGAAATCCACAAAAATAAGTTTAGTATAATACATTGATATACAAGCTTGTTTGAGTAAAAATCAAACCAAGTTACAAACATTTTGAACTCTTTTTGTGTTATGAAAATTTTAAAAACCAAAAACTGTATTTTCTAAAACTTGGATTTTTCAAATGGAAATCCGATTTTTCCAAAACTCATCCAAATACAAAAATAATATTTAAACAACTTTTAAGCATGTGGTATATGGATATACTCCAATATACATATAAAGATATATCAATGTTTTTGATATTAAATCCAAAAATATGTTTTGTTATAATACAAAACTCCAAACACATGAACAGGTATATCCAAATAAGTTTGTCTAAGATATGAAGCATACATGTATATAGAACAAATCTAATACACATTAAACCATATAAACTTGTATTGATACTATCTATTCATGAAAACCAAGATCGCTTAAACCAAAAACTGAAAACCAAAACATAAAACTAGAATCAAGTGTGTGTGTTGTGAACTTGAGCATATCACACTATCTAGTCTTTACAAATGGATCTAAAAATATAATCTAAACTATGTACTGAAGTCTTCTTGATAAACTCTGTCTTCAAGCCGACTCGATCAAAACCGTGATCCACCGAGCTTGACTCCAACGAGTGCTAGATATGACTTTGTCGCTCGGGCTCTTGAATCACCATGTGAGAAGCTCCAAAACTCCTTTGTTGAAGCTAATCACCTACTAATATCTTGGTTAAGTATTTGAAACTAAACATCACAAGATTATTAGTAAACATAACTACATGAGTTAATCATCATCAAAACTAGAGTGGAAGGCCTCTGGGCCAACAATCTCCCCCTTTTTGATGATGACAAAACTCATGGAGTTATATATGCATGGATTAAAGTTAAGCTTCTAAGAAGCTCCCCCTTAACTCCTGCATAGCAATAAACTTAAGATATGCATTGAATACTTAAACATGGATATGCATCAACATGCATAAAAATAATGGAATGAACATGCTCTTGATACTAAACATGAAATAAACATGCTCTTGATACCAAACTTTGAAAATAAATTCCTTTTCCTTTTTAAAATAAACATGTTCTTAAGCTCTTGATACCAATAAAAATTTCAATAAAAACTTAAGCTCTTGATACCAATCAATTCAAAAAAAAAAACTTAAGCTCTTGATACTAATCAATAAAACAAAATTCTTAATACCAATGGAAAGGTAATTACTAAACAATAAACATGCATATAAACTCATGCATATACCAATCAATTCAAAAAAATAACTTAAGCTCTTGATACCAATCAAGACCTCTTGATACCAATCAATAAAACAAATTCTTAATACCAATGGAAAGATAATTACTAAACAATAAACATGCATATAAACTCATGCATATAAACTCAAATACTTCTCCCTTTTTTGTCAATCATCAACAAAGGGGTTAAAGAAAAACAATATTCTCCCCTTTTTGTCTTAAACAAAAAAATATCAATAAGGGGTGAACTCAAAACAAAACTTTCTTGATACCAATTGTAAGAAAAAAATATATCAATTGAGTGCATCATGATATCAATGAAACAAAACGTACCAATTAAAAGTACAAAATTAAAAGTACATAATGTGGTACATAAAACAAACATAGATTTAAATACCAATTGATACCAATTGTAAGTAAATACCAATTAAATACCAATTGAAAGTAAATAACGCATTTCAACCAAAAAATTTTGATATCAATAAAACATACCAATTTTAAGTAAACTTATAGATAATCTTGATACCAATTTGTAAAGATTAGTACCAATGAAAGTAATTTTTCATTAAAAGCATATGATACCAAAAATAATCAATATCCCTTTTTTTTAATTGTTTTTAACATAAAGTGTGGGAGTAGAATACCAAAACCAATTGAAAGGTGAAATATAAATTTTTCTCCCCCTTTATGAAATACCAAATTAAATGATGCATAAGCTTGTATCAAATACCAATTGAAACATAGTCAATTGAAATAAAATAGACATTAACGAAATCAAGCTTAGCATAACCAAAATTTGTGCTCAAGGATATAGAGATATAGTAAGCACAAATAAAACATATATATGAGTATACAAAAAGAATGTCAATAGTGATTCCAATTGAAAGGATCCAATGATACCAATTGAAAACACAATAAGATTAAGTGTATATCTCATATTACTTTCCACCTATTTCATGCACATGTTTTAAAAGGATTTTCAATAATAAGCATACAAACCCTTTAAATGGGTAGGGTTTTCAAAAATAGGTTTGAAAATATAGTATGTTTGAAAAGCTCTACCATAATGAAGAATACGAACTAGTTTTAAGGAAAAAATTTGAAAACTAGTGCGAAATCCTTCAAGTAAGGAATAAAACAAAAATATATATCATGAAACATGAAAATCACTCAACAATTAACACTCAAAAGATATAAAGCTCATATAGGACTCATGAAATAAAATCATGAGAAAACCTCAAATAATGTGAGTGTACAAGTTTTGTGTGAAAGACATAAACATGAAAATAGGCAATAGGCTCAATGTGAAATTCCTTAAAACATGAAAATCATCAAAACGATTTAATCTTCAAGGTATATGTATGTCATGTTCAAACTAAAGTATACATACATATCCAAACATAAACGGGTCCACAAAAATATATGCATGAAGGCAATGGACTCAAGGATGTATATGTATATCTAATAGTTTAGACAAAATGGATATATACATGAAGTTAAATATAAACACGAAAAACATGTAAAATGGGGATACAAGTCAAATGCATGAATCATCAAAACTAGGTTATACTGGTACATCTAATGGGTACAAATGAGCGTTCAAGCACAAATAGGTAATAATCTATTTGTGGCTCACTAGTTGTACAAGTATATATCCAAGTCTTAATGAAAACAAGCATCTAAACATATATCCAAATCATGAAGCATAGAAATCAAAACAAAAACTCATAAACATACATATGATCATTATGTACATGCACATGCATAGATCTAAGACATACACATTAGTTAAAACAAATATGAGAACACAAAGATATAAATGCATATTAAACATGGGTGTCTCAAATAACTAAACATGTATATCACTAATCTAAATCTCATGGCATATAACATACTAATCATAAATATCAAAACATGTTAAAAATGAATAATATGAAAGCATGTAAACACAAATGTGAGTTAGAGATCGTTACCAAACCAATAAGGGCAACTCTCCATGTCTCCAAAACAAGATGGTCCTCCCACCAAACTCCCCTTGAAAGTGATGCATCCAAATTGTCCTCTTTAAGCTCGGAACGCATCCACCTCAAGGTACCGTCACTCTCACGTCATGTGAGAGCCTACACCTACATTAAATACAATAGAGGCGGTCTTTGGTACCCATACTCTTTTGGGTCCATGAGGGTTAGTTCCTTTCCTAACCCTAACAAACTTATTTGCTAAATTAGAATCATTTATACGATCATAACAAAATTTAGCAAGGTGGCCCTTACGTTCACAATGTGTATAAATGTACACATGAGCATACATAGTGTTGTGTACATGAACGTGCGAAACATGTGTATGCCGTGGATGGTGTGCATGCAAAGATGGAACTTGTTTCTTTCGAAACATAGATTCCAAACATGTGTGATTCAAAGCACATTCGCTCAAAGTGAAGCCCAAACAATCCACACTCTTCTTTAACAAACAAATATCATTTTCAATTATGGAAGAAGAGGTGAATGCAATAGGTAGGCTAGGTGAAGCTACACTAGCATGACAAATATGTGAATCAATATCATTTTTCAAAGAAACATTTTTCTTTAAAACAATTTCCAATTCCTTTGAAATAGAAACAATTTTCATTTTTAAAGAATTATTTTCTTTTAAAAACAACATCAACTTTTGAAGACAAGTTTTCATTTTTCTTCAAAATTATTTCACAATCATTTTTATTTTTCAAAAATTCATTTTCTTTTAGGGCAAGATCTAGTTGGGATTTAAGTGAGTCACGTTCACTTGAAATCTCTTCCTTTTCTTGCAAAACAATCTCAAGTGTAGAAGATAAATTTTTATTTTCTTCTTTTAAACCAAGACTTTCCTTTTTCAAAAGTTTGTATTTTGAAATCAAATTTCACAATTTTAGCAAGTTCATCATTCATGGCTTGTGCTTTATACACTCATTGCAATATGAACTAGAGCTAGCATCTAGTTGAGTTTTCGATTGTACCTCAAGAGAGTCATTCCCTTGGACCATGAAACAACGTTCATCGGACTCGTCTCTCCTAGATCTCCTCATCTTATCGATAATCTTTGGTAGATCGGGAGAAGTCAAAATGCTCCATACTGCAAAAGCCGAATCATAGTAAGAAAATACATGTAAATAATCTTTATGAAGAGATGCTCTAAGTGCCTTTAGGGCTATTGCATTGGCCTCTATATGTTTGCTATCTTTAGGGTATGATTCCTTAGTGATGGCAAGATAAACATGCAAGCCTAGGGCTTTTAAATGACAACTCATAAGAACCTTCCATATGTCTAGTCTAGAGAAATCAAACATGGGAGGGCTATCCATGAGTGCAAACTATATGTGTGCAAAAGCAAATGCAAATGTAGATTAGCTAACCAAGATCACACTCCTAGGTGGTTAAACCAAATATCAAGAGCGTAGGCTTTGATACCAATTGAAAGTACACCTAGAGGGAGGGTGAATAGGTGTACGGCTAATCTAGTGAACTAAATGCGAAAATTAAAACTTAATTGCAACTACACTTAATGCAACCAACGAGTGTAGCCGAATTCCGGTGAAGGGCTATGGACTAACTCCTCTTGATTCCTCTGAATAAGAGTTGAGGCGCTATATGAAGCTCTCGTAGTTAAGCACAAGTGAGGCACACACAAATAAGCCAAGCATATAATGAATGTATGACAATATGAATGATGCAAGGCACAATATAAAGAGAGCGTTATAGAGACAATGGATAAATCGCTAACACACGGATATGTTTCGAGGTTCGAGCACACAGCTCTACGTCCCCCCTTCACACAGTAGGATTTCCAATCCACTAGTCCACACAGGACTCCCACACAGGAACCTCCACTGAGAATTTTGGGGCAATACAATAACCGGGAGTACACAACTCCTTTCTCAATTACAAACACAACCTCTCACTAGAGGCTAGGCACAAAGCCACACAAATCAACCTCACAAATGAGGGATAGTACAAAGCCAATACAACCAATCAACCTCTCACTATAGGGATAGGGCACAAAGTCCCCACTCCAAAATCAACCTCTACCTAAGAGGGATAGCACAAAGTAGGAGGGTTTACAACTTAGTGATCAAAAGACCACAAACCAATTCTTTTCCACAAAAACAAAGATCCTATAGAGAGGATAGAATGATATAGCTCAAGTGTGAAAAATCAAGATGTTGGAAAACAAATCACAAGGAAAAATACTTGGAAAAACAACTTAGTATTAGATAGAGATGAAGAACAAAGTAAATATCCCAAATCTATATTTTTCTTTGATTTCTTCAACTCTTGAAAACAAATAAAGAATGATCTTTAAAACCAATAAACTCTTTTGAAAACTTGATTTTAAAATACTAGAGAATAGGTGAATTTTTGCTCTTGAAAATCTTGGAGAAAACCTTTCTCAAATGGGGTATTTATAACCCCCAAAAGGAATCTGCCCGTTGGCAGCTGACAAGGCCAGAATTGGCCTTCCGGTCGATCGGCCGGTCGACCGGCCAACGGTCAAATTTTTGACCGTTGAGCCTTCCGGTCGATCACCCGGTCGACCGGGCCCTGAACCAGAGAGCAACGGCTCTCTGGCCGGTCGATCGCCCGGTCGATCGGGGCAACCCGAGAGTGGGTTACCTTCAGTCGGTCGACCGGCCAACTGACACGGCTAAGTGCACATCCTTGTGCACGTCCAGTCGACCGCTCCGATCGACCGCTCCTGGTCCAGTCGACCGGAACGGTCGACCGCCAGAGCCAGGCAGAATTATTTTAGGACTTAAAACCTGGGTTTTTAATACAAAATAAATCACATAAAATCTCTAAAAATCCACAAAAATAAGTTCAGTATAATACATTGATATACAAACTTGTTTGAGTAAAAATCAAACCAAGTTACAAACATTTTGAACTCTTTTTTTGTTATGGAAATTTGTCGAAAATCAAAAACTGTATTTTCTAAAACTTGGATTTTTCAAATGGAAATCCGATTTTTTCAAAACTCATTCAAATACAAAAACATGATATTTAAACAACTTTTAAGCATGTGGTATATGGATATACTCCAGTATACATATAAAGATATATATCAATGTTTTTGATATTAAATCCGAAAATATGTTTTGTTAATACACAAAACTTCAAACACATGAATAGGTATATCCAAATAAGTTTGTCTAAGATATGAAGCATACATGTATATAGAACAAATCTAATACACATTAAACCATGTAAACTTGTATTGATACTATCTATTCATGAAAACCAAGATCGGTTAAACTAAAAATCGAAAACTAAAACATAAAACTAGAAACAAGCATGTGTGTTGTGAACTTGAGCATATCGCACTATCTAGTCTTTACAAATGGATCTAAAAACATAACCTAAACTATGTACCGAAGTCTTCTTGACGAACTCTGTCTTCAAGCTGACTCGATCAAAACCGTGATCCACCGAGCTTGACTCCAACGAGTGCTAGATATGACTTTGTCGCTCGGGCTCTTGAATCACCATGTGAGAAGCTCCAAACTCCTTTGTTGAAGCTAATCACCTACTAATATCTTGGTTAAGTATCTGAAACTAAACATCACAAGATTATTAGTAAATATAACTACATGAGTTAATCATCATCAAAACTAGAGTGGAAGGCCTCTGGGCCAACAGCTTTGTGCCTAGCCTCTAAGTGTAGAGGTTGTGTTGTATTTGAGAGTGGAGTTGTGTACTCCCGGTTATTGTATTGCCCAAAATTCTCAGCGGAGGTTTCTTGTGTGAGAAGTCCTGTGTGGACGAGTTAGTGAAAATCCTTCTGTGTGAAGGCGGGGACGTAGAGCTGTGTGCTCGAATCTCGAAACATATCCTTGTGTTTGCGATTGATCCACTTTCTCTAACTCTCTCTCTTATTTTGTGCATTGATTCATATTGTCATATCATTTACATGCTTGTATTGTTTGTGTGTGCCTCACTTGTGTTTAACCACGAGAGTTCATATAGCACCTCAACTCTTATTCAGAGGAATCAAGAGGAGTTAGTCCAGAGCCCTTCACCGGGAATTCGGCTACACTCATTGGTTATACTAAGTGTGTTGTAATTAAGTTTTAATTTCCGCATTTTTGTTTATAGATTAGCCGTACACCTATTCACCCCCTCTAGGTGTACTTTCATACTATACAATATACCATACATATATTAGTATGTATATATTAGTATGTATGTATATGGATTTAAACACATACATACATGCATGTTGACTTCTTTACCTTACCCCCACCATACTTATTGGTACAAGTACTTAATGAAGGGGGGAGGGATGGGAACATTACTTATAGGAGTAAGGTATAGGTGTAGGGAGAAGGTGTTAAGGGGGGCACTTGGCATGATATCATTGAAGGGAATGAAGTATAAATAGGAGGGGAAATGAGGAGAAAACTCTCATTTGGCAACACTCCTTCTTCTCTTCATTTCTAACTCCAAAACTCCCTCCCTTCTTCTCTTTGACAGCCGGCCAAGGCCAACAGCCAACAACCCATGTTTTTTCCCTCCATTTCTCCATTCACTCACTCTCTCTCCCTCTCATTCCCTCACAAATCTTTCTCTTAGTTCCTTTATACAAAAAAAAGGCTTCCTTTACCTATTTAATCTCCTCCAAAGGCCTAATAAAACATGAAAAAGTAGTGATCTAACATCACTTTAGAAGAAATTCTTGAAGACAAGGTTGGCTTAGGTTATCAAGTTAGGAGGGTGATATTGTTGAAGAAGGTAAGCAAATCTTTAAGACTACTATCCCTCTTATACTCTTTTAACTAAAAACTAATTATGACATTGTTATGATCTTGTAGACTCTATTATAGCCGGTGACCAAGCTTGATAAGGGGATATTCTCTTCAAGGGTGAGTAGAACATCCAAATTATAATAGTAGGTAGTGTAAAGCTTGAAATAAAGTGAAATTGCTAAGTTATAAGTAGACGTGAAATTGAATGATAATGCATGTGTATAGTTTATAGACTTTATGTGTACATTATATCCTATGGTGATATATTGTTGTTATTTTCATGCATGCTTTCCATTGTACATGATCGACTGTTATTGTGTGTATACATGATAGTCAAACACATGCCTCTTAAGAAAAATTAGTTCTATGAATAAACATCATACTTCATTTTATGCATATATATGGCTACACATATATTAAGATGATATAATGTGTTGGTTACCTTGAAAAGGCTCACATTTGGTTAACTTAGCAAGTTGTATTTATACATGTTAATGACTTTCATAATGTTAGCATGATGTAAAGTAGAAATTATGAAAATTATTATATTGTCATTGCTCTATGAATCCTTACATGTTATTATTACATAAGGATATGATTATTGCATATTTGGAGGAAGCGACCGGGTTGAACCGGAGGTGACCGAAGGGGAGAATATTACGATAATGTATAGGAGGAAGGGATCAGGTTAAACCGGAGGTGATCGAAGGGGAGAATATTTCGTTGTATAATGTATAGGAGGAAGGGATCGGGTTTAACCGGAGGTGACCGAAGGGGGAGCCCAATTTTATGTTTAACAAGTGTGTTAATATGGTTAAGATGGAAATTGAATGTTAAAACTATATAAAATTTTTTAACATTAGACTCTGTGATGAATCGACTGATATAGGCAAATTCTAACAATATAAGTCGACTAACCCTCGGACCAAGTCGACTATAGATGTGAGATTCTGTTACATAAGTCGCTGGAAACTGCCCCTAGTCGACTATATAACATAGGTTAGTCGACTAGCTTTAATTACAGGCAGCAAATAGAGAGTGGCCATCTTCTTTTAACCAGAATTAGTAGACTATAGATGGTGATAAGTTGACTAGTATCTAGAGTAGTCGACTATACAAGATAGGGTAGTCGACTAAAATTGTTATAAGCAACAAATAGAGAGTACACATCTCTTTGGTCAAGACTTAGTCGACTATAGATGGTCTATAAGTCGACTAGTACCAAGTGTAGTCGACTATACAAGATAGGGTAGTCGACTAGGTAAGTCACAGGCAGCCAATAGAGAGTGAATATCTTTTGGAACAGAGCCCAGTCGACTATAGCTTTAATATAAGTCGACTAATAGTAGTATTAGTCGACTATAGGAATGAGTAAGTCGACTAATAACACCAATTTCTGTGTTTTGGACAGGACTTCAGCAAATACCCAAAATGTGCAAAAATAGTATAAATTACAATTGTTAACCTTATGATAAATCCCAAATAGATATACATAATAGTCATGCATATAATTACTATTTTACTCATTGAGCTGTCGAGCTCACTCTGTTTTATTAATCACCTTCAGGTTTGGATAAAGGTAAGGGACCCGCTTAATGGCAATATACGAGATAGATGACTGCGGGAGATATTTTCACCATTTTGGCATGTTCTTTTGATTTATATATATTGTTTTAGAAAAATTATGTAAAACTTCTATCTTGATGTTTGCCATGAACTTTTGTAAATATTGAAATGCTTGTATTATTAGGTGTTTGACTCGAATCTTGTATAAAATTGTGGAGTTTTATGGAATAGTAATGTGTAGGCTATATTTCCTACCGGATTGTCAGATCAATGTTTGAAAATATGATAAATCATGCTGAGATCACATATGCATTTTGAGCGGAATTTATTGTAAAGCCTTAAGTAAGCTGACGTTAGCCGAAATAGAAGTGTTGTATCTTGATGGGTCCCACCCTTAGATTAAAGATAACCATGATGATTGTGATAACTGAAAATATAAAGACTGAAACCGTTACAGTTGGTATCAGAGCAAAGGGTTATAGGTGAAGGAGAAGGTTAAGTCGGAGGTAGGAGACAATAGAAAAATTGTTAGGCTTAATATGTGTGGATATGTGATTATAGTTAGGTAGTGAGTTTTATGTGACGGATTAACCGTGAGTCAAGTGGTAATTGATTATTTCCTCGCATCAGAATCGGGGTGCCCGCACATCCCGATTCGGGTGAGTTGACTAAGAGTGTGGGCTTTCAGTAACAATTACTAGTGGTATGGGACACTGGGACGAGCGAACGCATTGAATTTTCTATTGAACCTGAGTTCTTCTGAAACATGAAACTTACAGGTAGACTAAGGATAAGTAACAGGGTAAGAGTGTGTATATGCATATATTGCTCTTTCATGTTGTATGGTAGTATGTGGAGACTATTTTTATGGGTTGAGATTAATATGACTCCTTATTTACATGTAGATGGGAGACTGACAAATATTGGCCAGTCTTTAGCTCGGATAATTCGAGTGCGAGTTTGATGGCAGGTTTCATGGATTGAGGATATGAGTCTAATAAGATTGACCCGTAGGTCATATTTGCAGCCTCATATCACATAGACCATGAGGAGGTTGAGTCTCAGGCATCTAATGAGCCTGAACTGACCATTATCAATACGGAGAGTTTGGTTGGGGATTCACTTGATGTAGAAGAGATAGGGGATACAAGTGCAATAAAAGAAGAGATCCAAAGAGGATTCACTTATGAAGGTGTCTTTTGAGATGAAAAATGGGAAGACGATATAGATCTATATGATGATCTGGATGACTGGTGCTGCGCAGGAGACGAATTACCGGGGGAAGACTATGAGGAAGGCATGGATGATAGCGAGGATAGCAGCAGTACTAGTGGGGACTCGAGTGGAGAGACTCTACCCTATGAGGGATGAATCTTTGAGCAATTACTTTTGATATGTATATATATATGTGTAAGCCTAGTATGCTAGTTGATAGATATCTTAGGAGTTTTGTTGTAGATGCCCTGGCACATCTTGTATGCATGCACATGGTTAGTTCGGATATCCAAAGGATAGATATATCAGTGTAATATCCTTTTATCCATTTTGGGGTGTATATAAATATATATATAGCAAGTTGCTTGTTTGCAAGTGATAATGAGCATAAGTGATTGCATGAAACTAAAAATTTTATCTAAACTTTATTTTCATATATGTGAAGTATGTTGACTAGACGGCCTTATCTTATAGGAAGGACGCATGGATCTAAATCAAATACCACCCAATGAGTCATTCACACTATAGTGTGATGGGAAGTGCACATACATGACAATAATGAAGATTCAGAAGTACAGATAGGAGGAGGTCATGGAACTTCAGGGGTAATGCCAGAGTGGCTCACTCAGTTAATGACAAGAGAAAATGATAACAATTCCCACCGAGCATTGGAACAGTTTCAGAAGATGAAACCGCCAATATTTGAAGGGGAGGTGGATCCCTTACAAGCTGAGGCTTTGCTTCTCCAGATAGAAAAGATTCTAGATGTGATGAATGTACCGATGAACAGAAAGTATCTTTCTCTTCCTTTATGTTTCAAAAGAAAGCAGAACACTAGTGGAGGGCAGTGAAAAGTAGTGCGAAAAGCACAAGAGAACCAATCACCTGAGAATTCTTAGTAAATAAATTTACTGAAAAGTATATTCCAGAAACGGCCAGAGACAAGATGACATCAGAATTTCTGGAATTACAGCAAAGTCAGATGAATGTGTCCCAATACGACCAGAGGTTTACCCAATTATCCAGGTATGCTGATGCCTTGGTGAAGAGTGAGGCAGAAAGGACAAAGAGGTCGTGAAGGGCCTGAAATCAGAAATTCGAGGCAGATTGATTCCTCTACAACTAAAAAATTATCTATAAGCTGTGGAAAGAGCCTTAGAGATAGAAATGGATATGCAAGAAAGTCATGAAGATTGGGCGAAGGAATTTTTTCAGCTCAAAGCGTCCCGATATCAAGACCATCAGTGTCGGTGGCACTGAGAACCACCAGTAGTGAAGGATTTGGTTTAACGCCACTCTTCAAAGGGGAGGATGGGCCAGAAGTAGAGGAACATGGTTGAGGAACAGAGATATTTTTTCAAAAACACAGGCTACTTCTGCGTCTCATCCTAGAATCTCGGAGGCCCCTTGGTGCCAGAAGTGTAAGATAAATCATTTTGGAAATTGCATCCAGAAAGGACTTGCTATAATTGTGGAGGAGTGGGGCATTTAAAGAAAAATTGCCCAACGAAGTGCGGAAGCCAAGGGCAGAGTAGGGGAAGTGGAGCCAGCTATGAGAATGAACCCTCCCAGGGGATCAACCAGTAATTTTATGCCGCCCAGTAATGTTCCGCGACCTGTTGCAACTCAATCATCTGTACAACAGCCAAGGGCTCAAGGGAGAACTTTTGCATTGACCCATTCAAGAAGCAATGGCCTCGAATGTAGTAGTGGAAGGTATGATCTCCATATCAGGACATATTGCTCATGTATTGTTTGATCCTGAGCTACTCATTCATTCATATCTAGTGCTTTTACTTATAAATTAAATCAAGTATCAGAACCCCTAAGATTTCAATTGGTTGTATCCACACCCATAGGAGTAAAGATAATAGCTAGCACTAAATAGAAGAACTGTGAAGTGATAATTGGAGAGATGAAAACATCTATTGATTTGATTAAGCTGGGCGAGATGGAGTTTGATGCAATATTAGGAATGGACTAGTTGTCTGCTTGTGGTGCACATGTGGATTGTAATAAAAAGAGGATCATCTTTAAAATGGAAGGAGTTCCAGAGTTTATTTTTGAAGGGGTAAAAGTTAGTCATGATATACCCTACATATCGGCCATTAAAGCCACCAAGTTAATGAGGCAGGGACGTCAAGGATTTCTGGCTTCAGTTTTGGATACCACTAGAACTGATATCAAAATTGAGACTATTCCAGTCGTGAATGAGTTTCCTGATATATTCCCGAAAGATTTACCAGGTCTGCCCATAGATCGAGATGTAGAATTTGTAATAGATGTGATAGTCGTTACTGCCCCAATTTCGAAAGGACCATATCGTATGGCCCCTGCAGAAATGAAAGAACTTAAAACTCAACTAAGGAATTATTAGATAAAGGTTTCATCCGACCGAGTGTATCTCCCTAGGGAGCACCAGTACTATTTGTTAAGAAAAAGGATGGAAGTATGAGATTATGTGTCGATTATCGGGAATTGAATGAGGCTACTATTAAAAATAGGTATCCGCTTCCTCGGATTGATAACTTATTTGATCAACTACAAGGGTCTTGTGTATTTTCTAAGATAGACCTTAGGTCAGGATATCATCAGTTAAAGGTCAAGCCAGAAGATGTGTCTAAATCGGCTTTTAGGACAAGATATGGACATTTTGAATTCCTAGTCATGCCTTTTGGACTCACTAATGCCCCAGCAGCATATATGGACCTAATGAATCGAGTGTTCCAACCATATCTTGATTAGTTTGTCGTGGTATTTATCGATGATATTTTGATCTATTCGAAGAATAGGGAAGATCATGAAAATCATCTTAAAATTGTCCTCCAAATCTTGAGGGAGAAGCAACTTTATGCTAAATTGAAGAAATGTGAATTTTAGTTGGAACAAGTAGGGTTTCTTGGCCATATTATATCCAAGGAAGGAATATCAATAGATCCAATGAAAATTGAAGCAATCAAAGACTGGCATAGGCCCACAACTGTTACTGAAGTTCGAAATTTTTTGGGGTTAACTGGATACTATAGAAGATTTGTAGAAGGATTCTCTCTAATGGCGGCACCATTGACACAATTAACTAGAAAGAATAAGAAGTTTGTATGGGGAGAAGAACAAGATAAGAACTTCCTTGAAGTTAAAACTAAGCTAATATCTGCTCATGTTCTAACTGTACCTTCGGGAACTGAAGGATTTGCCATCTATAGAGATGCGTCAAAATTGGGACTGGGTTTTGTGTTAATGCAACATGGGAGAGTTATTGCTTGTGCATCCTGACAATTGAGAATTCATGAAAGAAATTACCCCACTCATGATTTGGAATTAGCCGCTGTGATTTTTGCTTAGAAGATCTGGCGACATTACTTGTATGGAGTGTCTTGTGAAATCTTTATTGACCATAAAAGTTTGAAGTACATTCACACAAAAAGAACTGAATATGAGGCAGAGGAGATGGCTAGAACTAATGAAAGATTATGATATTACTATCCAATACCACCCTGGAAAGGCCAATGTGGTGGCTGATGCCTTGAGTCGGAAATCAGGAGGAGCAGTGGCCACCCTGATAACTCGCCAAACAAGATTATTAAGAGATCTAGAAGAAATGCAAGTAGAGGTGCGAGTCATTGAACCGTCCAATGCTAAGTATCAATTGAATCAAGTAAGTATTCAATTTGATTTATATGACAAAATCAAAGAGGCCTAACAAAGAGATGCTCAAATAAGGAAAATTATGAAGAAAGTACAAGAAGAAGAACTCAAGAAGTTTCAAATTGAAGATGATGTACTGAGATTCGACGCAGATTATGTGTGCCGGATGTAGCAGAGATTAAGGAAGAAATAATGCAAGAAGCTCATTGTACCCCGTATACAGCTCATCCGGGGAGCACAAAAATGTATCAGGATCTGCGTCATAACTTCTGGTGGGATGGAATGAAAATGAATATTTTCAAGTTTTTCACAAGTGCTTAGTCTGTCAACAAGTGAAAGCGGAACATAACAAGCCCCCAGGATTGCTGGTACCATTACCAATTCCTGAATGGAAGTGGTGTCACATTGCCGTGGATTTTGTTACTGAACTTCCTCGGATATCCCAAGGACTAGATATAGTCTGGGTAGTGGTAGATAGAATTACTAAATCTGTCCATTTTCTACCTATCCGGATCAACTACTCTATGGAGAGGTTGGCTCAAATATATATTCGAGAAATAGTTAAACTGCATGGAGTGCCTGAGTCCATTGTATCAGATCGGGATCCTAGATTTCAGTTTAGATTTTGGAGAAGCCTATCCAAAGCTATGGGCACTAAGTTGTAACTCAGTATAGCGGCACACCCCCAAACAGATGGATAGTCAGAGAGGATCATTCAAATATTGGAAGATATGCTGAGGACTTGTGTATTATATTTTGGGGAAGTTGGGATAACTATTTACCTTTAGTGGAGTTTGCTTATAATAGTAGTTATCAATTCACCATTGGTATGCCTCCATTTGAAGTATTATACTGTAGAAAATGTAGATCACTGATTTGTTGGGAGGAAGTTGGGGATAGAAGGATATTCGGCCCTGACATAATTCAAGAAGCCACTGATAAGATTAAGTTAATTAAGGAGAGGATGAAGGTAGCCCAGAGCAGGCAGAAAGCTTATGCAGATAATCACCGCAGACCACTAGAATTTGAGGTAGGGGATAAAGTTTTCCTGAAGGTATCTCCAATGAAGAGAGTGAGACGCGCCGGCAATAAGAACAAATTAGCTCCTAGATATGCTGGACAATTTGAAATATTGGATAGAATTAGACAGGTTGCTTATCGTTTAGCCTTACCTCCTATTTTGGAGAGGATGCACAATTATTTCATGTCTCTAAGTTAAGGAAGTACGTACCTGATCCTGACCATATAATCTCCTATGGACCTTTGCAAATACAAAGAGACATGTCATACACGAAAGAGCCAGTGCAAATCTTAGATCGCAAGGAGAAACAATTGAGAAGCAAAATTATTTCTTTGGTCAAGGTTTTATGGAGGAATCAACATATAGAAGAAGCAACTTGGGAGCTGGAAGAGGAGATACAGAAGAACTATCCACATTTGTTCCAAGGTACGTTGAGTTTCGAGAATGAAACTCTATAAGGAGGGTAGAATGCATCACTTGCCTTAACTAATCACCTTTTTCTTAACAGTTGAATGCTTTTGGGAGGTGATGTGGATACAAGTATTCGTGTAAGATACTTATACTATACATTATATTATACACACATTAGTATATATGTATATATGTATATGGATTTAAATACACACACATGCATGTTGACTTCTTTACCATACCCCCACCATACTTGTTGGTACAAGTACTTCATGAAGGGGAGAGGGATGGGAACCTTACTTATAGGAGTAAAGTATAGGTGTAGGGAGATGGTGTTAGGGGGCACTTGGCATGATATCATTGAAAGGAATGAAGTATAAATAGGGGGAATGAGGAGAAAACTCTCATTTGGCAACACTCCTTCTTCTCTTCATTTCCAACTCCAAAACTCCCTCCCTTCTTCTCTTTGACAGCCGACCAAGGCACAGCCAACAGCCCATGTTTTTTCCCTCCATTTCTCCATTCACTCACTCTCTCTCCCTCTCATTCCCTCACAAATCTTTCTCTTAGTTCCTTTATACAAAAAAAAAGGCTTCCTTTACCTATTTAATCTCCTCCAAAGGCCTAATAAAACATGAAAAAGTAGTGATCTAACATCACTTTAGAAGAAATTCTTGAAGACAAGGTTGGCTTAGGTTATCAAGTTAGGAGGGTGATATTGGTTGAAGAAGGTAAGCAAATCTTTAAGACTACTATCCCTCTTATACTCTTTTAACTAAAAACTAATTATGACATTGTTATGGTCTTGTAGACTCTGTTATACCCTGTGACTAAGCTTGATAAGGGGATATTCTCTTCAAGAGTGAGTAGAACATCCAAACCCTAATATAATAGTAGGTAGTGTGCTTGGAATAAAGTGAAAATTGCTAAGTTACAAGTGGACGTGAAATTGAATGATAACGCATGTGTATGGTTTATAGACTTTATATGTACATTATATCCTATGGTGATATGATGTTGTTATTTTCATCTATGCTTACCATTGTGCATGATCGACATGTTATTTTGTGTATACATGATAGTCAAACACATGCCTCTTAAGAAGAAATAGTTCTATGAATAAACATCATACTTGATTTTATGCATATATATGACTTCACATATATTAAGATGATATAATGTGTTGGTTATCTTGAAAAGGCTCACATTTGGTTAACTTAACAAGTTGTTATTTATACATGTTAATGACTTTCATAATGTTGGCATGATGTAAAGTACAAATTATGAAAATTATTATGTTGTCATTACTCTATGAATCCTTGCATGTTGTTATTACATAAAGAATATGATTATTGCATATTTGGAGGAAGGGACCGGATTGAATCGGAGGTGACCGAAGGGGAGACTAACCCTCAGACCATGTCAACTATAGATGTGAGATTCTGTTACATAAGTCGCTGGAAACCGCCCCTAGTCAACTATATAACATAGGTTAGTCGACTAGTTTTAATTACAGGCAGCAAACAGAAAGCGGCATCTTCTTTTAGTCAGAATTAGTGGACTATAGATGGTGATAAGTTGACTAGTATCTAGAGTAGTCGACTATACATGATAGGTTAGTTGACTAAAATTGTTATAAGTAACAAACATCAAGTACACATCTCTTTGGTCAAGACTTAGTCGACTATAGATGATTTATAAGTCAACTAGTACCAAGTGTAGTTGACTATATAAGATAGGGTAGTCGACTAGGTAAGTCACAGGCAGCCAACAGAGAGTGAATATATTTTGGGACAGAGCCCAGTAGACTATAGCTTCAATATAAGTCGACTAATAGAAGTATTAGTCGACTATAGGAATGGGTAAGTCGACTAATAACGCCAATTTCTGTGTTTTGGATAGGACTTCAGCAAATACCCAAAATGTGCAAAAATATATAAATTATAATTATTAACCTTATGATAAATCCCAAATAGACATACATAATGGTCATGCATATAATTACTATTTTACTTACTGAGCTATCGAGCTCACTCTGTTTTATTAATCACCTTCAGGTTTGAATAAAGGCAAGGGACCCACTTAATGGCAGTATACGGGATAGGTGACAGCGGGAGATTTTTTCGCCCTTTTGGCATGTTATTTTGATATGTATATATTATTTTAGAAAAATTATATAAAACTTCTATGTTGATGTTTGCCATTAACTTTTGTAAATATTGAAATGCTTGTATTATTAGGTGCTTGACTTGAATCTTGCGTAAAATTATGTAGTTTTATGGAATATTAATGTGTAGGCTATATTTCCTACCAGATTGTCAGATCAATATTTGAAAATATGATAAATCATGCTGAGATCACATATGCATTTTGAGCGAAATTTATTGTGAAGCCTTAAGTAGGCTGACGTTAGCCGAAATAGAAGTGTTATATATTGATGGGTCCCACGCTTGGATTAAGGATAACCATGATGATTGTGATAACTGAAATATAAAGATTGTGACCATTACACATACAAATATTAACAATAATATTAATACAAGAATAATCACAATAACAACAACAATAATTATAATAATAATACACTAACCATAATGATAACAATATTAGTAATAATAATAACACTAATAAAAATGGTAACAATAATTAATTGTAATGGGGAAAATACTAGTTAGTAATTAAAATGACAATACCTAATAATGCTAAATACACATATAAGGTCAAATTACCATTTAAATATTTTGAAATAATTTGTGTAAGTAATGCATACCATAAGTCATAAATCAAGTTAATAAATAAAATAATCTGTAAAATAAAATAAATACTTAGAAAAATAAAAAAATATAGTATTACTAATTAGGGGCATTCCAAGATCAGAGAATAAAAATTGATAGAGTTTTTTTTTAAATTCAGCATAAAAATAGAGAAGGAACAGAGCAGTCGACCACGCGATTGACCGCAATTGCGTAAGCATGCACGATTGAAAGAAGGAAACAATGATCGACCGTCTGGTTGGACGATCAAATGTCTAGAAGCATTGGAAGACATAGAAGCAGTCGTCAACCCGAAATTTTTGCTCAGATGATTGCACAAAGAATTTGGGTTAGCGATCGACCACCCGGTTGACCGCTACATGAAGCCGGTCGACCGCGCGTCGGATTCTGATAGTTTGAGTTGGTTTTAGATTTTTGTTTTTTGAATTAAATTCGAATTAGGTTTTCTTCTATTGGTTGTTCCTCTAGCTATATAAATAGGGGTATTGTCCTAATTGATTGTAACCTTTTGAGAAAGGTGAATTGTATTGAGAGTTTTAGGGATAGTTTGTTTGTGAGGTTTCTATGATCGAGTGCGTAGTTTCTCTATTTAAATCTTTGGATCATCTTTGTAACCTTTTTAACTCTGTTGGTTGAATAAAATCTTCTCCCTTCTACCCCGAGGACGTAGGCAAATTGTCGAATCTCGTTAAATCATTAGTTTCTCCTTTCTTTTTTATATTTGTATTCATGCCATAATTGGTTCGTGATTGACTTGGCGTTGGAACGCTGATCTCGGTGATTAGCATACTGCTATTTGGTATTCCTTTGGAGTGCACAACAAGTGGTATCAGATCTTCACAGGTTCAGCTAGGGATCATGTGTCGATCTCATAAACATCACAGTTTGTTCGGCAGAGATCGTGTGTCAGTCTCAGAGCTGTGTTAGTCTGTCTGTGGGATGTCGATCTCAAAACAAAATTGGATTAGTCGTTGGGATCAGATTTGGTGGAGTAGATCACTCAGGAACTCATTTAGGGTTTCACTTTGAGGTAATTTTTCGATCTTCATCTAGTTTAGATCTATTTTTATTTGGTTTTTCGCATTATGTTTGGAGCTTTCTGGAGGAGATAAGGCTGAGGTTAATCAGTCCTCGATAAAGACCGTGAACATCCACCAGTCGAAAATCAATGTGGTAAATTTTAATGGCACAAACAATTTTAACATGTAGAGATGTGAGGTAATGGATGCGTTGAACGTGCAGAATTTGAAAGATACACTGCTTTTGCAAGAGAAACCAGCAGCGACTTCAGAGAAAGATTGAAATAACATGAACCAAACGACGTATGGCGTCATTAGGTCTTGTTTGACACAAGATATCAAGTATCATATGATTAATGAGACTTTCACCAGGAAGATTTGGGAGATCTTTGAAACTAAGTATGTGACGAAGAGCATCGAGAATTGCTTGCATCTGAAGAGGAGAATTTACTGCTTTCAGTTGAAGAAAAGAATCTCTATTGGTAATCTCATGAACAACTACACGAAACTTCTTGAACCTAGCTATTGTGGATGGGGTGACAAAGATAAGGCAATTAATCTTTTGAGTTCTCTTCCAGATGAAGAGTATGAGACCTTCATCCTAATTTTGATCAATGGTAAGCAATTACTTAGCTATAGTGATGTATTGTGTAAATCCTTAGTTTAAAATACTATATTTTTATTTTTTCAAGTATTTGTTAATTTTTGCTATACTTTTATTTTATTAACTTGATTTATGATTTATTGTTATTATTAAATATATAAATTATTTTGAGATATTAAATAATATTTTTGCTTTATATTTACCAATATTACTCATTAACATTTCAATTACTCATTACTACTATTATTAATTATTATTATTATCATTATTGTTGCTGTTATTATTATTGTGATTATTATGTTTTAGTATTATTATTGTCTATTATTATTAAAAGTAGTATTATTACTAAGTATTATTAAATAATATTCTTATTATTGATAATATTATTGTTATTGTTGTTATTAATTATTATTCTTATTATAAATATTTTGAATTATTATTATTATTATTTTTACTATCATTATTATTGTTATCTTAATTATTATTATTGGTATTGTTAAATTATTAATATTACTATTATACGTTACTAATATTAGTAGGGGTTGTTGCTATTATTATTATCATTATTATTGTATTTATTATTATTATTAGTAGTATTTTCTATTTCTATAATCCTAGCCCAATCCTAACACTCCCACATATTCCTTTTCATTCTCTTTTGTTTTCATATTTTCCCCAAGCTCAAACTTGAGCCCAGGCCACGTTAAGCAATCCTTCTTTTCCCAATTTTCATTTTTATTTAATTATGTAACCCATACCAAATAGCCTATATCCATCAACCTAAACCCCCAACCTACTAGGCCAAACCCGTTAACCCCCGACCTAATACCCATATCACTTCTTATTTAATCATCTTATTCAGTAATCCTAACCCTAACCTTAACCATAATCTGGCTTCTTCTCCAACACAACCACTGCAGCTACTACCTTTCCCCCTGCTCTCCATCTTGCACGCACAGCCAACCCCATCTACCCTCTAGAACTCCACCATGGTTGCCGATCCATCCCCCTGGCGGCGAGCGGCAGTCCTCCCACGGCCGCCCCGCCGTGCACAATCTCCTTCTTACCCCGCATTCCCCGCCTTCCACACCCTTGCCACCCAACAACATACCCATGGCCGAGCTCTCCATCACCCCGGTTGCCAAGTTCCCACTGCAGCAAGCCCGCCACTTTCATCAGTCCACGCAACCTCTTCTCACCCGAGCCCCTCTGGCCACCTCCATGATCTGTTCCATGCCACACCAACCAAGCCACGCGCACCCCTCCTCCGCATGCCCTGCCTCCTTTAGCGCGTACTACAACCCACTCCCCTTCTTCGGGACAGCTCCCAACCTCCTCCTATGCCGAGAGCACCTCCTTGCAAGCCGTGACCACAATCCCTCCGCCAAGCCTCTCAGCACCCATAACTTCCCTTTCATCCCCTATGCGTCGTGGCCACATCTCCCCACAGCATGTTGAACAGCCTGCTGCCTTCGCGACAACCTCCCATCACCAAAACTCACCACCATGAGCATCCCCATGTCCTTTTGGCTGAACCCATCACCCACCGGGCACTCCTCCGCCTCGTCGAACACCCCCGACATCCCCATTAACCACCGAGCCTCCGCCCCCTGTCGTGAGTTCTCCTTCCCTCTCTCTCTCTATATGTTATTTATGTGTGCATGTGTGTATTTAAGTGTGTGTATGTTTATGCATTCATGTGTGTGTATTAGTGTGCTGCATGTGTGTATACTTACGTGCATGTATAACACCCCGATCCCGAGGGTATGGGGATGCTACCACAACGTACATATACAGGGGAGAATTACCCTCACATATGTACGCTAAGCCATATAATAGGGAATAAACACAATATACATAATGATTCCAGCAATAAATAAGTACAAGAATACCTGCAGAAATGGGTCAATAATCATGATGAATATGAAAATATAGGTAAATAAGGAAAAAGACTAAATATTAAGGATACCTATGAATAATATGGATGACAAGTCTTCTATGTGTATCCAGTGAAATATCAGATACTACGATGTCTCATGTCTCCAACCTGGGCACGCAAACCCAGGGTCATCAGAAAGTGACCTAGTGAGTGATAAAATGAAGGAAGCAGTAATATATAGAATATAGTAATACAATCACTATAATAGTCTAATAATATTTAATTACCAGTGATACAATATAATTATAATAACAATAAAGAGTAATATACATGCATCACATTTTAATAATATCAATATTTAGCATGTTCTAACAGTGTCATTGCCACAATAGTATCCAATTTTATGTAATTATTGTCAGTTTATATGTCTAGGATGTGCTATCAAAGTAATAGGTAATCAGTCAATAGTGTTATACTAGTTATATATTATTATCAATATGAGTAATATGATACAATATTAAGTATTTCTACTTATATTAGTGTGTTTAAGTAGTATGTAGCAGCTTTAATTACTTCATATTTCTTTTTAATCTAATAATAACAATAGCATAATGGTGTCGTGTTGAATATGAACATGGAGATATAGAGTATGCAGAATAACCATACTATAGTGACGTGATTATACAGTAATAATGTCTGCATGGTATACATGAAGTAAAATATATGAAATGTAGAGTATATCTATATATGATTAGTGTATCACCACATGAAGTGTAGCAAATATCAGGAAGTGTAATAAGGTATACATGTGACATGATAATGGATAAAAAATCAGAAATAGTAAGTAACAAGTACAACTAAACAGTATTACGCATGTATCGGGCAAGTTAAATTATTTGTACAATAATAACAATCAAGACCGCTTGGTATTTTAATCAATCTCTTTTAGTGTCCCATATCACTAACAGTTCATACCGAAGCCCGCATTTTGAACGAACCCATCAGAACATGGCATACAGGTACCATGATCCGGACGAATGACCAAATAATAAATGTTCCCGGCGTCACTATTGTTTAAATCGTTTTATTATGTTAATTGAAAACCCAATGGTTAAGGAACTCTGGTCGGGTGAGTGTATCTCGTACATACCCAGGATAACAGCCTTAAACAATCCCCTGGCATCTGAGACTAGGGCTACCTGCTAGGGCAGAAACAAGAAACAGGAGCTCAATAAGCTATATAAAATACAAGTGGTAGCAGCACTACCACATCCCCTGCAGTGGGACTAACAATGGATCCAGACATTCACCCGACAAGACCTAGTCAACCATCAAGTCTCCCCCAACCCATATTGTATTTATTAATTATACAATGAATCAGGAACAATAACAATGAGCGATTCTTGTATTACAAAACAGGATAAAAAAAATGAGAGACGTGAGACTCTAGGGGTGGCCCCCACAGATTCATGTATAGGATTACAAGATTACAAGATAAGGTGAATACGAGAGGTACAATATTCCGTGTGGTACTTAGCTCCACACATCTTGGTCAACTGTTGGTATGTCCTAGTAACAGGATTATTATCTCGACATATATATAAAATAACACGAAATAATAATATACTGGATTAGACAGTCATGTAATAGAAATACAAGAATTTACATCTTAGGGGCAATGATACATGCAACAGATATACCGAAATAATCAGAAATTGTATACAACTAAATCCATGTGACAAATACATGCAGTGCGTAGAGTACCCGTATAATGATGATACAAGTATATGAAATATAAGTGTATCGTATCCATGTCGTTGGTGATACAAGTAATGAAATAATAATGTTCTGTGTAACAAGTGTCTATATGAACTAGCAATCTCCAGAAGATTAGAGTGTGACGATGATACTAACACATGTAATAACAGTGTCTAGTATCCATATAACAGTTACAATATATAATATAATAAAGTATCCTTGTATCTGTGTCCAGGCAACAATATCTATGTAAATGTGGTAGTGGTACATGGCATGACAGTGTCTAGTGTGATAGATGTAATAATCACCTGTAAATATCACGAGTGAGGTATATATTAGTTTTTATTTTCAAACTCCTCACAATCATTCTAATATTTATTAATTTAGTTATTATTCTGAAATTTCTTTTATCGATTTTCTCATAAACCCATTGTATATAAATAATCCATCTGCATGTTTATCTTTAATCAAGACTCACCCTAAAATATTAGTAATCACTAATACATCTTTATTTATAGAAATATTCTGATTATTATAATTTATTAAATAATATTTATAATGATTTATCGATCATCATGATTTAATAAATAAAGCAATCAACCCATTTAATTACACATGATAAAATGTAATTTATAAAATAAACACTCACATAACTATTATAAGAATGTAGCTCATCTTCCTACGATCACATCGATTCTAGAATCGTCCAATTCAGAGTCTGGATGCTCCAGATATCGCCCGAACACTAAAATCTTAATAAAAATGGTTAAATATGTAATTAATAAGGATAAAAATGCAACAAATATTATTTAATAGGGGTTTTAATGCAATTTTACCTTATTAGGTTTAGAAGTGGGTTTGGGCTCCTAATGGGTCCCATTTCGATCTGAAACCCAAACTCAATTAACTTAATTGAAAATAGGTTGTGGGTTAACAGGTTTTAGATATTGGGTTTTGGTTTAATGGATATCCAATAGGGTTTGGACCCAATAGAAGGAGAGAAAGAGAGAGAATAAGAGAGAGACAGAAAAAGGGGAAGCAGGGCAATTGTTGCCCTGGGCATGGCCGCGCAAGCCATGCCCGGCGGCGCTACTAGCCGGCGGCGCCAGGTTGGTCGGTCGTGGTGCCTGGGAGGAAGAGAAATAGAGATGAGAAGAGGGGCAAAAATAGAGAAAGAAAGAGAGAGAGAGAGAGAAATGGAAGAAGAAGAAGAAGAAGGTGGTGGTGTTTGGTGGTGGTGGGAGATATGGTGGTGATTTTTGAAGAGAGGGGAAGTGGTGGTGAAGAGAGGGTGGTGGATTGAATAGTTGTTGGTGGTGAAATTGGTTGGAGCTTGGTGATGGGTTGATTGAAGATGAAAAAGTAGAGAATAATAGTACTGGATTGGAGAGATGGAGAAATAGAGAGTGATTTGTGGTAGTTGGCCAGAGTTGGAGATGTTGCCGGCGTGAGTTGGCCAGCGACATGTGTTCAGCGAAGGTGGTAGCCGGTTGGGAGAGGGAAGTGATTGAAATTAGAGGAGAGGAGAGATTAAGTGAATGAAATAGTAATTAAAGAGAGAGTGAGAAACAAATTAAGAGAGAGAATTATAGGGAGAGGGGAGGAGAGAGACAAGGCGGTGGAAAGTACGTGGTGGAGCTAGCTTACAGGAGAAGGAAAGGAAAAAAATTGGGGAAGAAGATAAGAAGAAAAAGAACAATTTAATATTATTTAATTAATATACCAAAATTGAACTAGTTCTGAATGGTTCCCAAAATTCTATAAAATATAAAATATTATATGAAAGAGAAACATGAAATCAGTTCTAAAAATTCTATCTGGTTTGCAAGTTAAAAATCTTGGAATGTTTCGCCGACACCGGTTTAGCCCGATTTTTGATAAATTCAGAAAAATCTCTAAAAATATTCTAAAATAGAAAAATATGATTTTAAAGAATAATTTCAAAGTAGATTCTTAAAATTCAACCCCGTTTGTGAATTAAAAATCGTAAAGCTGATTATCGGCATCGGTCGACACCGACTTCAGAGATTCTTCAAGATAATGCAGAAAAATTTCCAGAAAGTTAAAAAATCTAAAATATTGAAAAATAATATCTAAAATTGAAACCGGCTCAATTTGACTACCAAAAAGGTCAAATCAACTTTGTAAGCTGTATCGAGTATTGATACTGTGATACATACATCAAATATGAGGGGTTACATTTCTCCCTACCTTACAAAAAATACCATCCTCAAAATTTCAGTTCAGGTGGGGAAACAATATTTATAGTTCTGGAGCCTGAATGTTACGGGCCTACGACGCTTCTGCTACACCACTCTAATATCGATAGTGAACTCGGGGTGGAGAATGAGCATCGCTAGTCGAAGATAAGGGATTGGAAGCAATAAGATGAAGAGAAAGCAAGAAGAAAATTAGATTATTCTAGTTGACATCTGAAATTAAGGAACAGAAAAGGGTCGAGGAATGACTTGTCAATGAAATGGTATTCTTGTACTCATCGGTGGAATTCCCAAATGCAGATACAGATGAGTTCTGATCTGAAGGTGGTTATCCATATCAAGTGTGAATCTAGGCTCCGATACTAAACTATAACGCCCCGATCCCGAGGGTACGGTGACACTATGAGACGTACATACGCAGGGGGAATTACCCTCATATATGTACGTTAAGCCACAATACAGGAAATAAAACACAATATACACAATGGTTCCAGTATTAAATAAGTACAAGAATACTTGCAGAAAAGGGTCAGTGATCATGTTGGGTATGAAAATATAGGTAAATAAGGGAAAAAAATTAAATAATAAAGATGCCTTTAAATAATATCGATGACAAGTCTTTTATGTGTATCCAGAGAAATATCGGATGCTACGATATCTCAGGTCTCCAACCTGGGCATGCAAACGCAAGGTTGTCAGAAAGAGACCTAGTGAGTGATAAAATAAAGTAAGCAGTAATATATAGAATATAGTAATACAATCACAATGATAATATCTAATAACATTTAATTATCGTAGGTAAATAAAATAATAATAGGGAGCAATATACATACATCATATTTTAATAGTATCAATACCTAGCACGTTCTAACAATGTCATTACCACAATAATATCTTGTCTGGGATGTGCTATCAAAATAATAGGTAATCTGTCAATAGTGCTATAACAGTTATATATTATTATCATTATGAATAATATGATACAATATTAAGTGTTTGTGTGTTTAAGTAGTATGTAGCAGTTTTAATTACTTTATATTTCTTGTTTAATCTAATAATAACAGTATCATAATGGTTTCGTGTTGAATATGAACATGGAGATATGGAGTATGTAGAATAACTATACTATAGTGACGTGATTATACAGTAACAATGTCTGTATGGCATACATGAAACAGAATACATGAAATGCAGAGTATATGTGTGTGTATGTATATATATATATATATATATATATAAATAAGTGTATCACCACATAAAGTGTAACAAATATCAAAAAGTGTAATAAGATATACAAGTGGCATGATAATAGATAAAAGATCAGGAATAGTAATAAGTACAACTAAACAGTATTGTACATGTATCGGGCAAGTCATGTTATTTATACAATAATAACAATCAGTACCGCTTGATATTTTAATTAATCTTTTCCAGTGTACCATACCACTGGCAGTTCATACCAGAGCCCGCATTTCAAACGAACCCATCCAAACATGGCATACCGATACCATGATTCGGACGAGAGATGACCAAATAACAAGCGTTCCCGATGTCACTATTGTTTATATCATTTTATTATGTTAATTGAAAACCCAATGGTTAAGAAGCTCTGGTCGGGTGAGTGTATCATGTGCATACCCGGGACAACAGCCTTAAACAAACCCCTAACTGCTAAGACCAAGGCTACCCGCTAGGGTATGAGCAAGAAACAAGAGCTCAATGAGCTATATACAATACAAGCGATAGCCAACACTACCACGTCCCCTGCAGTGAGACTAACAATGGATTCAGGCATCTACCCGATAAGACCTAGTCAACCGTCAAGTCTCCCCCAACCCATATTGTATTTATTAATTATACAATGAACTAAGAATAGTAACAATGCATATAACATATAACAGAACAACAAAACGTGAGCGATTCTTGTATCACTAAATAGGATAACGGGAAACGAGAGATGTGGGACTCTAGAGGTGGCCCCCCATGGATTCATGTATAGATAACAAGATTACAAGATAACATGAACACAAGAAGTACAACATTCCATGTGGCACTTAGCTCCACACATCCCAGTAACAGGATTATTATCTTGATATATATATATATATATATATATATATATATATATATATATATATATATATATATATATATAACAACAAGAAACAAAAATATATTGAATTAGATAGTCATGTAACAGAAATACATGAATTTACATCTCAGGGGCAATGATACATGTAACAGGCATACTGAAATAATCAGAACTTGTATACAACTGAATCCATATGACAAATACATGCAGTGCGTAGAGTGCCCGTGTAAAGATGATACAAGTATATGAAATAGAAGTGTATCATATTCATATAGTCAGTGATGTAAGTAAATGAAATAATAGTGTTCTGTGTAACAAATGTCTATATGAACTAGCAATCTCCAGAAGACTAGAGTGTGATGATGATACTAGCACATGAAATAATAATGTTTGGTATCCATATGACAGTCACAGTATATAATATAATAAAGTATCTGTGTATCCATGTACAAGTAAAAGTATTTATGTAAATGTGGTAGTGGTACAAGGCATAACAATGTTCGATGTGATAGATGTAATAATCACCTGTAAATATCACGAGTGAGGTATATATTAGTTTCTATTCTTAAACTCCTCACAATCACTCTAATATTTATTAGATTAGTTATTATTCTAAAATTTCTTTTATCCATTTTCTCATAAACCCATTGTATACAAATAATCCATTTACATGTTTATCTTTAATCTAGACTCACCCTCAAATATTAGTAATCACTAATACATCTTTATTTATAGAAATATTCTGATTATTTAATATTTATAATGATTTATTGATCATCATGATTTAATAAATACTGCAATCAACCCATTTAATTACACATGCTAAAATATAATTTATAAAATAAAGCACTCATGTAACTATTATAAGAATGTAGCTCATCTTTCTACAATCGCAACAGTTCCAGAATCGTCCAATTCGGAGTTCGGATGCTTCAGATATCGCCCGAACTCTAAAATCATAACAAAAAGGGTTAAATATGTAATTAATAAGGATAAAAAATGCAACAAATATTATTTAACATGGGTTTTTATGTAATTTACCTCATTGGGTATAGAAGTGGCTTTGGGCTTCTAATGGGTCCCGTTTCAATTAACTTAATTGAAAATGGGTTATGGGTTAACAGGTTTTAGTTATTGGGTTTTGGGTTTAATGGATATCCAATAGCGTTTGGACCCAATAGAAGGAGAGAAAGAGAGAGAGAGAATAAGAGAGAGAAAGAGAGAGAGAGAAGTGCCGCCGGTGATAGGTTGGCCGGCTGTGGTGCTTGAGGGACGAAAGATATTAGGAGAGGAGGGAAAAACAGAGAGAGAGAGAGGAGAAGATTGGAAGAAGAAGAAGAAGAAGGTGTTGGTGTTGGTGGTGGTGGGAGATATGGTGTTGAAATTAGAAGAGAGGGGAAGTGGTGGTGGAATAGAGGGTGGTGGATTGAGTAGTTATTGGTGGTGAAATTGGGTGGCGCTTGGTGATGGGTTGATTGAAGATGAAAAAGCAGAGAATAGTAGTAGTGGATTGGAGAGATGGAGAAATATAGAGTGATTTGTCGTAGTTGGCCGAAGTTGGAGATGTTGCCAGCGTGAGTTAGCCGGCGGCGTGGGTTCAGCGAAGGTGGTGGCCGGTTGGGAGAGGAAAGTGATTGAAATTAGAGAGGAGAGAGGAGAGATTAGGTGAATGAAATAGTAATTAAAGAGAGAGTGAGATACAAATTGAGAGAGAGAATTATTGGGAGAGGGAAGGAGAGAGACAAGGCGGTGGAGAGTGCATTGGTAGAGCTAGCTTACAGGAGAATGAAAGGAAAAAATATTTGGGGAAGAAGATAAGAAGAAAAAGAACAATTTAATATTATTTAATTGATATTCTAATTAGGTCAAAATTGGACTAGTTTCGAAGTTTCTAAAAATTCTATAAAATAGATAATATTACATGAAGGAGAAATGTGATATCAGATTCTAAAAATTCTCTCTGGTTTGCAAGTTAAAAATCCTGGAATGTTTCGCCGACAGTTGCCGACACCAGTTTGGCCTGATTTTTAATAAATTCTGAAAAAGCTCCAAAAATACTCTAAAATAGAAAATATAATTCTAAAGAATAATTTGAAAATAGACTCTTAAAATTCAGCCCCATTTGTGAATTAAAAATTGTAGCGCCGATTATCCGTATCGACGTCAACTTCGGAGATTTTTCAAGATAATCTAGAAAAATTTTCAGAAATTTTGAAAAATCTAAAATATTGAAAAATAATATTTGAAACTAAAATTGGCTTAATCTGACTATTAGAAAGGTCAAAATACGTCAAATCGAGTACTGATACTATGATACGTACATCAAAGATCAGGGGGTTACAGTGTGTGTGTCAACGTTTATGTATAGTGTTGTGTTTAAGTGTGTAAGTATGTGTATTTGTGTGTTTTGTGTGCACGTGTGTGGCATTGTGAAGGTTTGTGGTGTATATGAGTTTATGTGTATGTTTGTGATTATGTGTGTATGTGTGGTTACATGATGCAGCGATTCAGATCTGATCATGTGATTCAAACAGTAATAGAAGACACGGATCACGTCCGATTCATATTTGCGGAGGGCCGATATGCCAGGCGATTCGAAGACTGACACATGAGATGATTCAGAGATCCGGACCGGTTCGTGCAGTGTTGATTCGGGTCCAAAATTGCGTCATTTCATGTGAGTGTTTGCTTTGTGTTATTCGGATTTATTATTGCTCGTGAGTGTTTGCTTTGGCATTGTTATTCATTTACTGATGTTAGTGCGTATATGATTTATTAGTTTATTTAATTGATATGTTAATGTTATCATTTCATGTGAGAATTAGTTATTTTCGGTATTATTCTATTATTTATATTACTTCATTAGCGCGTAATTGGGACTGGACCTAGGATATAGATAGCATGAGAGTTTGTGGTGATTTGAAACTTATATAATATTTACCTACTAATTGATGAGTCGACGAGGACTAGATTGCCAGATAACTGTCCTTTATATGCTTGGTGGTATTTAGAATTATTCTGTATTTCTGAGTTCTTGATGTGTATGGATTCGATACTTTATTACCGAGATATTAGAGTTTATCATTTCATGTGTAAATGTCTACCGTTTTGGATTCTCACCTAGTTGTGATATACCTTAGACTCTGAATTGACTCAAATTTGAGATTGGTATAGTTTATATTTGTGTATAATAATAGATTTTATGTGTATTAATTATCAGACTTGACATTCATGTATTTGGTGATAATTTAGATGAGGATTTATTTTGGTATTTGAGGACAAATTAGATGTGACATTCCTTCATTAAGAGATTAATTTTCCTGATACTTGATTTTGTACATGGACTTATTCAGTGTTGGAGTTGTTTTGAGATTTATATTCTTTTTATCGGATCTTGATCAACATTTAGATGAGACAGACGACACGTGAATTTTGATTATACATGTGACCTTTGAATTTGATCTGTACTATGAGATTGATTTAAGATTATTAATTGTAAGAGTTTTTTGGATCTGATTAGCTAGTCAGAACATTCGGGAGGTATTGTTAATGTTGAGTACTGGAGCTAGAATCACAATAAGAGTGATTTCATTGATATCAGTGATTATATATCTTTAGAGCTTATAGCAATTATTAGTTACCAGTTGTTAGTGACACTGTTGTAATTAGTGCTCTATACCTCAAGTATTCAGATGTCAGTTATTAGTTACTAGTTATTTAGTTGTCAAATATCAGTTGTCAGATGTCAGTTATTAGCTATTATTGACATCAGCAGTTGTCAGAGATATCCGGTCACTAATTTATTTTAATAATAAATTATATAATTGCTTGTAAATAAAAGACACTATTACTTGGGGAAAAGGAGTAATTTTCTTATAATGTATGTCGTGTATTTTAGAGGGACTTATTATAGTATACCGAGTTTTAGGTTCCACCATGGGAAACCAAGGTAGTATGGCCTACCTATTTATTCACTTGTCAATCATCAGGACTATGCCCAGACTATGACGCAATACCAATTATTTTTTGTGTCGGATTGTAGTTTTCAGTTATTAGGGATTTGTGATCCATCCTGATTTAGTGTCAGGAATGTTAGACTGTGGTATCAGTCATGCACGGTACCCTTTCAAAACACATGTACTGTATTGACAGGCAGTTACAACAACGATAATATTTTTAGATATGTGAGAAAATGGTTGTGGCATGAGACACAGCTAAGTATCACATTAGTAAGGTTAATAAAAACCAACCAGATTGAGACATATTAGGTTTCACATCTTTGACATCAGTTGTTTCCTTTTACTGTGATATGAGTTATATTTCGTTTATAGTCTTGTTTATGGTATGATTCTGTTATCTTTGATTTACAGTTTTATTCATGTTATTATTGTATACACGTATTATGCACGTGCATCATTCCTTCATTTTACACTCATTGGGAGTTTTCTGACTCCCGTGGATTTATATATTCAGATATTGGTTGTTTTATTTCATTGGTCAGGTGTTTGTTGAGATCGTACACTTCACAAGGAGTTTAGAATTTCTCTTATTGGTTACCGTTATTCTTATCTCTCTTGCATTCTTATTATTTCTTGATTCTCTATACATTATTATCAGTCGTTATTCCATTTCTGTATTCATATATTATTATGTGTGGACATCTATATGCAGTATTGCAGTGATCTTGATTTATCATAGTAGATTTTTATAACTTGTTGGGGTTACATTAGGCTTAGTACGTATATGAGGGGTATTTTTTTGAGTATAACGACTTTCGTCGCGTCTCTGCTCCAGCGTATTTTGGGAAGCGAGGCGTGACATATTGGCTGCTCTTATGAATCACAAGGAAGGAGGAAGGACAAGGAGTCTTCTTCCAGTAGCACAAAAATAGATGTATTGACTGCAAGAGAGATGTGTTCCAATAATCGAAAGGGCGAGAGAGATTTTAAAAAATTTAAAATTAGTGGTCATGAAGATTTGAAGAAGAACCAATATGCTTTCTGCAAAGAAGAAGAACACTTAAAGATTGATTATTCCAAGCTCAGGCAAAGAAGTCTAAATCAGTGGACGATATCACACAGGTAGATGATGGTAATGATCTTACTCATCTGGTTATTCACTTTTTATCATCCTTATTATTTGTTATTTAGAGAAATCTTAGTGGATTTTGGACACGGGTGCTACCTATCACATTTGTCCCAAAAGATAGTGGTTTTCTAGTTTTGGAAAACTTGATAGAGGCTTGGTGAATACACATGCCATATTGAAAGGATAGGTACAATACATATCAACTTGTTTGATGGGATGATAAGAGAGTTGAAAGTTCTAAGATATTTACCTCAGTTGAATAAGAATTTGATTTCAGTTGGAGCTTTGGAGGCGTTGGGCCTGAGAAGGACTCTTGAAGAAGGCGTTCTCAAGATGTCCAGTGGCTCATTGGTGATTCTGAGGAGGCAACAACTTGTACTACTAAAAGGGTAGTGCGATTATTAAAAATTTGGCAGCTTCAGAATATTTGGAAGGCGATTCTACCAAGCCATAGCATTGAGGCTCGGACATGTTTGCAAGCATTGGCGAAGCAAAGAGCATTGGAAGGTGCGTTGACTTGCAACTAGGAATTTGGTGAACATTGTGTTATGGACAAGAAGACGAAGGTGAAATTTGACACCATAACTCACTGCTCGGAAGGTCTTCTTGATTGTATTCATGTTGATATTTGGGTCTTACCAAGATCGTGTCGCTTGAAGGTCATTGGTACTTTGTCTTTTTTGTAAATGAGTCATCTAGGCGTTATTGGGTATACCTGTTTTCCATTGAAAAGTAGATTGGGGGAAAAACTTACAAATAAGATTTGAGGATGGAATTACAAGTAATTAAAAGAAAATTACAGGTAGATCTCCTCTGAGATTTTTGGGAAAGTATGCTGATAGGAAACTGATCAGCACGCGATCACTTTATCCATTTGACAATGCAATCGATCAGACAATCACGTTGCCTTTCTGATAGAATTTTTTTCTCGCTTGGTTCTGAAAATCTAGAGGAAGTAGAAGGCGTGTTGGAATCCTGAAAATGAAAGAGAACTAAATCTCTAAGATTTTGGAAGCAGGAGGCCAAGAGGACACTTTTGCTAGGGATCTCTTCTCAAATTTTTTCAGCCAATCTCTTCTCTCTAGCCAGCTAGCCCCTCCTTGGCTCAGCAAGGGACTATTTATAGCCAAAATGGGGTGTAATCGCCCCCTTGAATTCAGTAAGGCTGAATCATTCTTTAGCTTCACGTGAGGCATCAAATGACCTTGCGACGAAGCTACTTGCGAGTTTCCGGTGAAGCTAGAGAGTTTGTGCGAACTCCTCCTCATTGCCATGGCTTAATTGTCTCCACTTAATGTGGGACAAAGTGGGTAGGTGCAACCGCCTACTTAATGTGGCGTTCCTCCCACTAAATTAGTGGGGTTCACCTATTAATTCCTCGTGGGATTTTGAAACGGTCAATTGATGACCTGGTAAAGCTCGCTGCAGAGCTAAATGAGAAGCTTTCCTTTGGGTGAAGTTATCTTTATAGCCTCATGTGAAGCTAAGACTTAGCTCATAGCTTCAGGCGAAGTTATCTTCGTAGCCTTATGCGAAGTTATCTTCAAAGCCTCGTGCAAAGCTAAGACTCAGCCCATAACGGAGCTGAACCATCTCTTCCTTTGAGCGAAGTTAGGGATAAAGCTTTTAGAGCAAAGCTCTCGGATCAGCCTCTAGCGGGGCTAAATGGGAAGCTTCACGCGAAGCTTATGGCGTCGGCCCTTTTAGTGATCTTGGATCTTTATGAGGTTAAGTACTCATCAAACCTTGATTAGATCTGGCTTCATAGACTTGCTTTGGCTTCTCTTTAAAGGAAACTTTGGCTTATTGTCTGCTTTACTAGATCAATAGAGCCCAAGTTGTTACCTTGTCCCTGGTCATCAGCTTGTTTGCGACTTATCTCTTGTAAATATTGACAAGTTAGACGTTGTTCGAACCGATTGAAGTGAAATCTGAGAGCCTGGTCTTTTTAGAGTGTCAACAAGACCCCCTTCAAAGTTTTCACGAATGTGGAATTGATTGGTGCACATTTTGAAACACTTTGAATTTGAAACCTGATATCTGTATTGCTGAACTTAAATATTGTACACATTGTGTAAACAAACTCTTCGCATAGCTAAGGACAAGTTCTTGTCAAAGCTAGGGAATGGGCTCTTCAACGGGTTACAACATGAGCTTTCAGCGGAGTTAAGCTCTCAGCGGAGTTAACATGGGCTTTCAGCGAAGTTAACCAAACATCGCGCGAAGTCAACAATGAGCTCACAGCAGAGCTACAGGCGAAGTGTAAGTTCGCATGTAAGAAAAGCTGGATGCCTTCGCTGTGGGCAGTTCTTGAAATTAGAACAGTTGTTTCAAATTTAAATTTGAAATGACAGATTGCACTTCTTTTCAGGAGGCGAAGCTATAGGCACAGTGCCAGCGGCGCGAAGTTACAGGCTCATGCAGTGCCTATAAAAGTCATACTTAGCTACTCTCAGAGAGTCATCATCTCTCTTAAGATTTCAAGTTTTACTCTCAGAGAAATTTTTTTCCTCTTCCTTATCTTCTTCTAAACTCTTTCAGAGCTTTCTCCACGCTCTAATGGCTCCCAAGCAGCGTCCAGGGAAAGAGGCGGCGACCTGCGCCACGGCGCTGTCGTCTCCACCTCTAGTGGTCGGACACCTCATTGCGGGTAGGAAATTATCCCCTTTTCAGAGATTTTTATCTCTTTTTGAAGCCGTATTTTGGCTATTTCATGGTGAATCCCTCATGATTCACCATGATCTTAGTGATCTTAGGGAGTTTATCTCCCTTATTTCTTGATTTTTTTCTAAAATTTAGTGGACTTAATTCCCCTTTAATTTTACGAATAGAAACTGAACAGTTTCTTTCTTCATACTTCGCCGCGATGCTAGCCCTTTGGGCTTTTCACATTTTGTCAAGTGACAGGGTGCGATACTAGCTTCTGAAGCGTAGCTAAAAAGAGGACTTTAAAGTCCTTTGAATAATTTTAGGCACAAGTGCCTTTCCAGTGAAGCTAGCCCTTTGGGCTTTCTGCATTCTCTCAGGTGATAGAATATGAAGCTAAGCTTCTGAGCGAAACTAACACTTAATAACTTGCTGCACTTTTACCTTTGTGCAGAGTGTGAAGTTAAGCTTCAGAGCGGAGCTAACACCTGGCTAGCTTCACTTGGAACGCGAGGTTATGCCTTTGGCAATTTATTTTCTTCTGTGCTCTATCTTTTTGCAGAGTGCGAAGTTAAACTTTAATGTGAAGTTAAGCTTTAGTACGAAGCTACTGTTACGCTAGGTTAGCTTCGCTTTGAAAGCGAAGCTATGCCTTAGCATTTTTTTTTGCTTTCTCCTTTCCTTTTTAACTTCTGGACTAATATATTTTCTCCTTTTTGTTTTGCAGTGCACTATACTCCTGGACCTTGTATAGCCTCTTCAGGTCGGCCAGGGGACTAGATGAAACATCAGTCTATAATTTCAGGGACAAGTATCGTTATTTAGTAAATGAAGCACTCCTGGCCGCGATGCCCTGATCCACACTAGAGATCAATGCACAATGAGGAGTATTTTTACTGCTGCTCCTCTAGAGGACTGCATCGAAAGATTTATCAGAAGTCCAGCTTCATGTTCGGAGATGCAGCGCTTGACACAGATCATCAACTGCTGGCTGGGGGAAGGGCAGTTGATTTTCAATTTGAACGGCGAGAAGTACTACCTTCCGTCTAGCAAGCATCATTTTCCACTTTCCTTCTTCCAATGTGTAACGAGGCCTTGAAAGATGAAATGTCAAGTGACCCGGACCACCGGCTCAATCCACGTGGGTATTTTGATGGCTGCTTCTCGTGGTTATGCAAGGGCATGTCCCTCTCGATGCATATTGGGTTCTCACCCCAGAATGTCCTACAAGACATCCCGGTGGGAGAAAATCCAGGTATGATTCAAAACTTTGGAAATCAGTTCTTCAGAGTCAATCGCAACTACCCGACAACTGACTTCAGGACTCCAGGTTGGATTCATCCTCCCAAGGCCTGGCGGAGGGACTTGACTCTTTATGTCTTGACCCATTTTGAGGAGGATTTGGAGAGGCTGGGGCTCCATGAAGCTGTCAGATCTACCTGTTATGGTATCCAGATGAGTGTAGCGAATTTCTACGCCATCTTCGAATTGTACTATCCTGCTACAGGGACCTTCTTCACTACTGTAGGTGAGTTGGGTATGATTTTGCATGAGATGTGGGAAGTCTCTGCTTTGTCGATGGGTTCTCTGCCCTATGAAGAATACTTCCCATATGAGGCGGAGTTGGCACTTTTGGAGAAGTAAGAGCCTGAGACCTATCAAGAGCTGATGTGCCACTTCTGCATCTGCTCAGACATGCATGATAATTATAAGGGAGGCTCGAACGGTTAAAAGAGTTGGGGGAGTTATCTGTTCCCTAACCTGGAGAATATCCCTAAAGAGGCTCATTGCGGGGTTGTGGACGAGGATATCTTTCGAAGGATGGGGCAGCATGCCCAAGGAGACATCATTGTGGAGGAAGATGATGGCGTCTATGAGAAGGGCGACATTCTCAGGAGCTTCCATCATCAGACCCGCCAACCAATGTCTGAGAAAGCGCTTTTGGCCGGGTTTTTATCAGTCTGGCTGAAAATATGTGTAGTGCCATCTCCTTCTAGTGACGTTGTTCTCCCCACTGCTCTATTGCCAATGGTTCGTTTGGTACACGGTCGTTCTTTAGGGCTTCTTCTAATAATGATGTGCTGCATTCAACTGGGTTTTCGTGCACTGAATGAGGCTTTTTGCAGACCACCAACGACGAAGAGGGGAAAAGCACTATCTTACCTCACGACGGACCGAACCCAAGGATCGGATTGCCATATACTTACTTGATGGCATGGTTCGCTCTTCATTGTCCAGCTATAATTCAAGCCGGGGAAGAGCCTCCAAAGGGTGTTCGGATGACGCACATTCGCCGGTTTGAAGTGTCTTTATGGTCACAGATCTACGTGATCGCGGTCCGCAAATTATTATGCTGGCACGACATATATAGTTCTTTCAGTGTTTTCCCTACATTCACGATACGGGATATGGCGAGGAGTTCAAGGACGTCGGGGACGGTAGGACGTCGTTGAGCCGAGGAGTCTTCGAATTGCTGGTTAGAATCCGGCCTTCTGATAGTACACATATTTTGCATTCTTTCCATTACACTCTTACATTTATCGTGTAATAAAATCTGCTAATTTTCTTATCTTAAATATTTATTTTGCAGAAGATAATAATGAAGAGAAAGAGGATTAAACCAAATACTAGTTAAAATCAGATTTAACTAGATCTATTTGGTTAGCTGAGGATGATCCCAGATCTAGTTAGAACAAATCAAGGATTGGGGCAAATGTTCAGTTGAAGATCAGAGCAAATTAAAAAGATAACACCAAATGGAAACCGATAAAATTCAGATTTCTATAAATCCATTTTGGTTAGCTAAAGATCAACTGAGGATAATATCAAATACAGAGAGATAAATGGATAGAGAAGAGATCAACGGATGAGATGAAACAAGTTTGACTCAGATTCTGACTGAATACAGTTTAGTATTTGAATCTTAACTTTCGCTACAGAATCTCAAATCTAATGATTCAAGATGATTTAGAAAGTAGACTTATAAGGATACAACTCTTATGTTGATCACTATTTCTAATTCTGTCATTTGATAAGTGATATTCAGCAATCAACACACAACAAACTGCAGATCAGAACTGAATATCCACATCAAATTAAGTTTGAAGATAAGGGGAGGATTCTAATTCCAAATAGCTAGCTTTTGCTATCTTCATACTCCTCTAACCTCTGCATTTCTTCTATAAATACCTGCAATCTCAAAGGCAAGAGAGAGGACCAAGCAGAGAGTAGAACTTAGGCTAATTTATAGTTTGTAACTTAGGTTTTTATTTTCTTTCATGCAAATTTTGTTTTATTTATGTAACTGAGAGGAGAGGATATCTTCATGGAGGAATGAGAGCAAGCTTGTACTGAAGGTGACACCAGTGTAAGTGATCTTTTCTTCCATTGTTATTTGAATCGAATCGAGTTTTCCTTTTCTTTTCTATTCTTATTTTTGTTTGGTTTCCTCTTTGGTGTTTGTGGATCCAAATGAAACCGATAGCCTCGAAGTTGCCTTCTCCTTGCAAGTGCCGTTGATGGCTTATGATGATGGACATCCATTTCTATGGTAGTATAGCTCGCCCCTTCATTTCATAGTGTAAATCAGGAATGGGGAACATCTCATTTGCCATGCTTCGCTTGCCTTCAAAGAAAAGTACATCGTCAATACAGGTGAAAGGTAAATAGGCGCCGAGGAAGTAAGTATGTTTTTTTAGTTTTAGTTTTTCTTTCTTTTCTTATAACTTTTAGTGTAGATCACCAACACCATAATCACCCAAATTTCTTTCACTCTTTCATTTTCTTTGTACATATCACTTCTATTTTCTCCATCTTCTTAATCTACCATCTTCTTCCTAACCTGACTTTAACTCCATTTTTCTCTTTTCTTTTTAAGAATTAAAAGAAGAATTTTTAACCATTAATGGTGGCATAAAAGAGAACTTTCTTAAAAAGCTTCCATCGCTAGTCCCTCCTTGTGGATGACGACCCATATAGCCACTTGCTATTGCGGTAGAATTGAGCATCTTGCACTACTATTTTAAAAGTTTTAAAATTTTGTACTTTTGTGTGCAGGTTCCAACACCATCAACACTTACACACTTAGGGTTCAAAAACCCTCGCGAGATAAAACTCGTCCTCTGGGGTAACCTAGAGGTTTTACGGCTTGTTGCACAAGCTCAGTGCAATCGCGTGACCTGCGAAAGTGGTCTAATAATCTTTAATTTAGTTTTATAGTTTTGCTCGAGGACGAGCAAAAGATAGGTGTGGGGGTATGATCGTATATATATTTGTATTCTTTTCATTACACTCCTACATTTATCGTGTAATAAATCTGCTAATTTTCTTGTCTTAAATATCTATTTTGCAGAAGATAATAATGAAGAGAAAGAGGATTAACCTAAATAAATACCAGTTAAAATAAGATTTAACTGGATCTATTTGGTTAGCTGAGGATGATCCCAAATCTAATTAGAACAAATCAAGGATTGGGGCAAATGTTCAGCTGAAGATCAGAGCAAATCAGAAAGATAACACCAAATGAAAATCGATAAAATTCAGATTTTTATAAATCCATTTTGGTTAGCTAAAGATCAACCAAAGATAATATCAAATGTAGAGAGACAAATGGATAGAGAGAAGATCAACGGATGAGATGAAGCAAGTTTGACTCAGATTCTGACTGGATACATTTTAGTATTTGAATCATAACTTTCGCTACCTAATCTCAAATCTGATGATTCAAGATGATCCAGAAAGCAGACTTATAGGGCTACAACTCTTATGTTAATTACTATTTCTATTCTATCATTTGATAAGTGATATTCAGCAATCAACACGGGAACAAACTGCAGATCAGAACTGAATATCTACATCAAATTAAGTTTGGAGATAAGGGGGAGGATTTAAATTTAGAAATAGCCAGCTTTCTCTATCTTCATACTCCTCTAACCTTTGCATTTCTTCTATAAATACCTGCAATCTCAAAGGCAAAGGACGACCATGCAGAGATAGGATTTAGTCCAGTTTTTCATTCTTTGTAGTGTAGGTTTTTATTTTCTTTTTATATAATTTTAATTTCTTTGTAAGCTTAGGTTAGATTGAGATTTATGTAAGTAAGAGAGAGAGGCTTATGTTGAGAGTGATACCGATGTACCTCCTCCTTTCTTCCATCGTTTCTGCAAGCAATAAAAGGTAATTTTTTTATGTTCGTCTTTACTTTTGTTTCTTTCTTCTTCTTTCTACTTTTCCTCTTTTGGTTATGATGAGCATTCAAGTGAATCTAGTAGCATTAGTATAACAATGTTTGTGTGAGTGCCAACAATATTTCATGATGATGTTCTCCTCCTCAAGACTCCGTATCATTTCATTCTTGTTCGTCTTGATGATGTAATGCGAATGGGGATTGAGCTCAATCTTATGGCTTATGCGTTGAACACCTCCGAAGTAAGGTAGAACATGTAAGGGTTTAAGGTAAGTCATCAACCAAAGGAGGTAAGTATTTCTTTAATCTTTTCTTCTTTTCTTTTATTTCTTTAGTTTAGATCACCAACACCAACAACACCCACTTCTTTTATCACTCCTTGTCCATTTCTTTGTACATATCCAATTCTGATTTTTCCATCTTCCAATCTCTCACTTTCTGCCTAACTTCATTGTAATTTATTTTTCTTTTCTTTTTAAGAAACTAAAGAAGAACTTTAACCATTAATGGTAGTATAAAAGAAAATTTACTAAAAAAGCTTCCATCGCTAGTCCCTCCTTGTGGATCACGACCCGCATAGCCACTTGCTATTGCGGCAGTATTGAGCACCTTGCACTTTCTATCTTAAACTTCTGAAATTCTATATTTTTATGTGCAGGTAAAACCTCAATCAAATTTTTATGCCTTATAAATTTTGGCGCCGTGACCTGCGAAAGTGGTCAATAACTTTTGATTTAGTTTTGTTATTTTGCTCGAGGACGAGCAAAAGATAGGTGTGGAGGTGTGATCATACACATATTTTGCATTCTTTTCATTACACTTTTACATTTATCGTGTAATAAAATCTGCTAATTTTCTTATCTTAAATATTTATTTTACAGAAGATAATAATGAAGAGAAAGAGGATTAAACCAAATAAATACCAATTGAAATCAGATTTAACTGGATCTATTTGGTTAGCTAAGGATGATCCCAGATCTAGTTAGAACAAATCAAGGATTGAGGCAAATGTTCAGCTGAAGATCAAAGCAAATAAAAAAGATAACACCAAATGGAAACCGATAAAATTCAGATTTCTATAAATGATCAACTGAGGATAATATCAAATACAAAGAGATAAATGGATAGAGAGAAGATCAACGGATGAGATGAAGCAAGTTTGACTCAGATTCTGACTGGATACAGTTTAGTATTTGAATCATAATTTTTTCTACAGAATCTCAAATCTGATGATTCAAGATGATCCAAAAAGTAGACTTATAGGGATACAACTCTTATGTTGATCACTATTTCTAATTCTGTCATTTGATAAGTGATATTCAGCAATCAACACGCCAACAAACTACAGAGCAGAACTGAATATCCACATCAAATCAAGTTTGGAGATAAGGTGAGGATTCTAATTCAAAAATAGCCAGCTTTTCCTATCTTCATACTCCTCTAATCTCTGCATTTCTTTTATAAATACCTGCAATCTCAAAGGCAAGAGAGAGGACCAAGCAGAGAGTAGAACTTAGGCTAATTTGTAGTTTGTAACTTAGGTTTTTATTTTCTTTCATGTAATTTTATTTTATTTATGTAACTGAGAGGAGAGGATATCTTCATGGAGGAATGAGAGAAAGCTTGTACTGAAGGTGACACCAGTGTAAGTGATCTTTTCTTTCATTGTTATTTGAATCGAATTGAGGTTTCCTTTTCTTTTCTATTCTTGTTTTGTTTGCTTTCCTCTTTTGTGTTTGTGGATCCAAATGAAATCGATAGCCTCGAAGTTGCCTTCTCCTTGCAAGTGCCGTTGATGGCTTATGATGATGGACATCCATTTCTATGGTAGTATAGCTTGCCCATTCATTTCATAGTGTAGATCGGGAATGGAGAAGATCTCATCTGCCATGCTTCGCTTGCCTTCAAAGAAAGGTACATCGTCGATATAGGTGAAAGGTAAACAGGCACCGAAGAATTAAGTATATTTTTTTAGTTTTAGTTTTTCTTTCTTTTCTTATAACTTTTAGTGTAGATCACCAACACCATAATCATCCAAATTTCTTTCAATCTTTCATTTTCTTTGTACATATCACTTCTATTTTCTCCATCTTCTTAATCTACCATCTTCTTCCTAACCTGACTTTAACTCCATTTTTCTCTTTTCTTTTTAAGAACTAAAAGAAGAATTTTTAACCATTAATGGTGGCATAAAAGAGAGCTTGCTTAAAAAGCTTCCATCGCTAGTCCCTCCTTGTGGATGACGACCCGCATAGCCACTTACTATTGCGATAGAATTGAGCACCTTGCACTACTGTTTTAAAAGTTCTAAAATTCTGTATTTTTGTGTGCAGGTTCTAACTCAATCAAATTTTGAAATGGTGCCAAATTTAGAATTGAGTAACTTGCACTTTTCATTCTAAATCTGAAATTCTGTATTCTTGTGTAGGTTATAACTCAATCACCTTCTCACCTGTATCCAGGAGCGGAGATACTTGCTACCTAGAGCCGTATGTTCCTAGCCGGTTGCTCGTCAGTTCGGATATGACCAACTCTATGTTGGCAATCCGAACACTGACCTGGCCTTCATGGGGTGCCTGATTGATGGTGCTCGTGCTTGGCAGTACTTTATTGCCGGCTGTACCGAGGCACTGCTGTGCATGCCGTTGAGGACTCTAAACCTAATGATGACTTTGGGGTTCTGCCAATGGTACAGAGTTTCAAGCTCCGCGCCAACCGGATTTGCCATCAACTCCTTTGGATTGAAGTGAATCGCTCAGCGGCTGAAGCAGAAAGTAACTGCGAAGGGAGAGGGCAAAAGGATCCGGGTGCCAGGCATTCCAGAATTTATTGCCACCGCTGACAGTGAAGCTTCGTACGCCGAACGCCCTCGCTTCAAAGATGTTGCCGGTGCTGAGGTATCAATGGATGTTCCAAGCGGGGTAGGCACGACTCCTTTGGAGGATGTGAAAGTCAAAGAAGAAGAAGAGGAAGATCCCGATGTTCACTTCAAGCGGAAGCAAAAGGGTGAACCTCGTAGAAAGAGGGTGGTGAAGAAGCCATATCGCCATACTCCTGTTATTGCAGAGAGTGAGTCGGCTGTAGTTGCCCCTCCTTCTGCCTCATTAGTTATCAAACTATCGGCACAAAAATAGGCAACTGGCAAAGCTGTTCCTGGCTTAGGTAATACCAGTTCCCTTTTTGCAACACACATACATATATATACATATGTATTTCTTTTTATTTCCTCTTCTCTCATGTAGCTAATTTGTTTAACTTGTTATTCAGGAATCGAAACTATAGGAGAACAAGGGGATTATTACAATCCCTTGTTCACCTATCAGGAGGGCGACGAGGCTTGCTACTTCGTCATTTCTAAAGATTCTGAGGGTGGCGCGGCTGATGTCGGTCCTTTTGATGTTGGTGCTTCAAAAGAGAGCCCAATGGCTTCAAGCTCCAGATGATGGGTTACAGAGCCCTCGGCAAGTGAAGGCGAGCCAGACATTCCGGCTACGAAAGCCATCAGGACAGATGAAATCCTCCCTGAGATCGCTTCTCGTGCTTCTTCTGCTACTGCCAAGGTTTCTTCTATGGAGCATGTTGGAGTTAGTGTTGCCATTAAGGGAGTCCCGGGGGACACTGTCGTTGAGGCGGTGTCTCTTATAACTTCATCACCTATTAGTAATACCTTAGCTATTTATAAGCAATATTTTTTTGATATTATTATACCTTATTTTAATAAAGTACTCTTGCAGGTGTTCCGCCTTTCAGTGCATTAACTTCGAGGGAACCAATGAGTCTTCTTGAAGAATTTAGGGAAGAAACAAGTACTTCAGTTGCTGTGGATGTCGCAGAGTTGGACGTCTTGTATCACAATCTGCCTTTTTACCAACTTGAGCCTGCCGTGACTCTAAGGTGGTCGAGGAGATGATGGCTGTGGAACTAATCACACTCTCTCCTGAATCGATTGGTGAGATGATGGTGGTTTTCCTGACGCCACTAGTCTTGGCAACTACTGGGCTAAGGGTAATCACCAGCCCTACATCTCCGACACTGGTTGTCGAGTCAGTTCTTCTTGGAATAGTTACCAGCCCTATTTCTATCATGGCTGGTGTACTAGTTTCAATGAAAACTCCTCCCCAACCATTGGTGATTCCTCGTCCTTCTCCAGCCAGCGCTTCTGCCAGTTCCTCCACCGTTATAACGGTGAAACCAGTGGAAGTTTTGTCTTCTAAGACTAGCCGCTCACCAGGAGTAATTGAAGCTGAGAAAGAACTTGTGGTTGAGATGGTTAACAACTTCTACAAGATCCTAAAACGATCTATTGCTTTGATTTTGAAGGGCTCGGCCACCTCATTTTCAGGTCTAAAGGTGGTCCTCTCTCGAAACATTGAGAGCATTCAAGATTTTAGAGGGGATGACCAAGCTGCCACATTAGAGCTCCTGGTGGAGAAGTTTGAGAAGGACGTAGGTGAGTGGCGCCACCTCAGCATCAGACTTGAATTCTTCAGTTGATGAAGAGCTTGAGCGCCTCAAATGCGAGAGGCTCACTTTGCAGCACAAGAACAGCTAAGGCGGTATCTTCAAATTTGAAATCCTTGGAAACAAGGAAAGTAGAAATTGGAGATGACATTGACGCTTCCAATAACACTTTTCTCGATATTGAGGATAAGATTGAGAAAGCTAAAGAGATGATCAAAACGACCAATCTTCTCCTGTCCAAGCTGAATCGGTGCCTCTTGAGGAGATCACTCGGCTGGAGCAACTCAAAGCCCAAAATGATGAAGTCTTGCAACAGAGATAGCTCAAAGGGCAACTTTAGCCGAATTTATGCTCGTTTATCCCAGACAACGAACTTTAATGAAGCTGAATTGAGCTGCTGGCATTATCAAAGCTGCTGAAGAGAGGAAGAACAAGCTGGCCACTCTCAAAGAACGGATCAAATCCTACGAAGTACCATCGTAGCTTGTAATCCATGTTGTCACGCCCCGCTTCCCAAAATACGCTGGAGCGGAGACGCGACACGAGTCGGCGACGCATATACGCAAAGAAAATACCTCATGTATATACGCTAAGCCTTAAGTAACCCTAAACAAGCTATAAATTTATACAATAATGAGTTAACGACCACTGCAATATACATATAAGCATCCATGCATGATATCGTATGAATAAAGAACTGGAATAACAAATGAATCTGATATAATGAGAATCAGGAAATAATATGAAGACAAGAAAGATAAGAATACCGGAATCGAATAGGGAGAAGCTCCAGCTCTTCGTGAAGCGTACCGTCTCCTCGAACACCTGCACAATAGAAACAAAGCGTCCAATATCTGGACGTGTAAATCCAGGGTCGTCAGAAAGCGACCTGGTGAGTGTGTGTGTAAAGGGAGGAGCTCGTGCATATAAACAATGTGCACAGAATAATAACCAGATAAACTACAGACAGAAGATAACTAAATAACATGATAAACAGATATCTGAAGTATAACTGAATAATTACAAGTATGTAGAGAAAAGACAACTATTATAACTGTAAACAAACAATCAATGTCAAGATGTGTAACCTAGCATATGTCACTAGTCTGGTGTACAATCCTATATCTATCATAGTTTATACATATATATACAGTCGGGTGATCACAGTTAATCACAATACATTAACAGTTTATTATTATTAATTATGTCAGTGAACACCAATTGCCACATGTAATAGACGCATCCCATACTACGCCTATTATACGTGCCAATCGAGGTCCTCAGTTATTGAAACTGATCGGTTGGAGACATTGTCCATACTTTAGGTGGGTCCCGTGTATACCCGGGACACGGCCCAGACTCCTGGCGCTGAACTAGGACCTACCGTAAGGTAGTCAGGAACATGTATAACAGGAACAGGTACATGTATAACATGTATCACAGGAATAGGACGGAGTGCCAGTCACCCCACGGGAACCCTGCAGTGGAACCCCTCTTTCGGCTGCGCAACCTAAATCCTAGGTCAACCCAAAATACAGACGCTGTCTCCTCCATCAATCTCCCCAATCCCAGTGTAAGTTATTTAATATCATGTTATTAATTTATTAAGATTACTTAATATGCATGTTACTTGAATCACTGGGATAACTCGGTGGTAGTCACGGTAACAATATCAACATCTAATCAGGATACCGGTATAACAGGAATATATAATATCAATAAACAGGATACCGGTATAACAGGAATATATAATATCAATAAACAGGATACCGGTATAACAGGAATATGTAACAAGTATAACATGACAGCGTTGTTACCATGTAATAATATTTTCCAGTAGTTAAGTAACATGGACAATAGTATCAGGTAGATATTATGTATAAACAATCAAGTTTCTCATGTAAATCAATATATTCATGATGAGTAATAACCAAATACATGAATATCAAATCTAATAACTAATACCAATTTTATCAACCTCAAGATCAAGCTGAGTCAAGTCACAGTCTAAGGGGTATCAAAACTAGACCTATGCCAACAACGATAAACTACCAATGAAATGGCACAGATACAAGCTCCTATCAACTTGGTAAATAAAGTGAATAATCATGAATGTCTCATATCCATCAGCCCTAAATACAATTGTAACTAATCTATCAACCAATAGTCTCTTTACAATCATCGTGAACAACAAGTATCAATTCGATCGAGTAATCTGGTACAACAAATCACTGCCTCAATATATCAATAACCAATAATCAGTCCCTCCTTATCAATCTACTATAATCCTCAAGTCATCGATATATACATCCTCTAATTCATCGATATATCCAAATCTCAATAATTGAAATACTACATGTCCTGATACATCTAATCAAATCTCCACACTCCAATCCGATCAAAAATCATCACATACTCTTACTTTTATCAAGGTCAAACATAAGATCACAAAAGTCGGTAACATATCAGATATATATCTAAGATCTATCAGGTCAGGTCAATTCAATCAATACCTATTCCTCAAAATCATATTCATCCTTCTATGGCCCATACCATAGCTCAAGGATAGAGTCTCAATCCAATAAGAGATCTAAGAACAGCAGTCGATCAAAGTTAGTCGATTAGGGGAAGGAGCAAGTCGACTAGGGTAAGGGTTAGTCGGACTAACAATATATAAGTCGACTACAAGCAATATAAGTCGACTAATAGGATGGTTAAGTCGACTAACAGAAGTAATAGCCAAAAACAGAGAGTACATGACCTACAGGACAAAACACATAGTCGACTACAGTTAGGATAAGTCGACTAATATAGGATACTAGTCGACTACAAGAAATGGCAAGTCGACTAACATATAAGTATTGATCAGCACAGAGGCTACACAACTTTCAGAATAGCAACTAGTCGACTAAGACTATTACAAGTCGACTGACATAGGAGTACTAGCCGACTATAGGGAAATGCAAGTCGACTAAAAGGAGGAGTAAGTCGACTATAGGAAAGGGCCAGTCGACTAACATAGGTTACAGTCGATAAACAGAGAGTGCACAACAATTCTAAATGGGAACCTAGTCGACTAGGGGTCTATGGTAAGTCGACTAATAGGGGTATTAGTTAACTAACAAAGTGGGCAAGTCGACTAATACCTCTACCTGCACACTTGATATTGAAATACACTCTCACGTGTCTCCACATTCTTTTCAAATGCACACCTGCTGCACTCACGCACACAGCACACTACGCATACAACACACAATGATACTTAGACACACACATTTGCACACACATGCGCACATGTACAGAAAATAAACAGTCACAGCAGTTAAGCATAACACTTTTAACACATAGTCACATGCACATATTTATATAGATCCAAGTTTCTTAATAATGCACAGTACAGACAAATCCACCACGCACACCCAAGTACTAATACACTGCACATGTAAACAAAGAAGGTAGGAGATAGAAGGACTCACACAATTAATTATGATTGCAATTATTGTAAACACACATATATTCTGTTAAATGAATAGAGAGGGAAATGGGGACACTCACATTGGAGGGGCTGCCGGGGCGATCTCCGACGACGGGCTGTGGACTGCTGTGGCGCTGCTGCGCTGCCGCTGTCATCGAGAGAGGGAGATGGGGGAGATCCTGGCGCTGTGAGGGTCTGCCGGCTGCAAGGGGAGCTCGGTCTGCTGGAGGAGGCTGGGCAGCCTGGGGGATCTGCTGCGCTGGTGCGCAGCTACTGATCTACCGACGCTGCTGCGGGTGCGCTGGTCTGCAGGGGTGCCTGGGCTGCAGGGGCGGCCTGCAGTTGCTGCTGGCGGCCTGGATGCTGCCATGTTGCTGTTGCGGCTGTTGGTGGGGAGCAGCTTTGCTGTGGGAGAGGGCGGCCACAGGTGGGGGAGAAGGTGCTGGTGGGCTGTGCACGCGCAGGGGAGGAAGAGGCCGGCCTGATCTGCAAGTGGAGGAGGTATGGGCGCTGATGGGGGTGTCCTCGTTGCTGTTGTGGCGTGCTATGGCTGCAGACTGGGAGGAGGCGGCAGTGCCGGGCACTGCTGTGCGCAGCCGGCAAGGGAATGCTGGCCTGAAGGGGGCGGATCTGCTGCTGCTGCCGAGGATGTTGCTACGGCTGCTGGTCTGATGATGGGGCTGCTAGTATACAAGGGGAGCTGCTGCCTAGGCTAAAGGAGGGCGTGGCCTGTGGTTGCCGCGCGCCACCAAAGGCCGAGGAGGAGCTGCTGGATGCTCTGGCTGCAGTGCGGCAAGGAGTATGGGTGCAGATCTGGCTCACGACAGATTGGAGCAGCAGCATACCAGGGAGGAGGTGCTCAATGCTGCGCATCTGGATGCCGCGCGCTCAAGGCTGCTGCCGCGGCTATTGGGAGGATACGACAGCAGGAGGAGGAGCGTTGGGGCTGTGCTGCTGGGGAGGCACATGGCATCAACAAGGAAGGGGGTTTTGGAGAGGAGGAAGGTTCGGTGGCCTGCTGCTGGAGGCTGGGCGGCAACCAAGGCTGGAGTGGGGTGTGCGGGGTTGGAGATGGCGTGGAGGTTGGGCGGCTGCTGAAGAAGGAGAGGATTTCATTAGGGATTTGATTAGGTGGTTAGGATTTGATAATTTTGATTTAGATTTGGGTTGTTGGGATTAAGATACTGGGATAATGGGTTTCGGGTTTAATGAGTATAGGTTATCAATAGATAATGGGTTCGAGGGTATGGGCTTGACTAATGGGTTTGGGTAAATGATAACGGGTAGAGGGTAAAGGGCTAACCAAAGAAAACATAACATTAATGAACAATACTAATATTAATACTAATATCAAAATAAATAAGTAATACTAACACAAATAATAATTAACAATAACTACCACCACTAATACTCATACTAATATAAAGTTCTTAAATAAAATACTAGTAACACTAATAATAATAATAATTAAGTACAGTAAAAATGATAAAAATACAGTATTATTTACTTAGGGATATTATATTCTACCCACCTTATAAAAATTTCGTCCTCGAAATTTCAATAAAGTGGGGAATGCTAAAAAGAGTCAAAATCTGGGGAGAAATCAAACAAGCTTCTATGTCGCCTCGCTGGAACACCACGATTTCACTGCGCCACTCTGATCTTTGCTGTCAGCTTCAACTTGGAGTGATCAAACTCATGGAATAAAAATCAGAGAAAATAGAATCGGAAGGAACAATAAGAATCAAGATAGGACCAAGATCACTTTAGAAAAAGAGTTGAAGTTAGGGATATCAAAAGATCAGGGGATGGATTCCCAAAGGGAGGACAACTAATTCTCAAGTGGACTCAATATCATCGTGTGAACCCCATATGTATATTGTAGTGTAATTATAGCTCGTTCAAGTTATCAGTAAGAATCAAGTCCGTTTATGTCGAAACCTGGCTCTGATACCAAGAAAACCCTGTCACGCCCCGCTTCCCAAAATACGCTGGAGCGGAGACGCGACACGAGTCGCGACGCATATACGCAAAGAAAATACCTCATGTATATACGCTAAGCCTTAAGTAACCCTAAACAAGCTATAAATTTATACTATAATGAGTTAACGACCACTGCAATAATACATATAAGCATCCATGCATGATATCGTATGAATAAAGAACTGGAATAACAAATGAATCTGATATAATGAGAATCAGGAAATAATATGAAGACAAGAAAGATAAGAATATCGAAATCGAATAGGGAGAAGCTCCAGCTCTTCGTGAAGCGTACCGTCTCCTCGAACACCTGAACAATAGAAACAAAGCGTCCAATATCTGGACGTGCAAATCCAGGGTCGTCAGAAAGCGACCTGGTGAGTGTGTGTGTAAAGGGAAGAGCTCGTGCATATAAACAATGTGCACAAAATAATAACCAGATAAACTACAGACAGAAGATAACTAAATAACATGATAAACAGATAACTGAAGTATAACTGAATAATTACAAGTATGTAGAGAAAAGACAACTATTATAACTGTAAACAAACAATCAATGTCAAGATGTGTAACCTAGCATATGTCACTAGTCTGGTGTACAATCCTATATCTATCATAGTTTATACATATATATACAGTCGGGTGATCACAATTAGTCATAATACATTAATAGTTTATAATTATTAATTATGTCAACGAACACCAATTGTCTCATGTAATAGACGCATCGCATACTACGCCATTATACGTGCCAATCGAGGTCCTCAGTTATTGAAACTGATCGGTTGGAGACATTGTCCATGCTTTAGATGGGTCCCGTGCATACTCGGGACCACGGCCCAGACTCCTGGCGCTGAACCAGAACCTACCGCAAGGTAGTCAGGAACATGTATAACAGGAATAGGTTCATGTATAACAGGAACAGGACGGGGTGCCAGTCACCCCACGGGAACCCTGCAGTGGAACCCTCTTTCGGCTGCGCAGCCTAAATCCTAGGTCCACCCAAAATATAGACGCTGTCTCCTCCATCAATCTCCCCAATCCCAGTGTAAGTTATTAAATATCATATTGTTAATTTATCAAGATTACTTAATATGCATGTTACTTGAATCACTGGGATAACTCGGTGGTAGTCACGGTAACAATATCAACATGTAATCAGGATACCGGTATAACAGGAATATATAATATCAATGAACAGGATACCGGTATAACAGGAATATGTAACAAGTATAACATGACAGTGTTGTTACCGTGTAATAATATTTTCTCAGTAGTTAAGTAACATGGACAATAGTATCAGGTAGATATTATGTATAAACAATCAAGTTTCTCATGTAAATCAAGATATTCATGATGAGTAATAACCAAATACATGAATATCAAATCTAATAACTAATACCAATTTTATCAACCTCAAGATCGAGTTGAGTCAAATCACAGTCTAAGGGTATCAAAACTAGACCTAAGCCAACAACGATATACTCATTTTTCAAGGAAAATGAATATTATTTTATATGGTCCTACCATTCCGTGGACTGGAATTGGTAAGCAATTATGGAGAGGAATCAAATGGGATTATGTCCCTTAAGATTTTTAGCAAACCCTCAACTGTCAACGAGTTTGGTATGCCTTTACCAACTACCGTTTGAGTTAGGCTAGCCATGCTATTCCCCTTAATATGATGAGTTGTCGAGGACTTATGTTGAACTTAAAAGCCAACATTTTTCTCTATTCTTTAGCCATTGGAGGCGTTGGATCATTTTGTTACTTTAAGGAACGTAATGTATCTCCTGGGTTTTCACTCTGTAGATGAGCTGGGGATTAAAGGAGTGGAAACGAATTCTACGAGAACTTTGTCTAGAGATTAACCTTCCTCGTGGAGTCCCTTCGATCTTTATTTCATTTCCATGTTTTTAGATGAATGTGAAAACAGTGGAAAGGTTCTGCAAAAGGATGTGTCATGATATTTCTTCAATGAGTTTGGCTTGATAAGTCATCAGATAAACTCATTTGATCTCCCATTCGACAGCGGAGTCAAATCTTTCCTAGTGGGTGACTACTTCTTGCATTAAAACCGTATATCATAGTAGTTATTGTAGATAGCCGATAAAGCGGTATTCCAAGAAAGTAGAGAAGCCTTTTGGAATGATGCTGAGTGCGGACCCAGGATCAACCTGTATCCTTTCGATGCACGTCGAGCCGTTGTATCCAGTATAGTACAAGGGTCGATCGTGTTTATTATCCTTGAGGAGCATGTCCTTGGCTGTGAAAGTGATAGCAGGTACTTTTGACTGTATATGATGACATTCAAAACACATGGGTTGATTATCATCTCCAGGGGTCTCTAGCATATGTGTCAGAAATGATTCTGAATTAGCCAGTGCATCCCTGAGTGCCTCTCTTGTCTCTTTTGAGAGATGAAACAGCTTTTATATGGTGATATGAGCTGGAATATTAGCCAACTGTACCAGTATATCAAAGCAAAAAGGAACATCAAGTCTCGGGCCTGAAGGTCTGTTCAAGACGCGATCAAACCAGACTTCTTTCTGCTTTTCTTTTCCTGAAGTCGGGACTGAAGCTGGAATAAGTACTTCTACTGACGTCGTTGGCTGTTGTGTCTCGTCAATAGTTTTATCATACTATTTTAAGTATGATTTTTCAGACTGAGACTCTGTTGGTTGAGGTGCATCAACCTGTGTCGTGAAAGTATGCTTCTCATTTTTAGAATCACTGAAAGAGGCTGTTGTTACTTTGTCATCATCTGGCAAAACAGAGACAACGTTACAAGATTTTCCCTTTGACTTGGCTTTTTTGAATCCCATTGCTCATCTTGGGCAAGATTTGGGTGCACCCATATGATTTTTCCAGTTTTCAATGTCAAGAAACAAGACCTTTAGCCTCTTGCTGTTTAGCTGAAGAATTATTTATCTCCAGTCGTGCCTTAGGAATTGGAGGAGATCCATCAGGGACTGTGACCTTTGACATAGTGCTGAATTCAAGAGTCACCATGTTTGCTGTGACTTTCTTTTGTTCTGACTTTAAAGTTAGAACCCCGGTGTTGACTAAAGCCTAATTTTATCCTTGAAGACAAAACATTTGTTGGTAGGATGATGAACCATCTTATGGAAGAAACAATAATTGGGATCGTCTGTGCATCCCATTTCGTTAGGACGTCAAGCCTCCGATAGCTTCAACTTATTCCCCTTTTGGAGCAAATAGAATATTGTAACCACCTGTTCACTTTGAAGGAGTATTGCTTTGGAGAAAACTTAAACTCCTAAGTATTGACGCCGCTCTTCTTGATCTTTGGAGGAGTATCCACAGACAACTCCACGGACATAGTCTCTTTCCCTTTGGCTTGGGAAGATTGCGCCATCTCGCCGCGTCCTTTATTGTTCATGCCCATTTGCCTTTGGGTGTAGACGATTCAAACTTTTTAGCCAACTTCTCGGCTATTTTGGCTTGCTCAACTAGTTCTTTTCAGGTATGGACTTTGACAGCTCCTATACGAATTGTCACTTGGTCCAAAAGTTATGCCTACATGTCTGTAACAACATAGGCAATGGCATTCCTACTAGATACATCAGAGATAAGTTTCTGAACCGTTTAATATAATCACATACAGATTCTCCTTTCTTTTGCACGGTGGAAAGAAGCTTATCAATGGTTACCTCAGTGTCGTCCTCATAGAAATGAGAAAGGAACCGAGTTTCTAGATCGATCTAGGAATTGATGGAGCCCAGTGGAAGACTTTTAAACCAGTCGAAAGCTACTCCTTTGAGATACCAATAAATAATCTGACCATAATAGCTTCATTATCTATGATAACTAGTCTGAGATCGGAAGTAATAGATATGCTGGTTTGGCGAGATTTTACCATCATACGTATGTAACGTAGGTGGTTTAAACTTTGACAGATATGGCACTGAGTCCCATTCAAGTGGGCAAGGACGAGTCATGCCTGCCTTCTTCAATTCATCCCTCTGAGTTAGAGATGCAATCTGAGTTTGGATGCCTTTAAGAACTTCAGCATCTATGGAAGAGCTTTCCTTTAATTTCTCAGTCTTAGGTTGATCATCATCATTATGCTCGTCCTCATTATGATTGCTTTCGGTATCATTGTTATTTTGGTTGGTGAGGAGTTGGGCTAGCATTTATTAGATGTTGTCCAAGGCTCCTTACTGGGCCTTGGAGGTATGCTCTTGAGCTTCCATCCGTTGGCGAAGGTCATCATTGCCGTTATCGGCCATATGAACTGAAACTTTGGCCGTTTGTACTAAACTGATTGTTGCTGAAGAGGCATATCCACTAGCTTCTCCCTCATCATCAGACCATTGGAATAGACTTTTTAATTATTTAGGTGAAATTATCCCAGTTGAAGAGGATGGCTGTGGGGATTGCTACCCTGGATCTCGTGCCTCCGAACATACCTTCCTGTCCTACTAAAACTTGGCCCAAGGCAGGGCTATAGTCTGAGTCTGGAGAACTGAACGAAGGGGAATTAGTATCCTGTCGCCCTCGTCTGCTCCTGAGCAGTTCGCGTCCCCTTCCTATCATGCTGATGGATGTAGAGGGTAAATCTGGCAAATTTTGTGGTTTGCACTTTTTGTGATGTTTGACAGGGGCTCGAATTGATAGTCAGTCTAAAACTGAATGTTGACTGGAAGAGTGGCGGGTATTGATCCTAGTCGACAATGGACTAAATAGACCGTTACCAACTGACATCCTACTTGTTCACAGCAAGAGGGAGGGGTATGGAGTAGTTCTAACTTTCATTTGTTAGTTATGAACTCTCGTAAATCGGTGATAACCAAGCTTACATGATCTTACTTGGATACTAGAAAAGATTGTTCATGTTGGCCCAAAGGCCTATCACTCTAGTTTTGATGATGATCAACTCATGTAGTTATGGTACTAATGATCTTGCGTTTATTTAGTCTCAGATTTGTGATCAAGATCTTAGTAGGTGTGTAGCTTCATCAAAGGATTTAAAGTCAAGTTTTGGAGCTAGGATGGTTTGATTCAAGAGCTTGTGCATCAAGACCACATCAAGTACTCAAGAGGATTCTAACTCTTTGGATCGTGTTTGGACCAAGTCAAGATGGAGGAGAAGACTTCAAGTGAAGATTTCAAGATCAAGACTTGTGTCTAGGTTTGTTTTTATAAGATTTTGTTTTTAGTTAAAATGTAAAGGATAGAATAGTTGGTGGATTGCTCAAGTATATCTTACACACACATACTCTTAATTTAGATGAGTATTCATAAAAGAATTTCTATTTTGGAAAAATACAAAAGAGTTTTCATTTTGGAAAAATACCGGTTTGGCTTTTGGAATTCAAAGTATACATGTCTTTAACCAAAATCATGTTTAGTGCTTATTGTCAAAAATATAGATATTTCACCATTTATGTGTAGTGGATCATATCCATACACTCTATGCTTTCAAAGTGTTTAAAATATCTTATTTCTGTATTTGGAAAAGTTTTGGAAAAATCCATTTTGGAAAAGTACAGTTTTTGTTTTTAGCCAAAATTTCTAAGTTACAAAAATAGTTCAAATTGTTTGTAACATGTCTTGATTTTACTCAAACATGCTTGATTATCATAGTATAATATTGAAACTATTTTTGTAGATTTTTAGAGATTTTATGGGATTTTATCAAAGTCAAAATGCCAAGTTTTTCAATCCCTTAACTGACCTGTCTGGCTTCTGTCGGTCGACCGAGCTAGGAGTCGGTCGACCGGGACGGTTGACCGACGTGCACAGAACGTGCACGCCAGATCTGCTGGAGGGCCAGTCGACTGACCCGGTCGACCGTAGAGAACTTCTGCTCTCTGGAAAGCCCCGGTCGACTGGGCCGGTCGACGGGCAGAGAACTCTATTCTCTGTTCCGGCAGCGGTCGACCAGGCCGGTCGACCGACGCCGCAACGGTCAGAAATCTGACCGTTGGCGGTCGACCGGGCCGGTCGACCATCAGCCGCCAGGGCTGAAAAATGCCCCAACGGCTAGTTTTCTTTAGCCTATAAATATGGAGGGGTTTTGGGGCTGTTTTAGTTAAGATTTTTTAGTGGATTTTGAGCCAGTTTTTCCAACTCTATTAGGTGTTTATCTCCACTTGTTTAAGAGCCAAAATTGCCATATCAAAAGGAAAGATTTTCAAGAGTGTTTTCAAAAGTGTTTTCTTAAGTTTTCCTCTACCATTTCATTCCTTGTTGTTCTCACAAACACTTGAGCTATCCATTGACATATTTCATCCTATAAGAGTGTTATTGTGAGAGTAATTTTAGGTGATCAAAGTGTTGTGATCACCAAAGTTTCATCTTTGTACTTTGAGGAGGCGGACTTGCGGGTTCACGTAGTTTCGGATTCTAGTGTGAACTCTTTGTTTGATGTGTGGCCTCGGCGAGCTAGTGTGATTGCGGTGTGTTCTTGTGGGAACAAGAGAGGACTAGAGAGTCCAAAGAGCTTGTAGGTGTTGCGGCACCAAGTGATCGGTGGGATCGATTTTAGTGAAAATCCTTCATAGTGTTGAAGGCGGGGACGTAAAGCAAGTGTGCTCGAACCTCGAAACAAATCTCCCGTGTTTGTTGCGATTGCTCACTCTCTTTCTCTTACTTTTTTATATCTTCCATGCTTATATTGCTTTCATCTTTATATGCTTGATATATATTGTGAGATTAATTGTTATATGCTTGGGGATTGTTTGCTAACACTTGTATTCAACCAAGAGAGCCAACGCGGCACCTCAACTCTTATTTAGAGGAATCTTGAGGAGTTAGTCCAGAGCCCTTCACGGGGAATTCGGCTACGCTCTTGTGTTATACGTGGTGTTTAGATTAATAAGTTTTAATTCCGCATTATTGACCATTAGATTAGCTCATCACCTATTTATCCCCCCTCTAGGTGATTTACAATTGGTATCAGAGCCAAGTGCTCTTGATTTGGGTCTTACAACCTAGAGTTAAAGATCCTCATTTTATAGCTAATCATAATATTTGTACACACACCATGGATTTCATGTCACCTCCCACCTTTGACATCCTTAACATCCAAACTTGGAAGGTTAAGATATCTTTGTACCTCAAAGGCCTAGGTATTCATGTTTATCTTGCTACAATTAAAGATTCATATGTTAACAATAGCAAGTATATTGAGGCTAACTCAAAAGCCCTACATGCTTTGAAGTGTACCCTAAATGATGTTATTTATCTAGGGTTCTAACATTGATTCGGCTTTTGTAGGTGGAACACCTTGATCTCCCTTGGCGAAAAAGAACAATATTATGCGGGGAGCGATTCGGATGTTGGAAGTGATACCTCCAACGTGTGCTACATGGTCCAAGGGGATAACCCCTTAAGGTAACTACCGAATCCGAGGTAGATGAAGATGTTGATATGTCATATGATGAGCTTGCATCTTTTTGTCAACAATTACTTGAAAAATATGACATGATTAAAAAGGATAATAAAATTTGAAAAAGAAATTTGATTGCATGTTAAAAGAAAATGATTCTTTTAAAAATAAAGTTGCATGCATTGAAAAGGAAAATAAAACTTTGAAAAATGAGAATATTTCCTTACTTTCCAAATTGAATGATTTGTGTGAAGGAAATAATGCTTTGAAAAATAAAATCATTTTGGTGGAAAATCAAAAGGAAGTTGCTTTAAATGAAAACACTTCTTTGAAAAGAAAAATTGTTGAAAAAGAAAAAGAAAATATTTCTAAAAAGAATAAGAAAAATGATTCTCAATCTCATCATGCTTTACATGTCACTATTAATCAAAATGAGATTAAATTTTTAAAAAATAAAATAAATTGTTTGAGCTCAATTTGAGCACATGTGCATTTAATCATAAGAAGTTGGAATCCTTGTTTCAAAAGAAACAAGTTCCCCATGTTCATACACAACACCCTTATCATGCATATGCACACTTTGCACGCCACGATCACCCTCATACACATGTGCATAGTAGAGTGTACAAATGTACACATTGTGGCCGCAAAGGCCATTTAGCAAAGTTTTGTTTTGATAAGATACATCATATTAATTTTGCTAATAAGAATGTTTGGGTTCCTTACAAAGCTAACCCTCAAGGACCGAAAAGAATATGGGTACCAAAATCCCCACCTTGTGTATTTGATGTAGGTGCAGGCACTCACAAAACGTGAGAGGGATGGTGCCTTGATGGTGGATGCACATGGACATGATGGACACATATTGATGCACCGCTATCAAGGAGGTTTGGTGGGACAACCACCATGTTTTGGAGAGTTAGAGTATAGTTCATGTGGTGGTAACTATCTTTAAACTCCTAATTTAGTTTACATGCTTTTTACTTGTATCACATTTTTAGCATGTTCATATTTTATTTGTTTTTCGCTTCATGTGGTAAATACTAGTTCAAATGTAGTTTTTATCAAAACTTGTGTTTATACTTGTACAAGTAGTGAGCCACATTTGATTTATATATATTTGCACGCCATTACTCATTTGTACTCACTATATGCACATGTATAGCATAGTTTTGATGATTCTCTCATTAACACTTATTTTGCCTATTTTCATATTTACTTCATGTATATGGTTTTTTTAGTCAAAACTAATAAATATACATGTATACCCCTTGAGTCATTTGCCTTCATGCAATTTATATTATGGACTCTTTTTATATTTGGGATATGTATGCATATTGTTAATTTTAATAAAAACATACATTTACCTAGAAGTTTGTTTTTAAGATGAAAAATGAATTTTTATGATTTTCATCTTTAATTGAAAAATGAATGATTTTTGTTTGATAAAATGAGATTCATGTTTGTTTTGAGCTTTATTGATTATCTTCATGGAAAATGCTAATTACATGATTTTTGTACACTCATACTATTTGTTATTCATGACTTTGTTTCATGATTATTTTTTAGCCTTATAGATTTCGAATGTCACTTCTTGTGTATTTAGTATGTTTCATGATATACATATGATTTGGTTTCATGTTGTTTGAAGGATCTTTAACTAGTTTTTTCAAAAATTAATTTAACTAGTTATTTATTCTTCAATTTGGTAGTGTTTTTCACTATAAAAATATTTTCAAACCCTATTTTTGAAAACCCCTACCAACACCGTTATGGGAGGACGGATGGGCGAGTATGCCTTGTAAGATTTATTGAAAAATCTTTATCTTGAGTATATAAAGGGTCGTAGTTATGAGTTATATACTTGTTCTACATTGTTAATTTCAATTGGTATCTCAATTGATATTTATTTTTATATATACTCATATTTTATTTTCTATATATGTATGCTTCATAATTTCCATAATATCAATTCCTATTGATATTGTCTTTTCCATACATATATATGTTTTGAAAATCAAGCACCAACAAATCATATATATTTATACTTGATTCTCAAGATATTTACATGTTTTAAAGCACAAAGTATGTTTATGCTAAGCTTACTTCAAATCTTAATTTTCAATTGATTTCTCAATTGATATTTTTATATAAGCTTATGCATTATCTTCAATTGATATTTTTTTTACAATTTGTATTTTTATTGATATCAAAATGTACAATATGTTTCAATTGGTATCTATTGATCTATTTATTTCAATTGGTATCCTTGAAAATTTATATTGGTACCAAAATATAAAATACTTTCTTTCATTGGTATCAAGATCACAATTTGTATCAAAATTTCATTTACAATTAAAAATTCAACATTTGTAATGATTATTTACAATCAAAATTTGTTTTAATGAGAAAATTCAAAATTTTGTATTTAAAAATATTTTGATTCATATTGCCTATATGCAAGGGGAGCTTAACATCTCTTCTACATATAATTCATGTTGAGTGTATCGTATATTGAGGAGCTTGACAACTTTTCTTTATGCGGTACACGTGTGTAGGCGGAGCTTCACATCTCCTCTTATGCATTGCATATTATGTGTTATGTGAATTAGGGCTTGTCATCCCTTCTTCATGTAATGCATATATGTAGGGAAGCTAACTTAGCGTCTTCCTCTTCATGAATGTATATCGCATATATCTTTTATTGATTGATTTGCGTTCACCTCTTTAAGGGAGAGAACATGTTTTATATTTACTTTAACCCCTGTTGATGATTGACAAAAAGGGGGAGAAGTATTTTAGTATATATGCATGTTTTCCTTACTTTATACATAAAAGGGGAGAAGGATTTATGTTTATGCATATATGTTTTGTTTTGCAAATAGAAGAAATAGAATTTGATGTGTTTTATGCCTGATTGGCATGTTTATATCCTTTTATTTGCATACATGTTTATGAGCTTTCATTGCATATCTTATTATTTATTATTATGCATGAGTTAAGGGGGAGCTTCTTTGAAGCTTTACTTTAATCCATGCATATATAAAACTCCATGAGTTTTGTCATCATCAAAAAGGGGGAGATTGTTGGCCCAAAGGCCTATCACTCTAGTTTTGATGATAATCAACTCATGTAGTTATGGTATAATGATCTTGTGTTTATTTAGTCTCAGATTTGTGATCAAGATCTTAGTAGGTGTGTAGCTTCATCAAAGGATTTAAAGTCAAGTTTTGGAGCTAGCACGGTTTGATTCAAGAGCTTGTGCATCAGGACCACATCAAGTATTCAAGAGGAGTCTAGCTCTTTGGATCGTGTTTGGACCAAGTCAAGAAGGAGGGGAAGACTTCAAGTGAAGACTTCAAGATCAAGACTTATGTCTAGGTTTATTTTTATAAGATTTTGTTTTTAGTTAAAATGTAAAGGATAGAATAGTTGGTGGATTGCTCAAGTATATCACACGCGCGCGCACACACACACACACACACACACTCTTGATTTAGATGAGTTTTCATAAAAGAATTTCTATTTTGGAAAAATACAAAAGAGTTTTCATTTTGGAAAAATACCGTTTGACTTTTGGAATTCAAAGTATACATGTCTTTAACCAAAACCATGTTTAGTGCTTATTATCAAAAATATAGATTTCACCATGCATGAGTAGTGGATCATATTCATACACTCTATGCTTTCAAAGTGTTTAAAATATCTTATTTTTGTATTTGGAGTAGTTTTAGAAAAATCCATTTTGGAAAAATACAGTTTTTATTTTTAGCCAAAATTTCTAAGTTACAAAAATAGTTCAAATTGTTTGTAACATGTCTTGATTTTACTCAAACATGTTTGATTATCGTAGTATAATATTGAATCTATTTTTGTAAATTTTTAGAGATTTTATGGGATTTTATCAAAGTCAAAATGCCAAGTTTTTCAATCCCTTAACTGACCTGTCTGGCTTCTGTCGGTTGACCGGACCGGTCGACCGAGTTAGGATCGGTCGACCGGGACGGTCGACAAACGTGCACAGAACGTGCACGCCAGATCTGCTGGAGGGCCGGTCGACCGACCCGGTCGACCGCAGAGAGCTTCTGCTCTCTGGAAAGCCAAGGTTGACTAGGCCGGTCGACCGACAGAGAACTCTGTTCTCTGTTCCAGGCAGTGGTCGTCCGGGCCGGTCGACCGATGCCCCACAACGGTTAGAAATCTGACCATTGGCGGTCGACCGGGCTGGTCGACCGTCAGCCACCAGAGCTGAAAATGCCCCAACGGCTAGTTTTCTCTAGCCTATAAATATGGGGGGTTTTGGGTTGTTTTTAGTTAAGATTTTTTAGCGAATTTTGAGCCAGTTTTTCCAACTCTATTAGGTATTTATCTCCACTTGTTTAAGAGCCAAAATTGCTATATCAAAAGGAGAGATTTTCAAGAGTGTTTTCAAAGGTGTTTTCTTGAGTTTTCCTCCACCATTTCAATCCTTGTTTTTCTCACAAACACTTGAGCTATCCATTGACATATTTCATCCTATAGGAGTGTTATTGTGAGAGTAATTTTAGGTGATCAAAGTGTTGTGATCACCAAAGTTCCATCTTTGTGTACTTTGAGGAGGCGGACTTGCGGGTTTGCGTAGTTTCGGGTTCTAGTGTGAACTCGTTGTTTGAGGTGCGGCCTCAGCGAGCTAGTGGGCTTGTGGTGTGTTCTTGCAGGAACAAGAGAGGGACTAGAGAGTCTAAAGAGCTTGTAGGTGTTGCGACACCAAGTGATCCGGTGGGATCAATTTTAGTGGAAATCCGTCATAGTGTTGAAGGCGGGGACGTAGAGCAAGTGTGCTCGAACCTTGAAACAAATCTCCCGTGTTTGCGATTGCTCACTCTCTATCTCTTACTTGTTTATATCTTGCATGCTTATATTGCTTTCATCTTTATATGCTTGATATATATTGTGAGCTTAATTGTTATATGCTTGGGGATTGTTTGCTAACACTTGTATTCAACCAAGAGAGCCAACGCAGCACCTCAACTCTTATTTAGAGGAATCTTGAGGAGTTAGTCCAGAGCCCTTCACGGGGAATCCGGCTACACTCTTGTGTTATACGTGTTGTTTAGATTAATAAGTTTTAATTCCGCATTATTGACCATTAGATTAGCTCATCACCTATTTACCCCCCCTCTAGGTGATTTACATTTCAGACTAGAGACCTCTAGCCTTGAGGTTTCTGTTTTAAGTTATTCGAAAATCACCTTATTAACTTCGCTTGGCGAAGCTATACGTGTAGCTCCGTCGCCAGGTGCGAACTTAGCGTCAGAAGATTTTTGGAGAGAAGTCATGGTGACTTCGCTTTTAGCACGCAGTGGTGCTTTGTTCTCTGCCTTGCGCGAAGGTAGCTAGTACTGCAGAGTGCTTCAGTTTCAGCTTCACGGCTAAAGTACTTAGCACTACAGAGCCCTTCAGCCTTGCGGCTAGGAATTTTGGTAGTGCTCTTAGAGACTGACACTGCGTTAGCTACGCCATCAGTATTTAAGGACGCTCCCTTAACTCTGCTTGTAAGAGTGAGGTTGGCACCGCGGGCCAATGCTCCCGGGTTGGGTGAAGATAGCGATATCGACTTAGCCTCGTGGCTAACATCGGCAATGCCGCCAAGATTTAAAGGCAACTTGCCCTTGTCTTCGCGTGAGACGCGAAGTTGTACTGGAACTTCGCCTAAAGCTTTGCGTGGAGCTTTCTACTTTGCACTCCACATACGCATGATCTGAGTAGCTTTAGGTTCGTCGAGGACTTGTCGAGCTTATCGAGAGACACCTTTAGCCTCGCCTGAGGCTGATCGGTGTTGAAAAATGATGTTCGCCCCCTTGTACTCGCAGTTGCTAAAGTCTTGGGTGATTTCTGCTCTGTCGCCACTCGAGCTTTGGCTACAGAGACCTTCCTGTGTTTCCGTGCATGGAGCACTGGACTACCCCTAGAGAGTAGTTCTTCAAAATTTTCTTGGTCAAAATGAATGACCCAGTTTTCAACGGTGACGGGCTCAGGATTCTGACCATTACATTGTGACATTATCTCCTTATTACGGAAGAAGACCTTACTTTCCCACGGAGTCGCCATCTTGTTTTCCATTGAAAAGTAGATCAGGAAAAACTTACAAATAAGATTTGAGGAGCGAAATTAAAAGTAATTAAAAGAAAATTACAGGTAGATCTCCTCTGAGATTTCTGGGAAAGTATGCCGATAGGAATCTGATTAGCGCGCAATCACTTTATCCCTTTGACGATGCAATCGATCAAACAGTCATGTTGCCTTCCTGATAGGATTTCCTTCTTGCTTGGTTTTGAAAATCTATAAGAAGTAGAAGGCGTGTTGGAATCCTGAAATTAAAAAGAGAACTAAATCTCTAAGACTTTGGAAGCAAACTGAAGATTTGGAAGCATGAGGGCAAGAAAACACTTTTGCTAGGGATCTCTTCTCAAAATTATCCAGCCAATCTCCTCTCTCTAGCTAGCTAGCCCCTCCTTGGCTCAGCAAGGGACTATTTATAGCCAAAATGAGGTGTAACCGCTGTTGGCCCAAGGTTACAATCACCCGATTTTTGAGTTTTGATGATTACAAAACATATATAGTTATTTGTACTAATCATATTTTAGTATTTAAGTGTGTTTCAGGGTTTTAAGGATTCAAGATATGTTCTTCCCTAAAGGAAGGTATTTTTGACTCAAGTTGACTCAATTCGGGTTCAAGGATTCAAGCTATTCAATATTGCATATGGAGAAGCCCTAATTTGTAGATCTTGTAGTCACCTAAACCGTTGTAAGATATAATTTGTTAAAGAATGAGGTTATGGTAAGTTGGCTCAAGAAAACACACACACACTTTCATTTTTTTTCAAAATACAGTTTTTGTTTTGGATAGTTGAATTAGGTACATGTCTGGGTTGATATACATGTCTCTAAATATTTTATATTTTTACGTCTTGTTTATATCATGTATACTAACCCTTATAGCATGCTACTTAATCATTTAGCCATTTAAAAATATTTTAAAAATTCTTCTAAGTTCAAAATTTTTCCTATAAAAATACTGTTTCAGGCCCATCGGTCGACTAGGCGGTCGACCGGATCTTTATTCAGGCCTGATCGATCGACCACACCGGTCGACCGGGCCTTGTGGCTTTGGCGTGCACTTTTGTGCACGTCTGCCGGTCGACCGGCCCGGTCGACCGACTGACTGACCCTTGCTCTCGTGTTTTGTCGGTCGACCGGGCCAGTCGACCGACAGAACAAACTTGTGTTTTTTGTTTAGCCTCCGGTCGACCGACCGATCGACCGAGTCCAATGACTAGTTTGCTAGATAGACTGCCGGTCGACCGGGCCGGTCGGCCGACAGCCGCCAGCAGCCACCTACGGCTACTTTCCTGGAATCTGTTTTCCTAGATTTGATTTTGATGTTTGTTCAGCTATCTCTGAATTTCTGGAGGCTAATTCCTGACTTATTAACCTAGTTTAAATGATGATTGCTCATGGCAAATCCCTATAAATAGATGGCATTGGTCCTTGTTAAATTCAAGAAAAATTCCCATTGTTTTAGTTTCCAAAAAAGTTTTCAAAGCTCTCACTTTCTAAAGTGCATTCTTGATTGAAGTTTTTCAGTGTTTTCAAGCTCTTTCTCACTTCTTTACAACTGAATTTTCTCACTTCACTTCTTGAGCCAAAAATCTTTCCCATTCTATAAGGAGTTGTAAGAGAGAAGTTTGTGGTCTTTTTGATCACCTTGTTACTTGTATTTTTCTTTATGTTGAGATCCCTCTTGTGTAGAGGTTGGATTAGTGGGAGTTCGGTACTCTTGTCTTGTGTAGACCTCTTGTAATTCCCTTTGCGGATTTAGTGAAAATCCTTCACGGTGGTGGAGACGTAGAGCGGGTGGCTCGAACCTCGAAATAAATTACTTTTGTTTGTGATTGGTTTCCTTATTATTTTTCATTGCTTTACATTTTTATCTTGTGATACCTCTTGCTTGCACTTCATTGCTTTCATTTCATTCACTTGCATTTTTCGGTCTTTACTCATCTCAACAAGAAAGTAATTATGCGCTGAATCAAAGAGGAGAAGTTCTAGAGCCCTTCACGGAAAATTCGGCTTTAATTTCTTATTTTGAGTGACCGGTTGCATCATACATACATACTTGTTTTAAAAGATCATTAAATTAGCATTAACACCTATTCACCCCCCTCTAGGTGTTTTTCAATTGGTATCAGAGCTTTGATCTCTAGGCTCTTGGCTTAACAACCTTAGAGAGATCCTATATTGTTAATCACTATATTCATTTTTTCATCCTCATACACTTAGTAAAAATGGCTGAAGGAATTAAAACCCCACCCAAGTTTGATGGCCTTAACTTTCCCATATGGAAGGTTAAGATGACCGTGTTTTTGCAATCCTTAGGGAGCCGGGTTGCAAAGGCAGTGACCAAACCTTTTAGTGTACCCCTTGGTGATGAGGACACTTGGTCCGATATTACCACGAAATAGTTTGATGCTAATGCTAGGGCACACTATGCCTTACTTCAAGCTCTTAATGACGATGATATTTCTAGAGTCGTTCATTGCAAATCCACACATGAGATTTGGACTCACTTACTTGTCACTCATGAGGGAATTTCACAAGTAAAGAGGGCAAAATTGACCTTCTTCGTTCCCAATATGAAAATTTTTCTATGCAAGAGAATGAAACCATAGATGATATGGTTACTAAGTTTACAAAGATTACTAATGGACTTTCTTCTTTAGGTGACGGCATTGACAACGACCAAAAGTGAGGAAGATTATCCGTGCACTCCCTCCATCTTGGGAAGTCAAAGCCACAACTTTGAAGGAACTTAATGACAAGGAAGAAATGGAGCTTATCGGTCTTATTGGGAATCTCAAGACCCATGAGATAGAAAGAAAAGCAAGAGAAGAGATGGCTCCTCCCAAGAAGAAAGCTATTGCCTTCAAGAGCTCTTCCATCTACTCCGACGAGGATGATGAAGAAGAGGATGATGAAGATCTTTCTCTTCTTGTAAAGAACGTTCGGAGAATGTACAATAAGGCAAAGTTCCAAAATAGAAGGAGATGGCAAGGTAAAGAAGAGAAGAAAATCATTTGCTTCAATTGCCGGAAGCCGGGTCTCATTGTTGCGGAATGTTCGAAAAACAAAGGCAAACCCTCCACCTCCAAGAAGCCTTACAAAAAGAAAACTTTAAAGGCTACTTGGGATTCGGAGAGTGAATCCGATGAGGAAGTCGACACCACCAACATGTACTTTATGGCAAATGAAAGCACAAGCAAGGTAACTCCCGATACATCCATTGATTGTGAACTATCTATAGATGAACTAGGAGAAGCTTTTGAAGAACTATCTCATAACTATGATTTTCTTAAAAAGAAATATTTGAAAATGAAAAAGGAAAATGAATCACTCAACCACAAAGTTTTCATTCTCACAAAAGAAAAAGATGAATTGTTTTCAACTCTCTCTTCTACTCAAAAGGATTTTGATGACTATAAGATTTCTTGCAAAGGTAAATTTACACAAATTGATGAAAACGAGATTTCTTTGCTAAAGAAGAAAATTGATTCGTTAGGAGTAGTTTGAAAAATGTGAATTTGATAAAACTAGACTAGAGGCTATGTTTCCTAAGGAACATGTCCCAAAGAAACATTCACATGCTATTCATGCTCATGTTCATAAATCACAACCTTTACATCATGCTGAGCACCCTAAACATGCCCACACTCTACACACTCATCATGCATTCGTGTATGGTAAAGTGTATGCATACACATATTGTGGCCGTAAAGGTCATTTGGTTAAATTTTTCTATGATAGGATTAATGCATCGCATAATCATGTTTGGGTCGGAATACTAACATTCAAGGACCTAAAAAAGTTTGGGTACCAAAGTTAACAAATTTGTTAAATGATGTAGGTACATTCCAAAGCCCAACGACGTAAGGAGTTGTGGTATCTTGATAGTGGTTGCTCAAGGCACATGACTTGGGATATCAACAACTTCGCAACCCTATCAAGATATCATGAAGGTAGCACCGTCACCTTCGGAGATGACGCTAAAGGAAAAATCATTGCTATTGGTAATGTTAAACTTGGTACATCTCCTTTAATAGAAAATATTGTTTTAGTTGATGACCTCAAGCATAATCTCTTGAGTGTGAGTCAACTTTGTGACAAAGGTTTGATGTTGTTTTTGATGACCTAGCATGTAGAGTTATTGATAGACAATCCAATACATGTATATTTTCAGATTTCGTGAAAACAATGTATACATGATTGACATGTCTAATATGCTATGCAATGCTACTTGTTTGAAAGCCCTCGATGATGACTCCTGATTGTGGCATAGGAGATTAGGCCACATTTCTTTTGACCATCTATCTAGATTAAACAACAAGGAAATGGTGAAAGGTATTCCTTGCTTGAAATTTGAAAAGGACCGCATTTGCGATGCGTGCCAATTTGAGAAACAAACCAAGTCCTCTTTCAAGTCAATCAAGGATATCATGACTCACGACCTTTGGAGTTAATCCATATGGATTTGTTTGGTTCTATACAAACTAAAAGTCTAAGTGGGAATCGTTTTACCTTCGTTTTAGTTGATGATTTCTCTCGTTTTTACTTGGGTTTTCTTTTTGGAACAAAAAAATCAAGCCTTTTCATATTCTCAAGCTTTTAAGAAAAGAGTTGAAAAGGAAAAGATTCTTCTATTTTAAGAATAAGAAGTGATAGAGGTGGTGAATTCAATAACCAACCTTTACCACTTTTTGTGAAGAACATGAAATTAAATATGAACTATCTTGTCCTAGAACTCCACAACAAAATGGAGTCATTGAGAGAAAAAATCGTACATTACAAGAGATGGCTAGGACAATGATAAATGAGTGCGGTCTCCCTCATTATCTACGGGCCGAGGCCATTAACACATCTTGCTACGTATCAAATAGGGTTTTCTTATGCAAAAACACTTCTAAAACATCTTTTGAAATTTATTTTTCAAGAAAACCAAATGTTTCATACTTTAAAGTTTTTGGTTGTAAATGTTTTGTTTTGAATACAAAAATAATTTAGGTAAATTTGATGCAAAATCATATGAAGCAATTTTGGTTGGTTACTCTAATACTAGTAAAGCTTATAGAGTTTTCAATAAGTCATCCTTAACTATTGAAGAATTTATACATGTAAAGTTTGAGGAATCTAATGTGTTTGTTGAGATGTTGTCTGAAATAGATTCCCTAAATGAAGACATGGAGAAAATTTCTTTGAAGGACTCACCTACTCTTGAAGACATGCCAAAGGGTGATGAAGAAAATGAAGTTCAAGAAGTTAAAGTGGAGACTACTCAACCACATCCAAAAGATTGGAGATTTAATCCACATCATCCCAAGGATCTTATTATAAGTGAAGTATCAAAGGGGTAACTACTCGCTCTAAACTTCATGATCTTTGTTGACACTATGCATTTATTTCTCATTTTGAATCAAAGAACATCCTCGAAGCCGAGGGCGACTCATATTGGTTGCTTGCCAAGCAAGAGGAGCTCAATCAATTCCAGCGCAACCAAGTTTGACACCTTATTCCTAGGCCCCACGATAGACCCAATTGGTACTAAGTGAATCTTTAAGAACAAGTTGGATGAGTCGGAAAATGTTGTTAGGAATAAAGTTAGGTTAGTGGCCCAAGGTTACACTCAAATCGAAGGTATCATTTTTGAGGAAACCTTTGCACCTGTAGCACGGCTTGAAGCCATACGAATGACACTTGCATTTGCTCCATATAAAGATTTTAAACTTTTTCAAATGGATGTAAAAAGTGCTTTCTTAAATGGATTTATGAAGAGGAGGTGTATGTTGAACAACCCCTGAGTTTGTTGATCCTACACATTCGGATTTATTTTGAAACTAGACAAAGCTCTTTATGGTTTAAAACAAGCCCCTAAGGCTTGGTTGAAAGACTTTCTTCATTTCTTATTTCTAATGATTTTATTAAAGGAAAAATAGATACTACTTGTTTACCAAACATGTTGATAATGATATACTTATAGTTCAAATATATGTTGATGATATCATATTTGATTCTACTAATGAAAATCTTTTCAAAGCTTTTGAATCATGCATGAAAGAGGAATTTGAGATGTCTATGATTGGCGAGCTTAACTACTTCCTTGGTCTCCAAATCAAGCAAAGGAAGGATGGGATTTTCATCAATCAAGCCAAGTACATGAAGGAACTTATCAAGAGATTTGGACTTGAAGGGGCTAAGACAAGCAAAACTCCCATGGTTACCACCACTAAGCTTGACAAGGATGAACAAGGTACAAATATAGACATTAAACTTTATCGTAGTATGATTGGTAGCTTGTTGTATTTAACGGCTAGTAGGCCGGACATTATGTTTTGTGTATGTCTTTGGGCTCGATTTCAATTGTGTCCTAAAGAGTCCCATTTGATTGCAATAAATATTATTAGATACCTTAAGGGCACAATTGAAATGGGTTTGTGGTATCCGAAGACCGGACAATTTTTCATGACGAGTTTTTCGGATGCCGACTATGCGGGTTGTAGAGTGGATAGGAAGAGTACAAGTGGAACATGTCAATTTCTCGATAATTGTCTTGTTTCATGGTCTTCCAAGAAACAAAATTCGGTAGCCCTCTCAACTGCCGAGGCGGAGTATGTTGCGGCGGGCGCTTGTTGTGTACAAGTCCTTTGGATGAAACATACTCTCCTTGACTATGATTTGCATTTTAACCATATTAAAATATTTTGTGATAATACTACTACAATTCATATGACTAAAAATGCAAATCAACATAGTAAGACTAAGTACATTGACATTCGGTATTACTTTCTTAGAGATCATTATGAGAAAGGTGGTATTGACATTGATTATGTTTCTACCGATTTTCAACTTGCCGATATATTACAAAACCACTAGACTATACTAGATTTTCATTTATTTGTAGTGAATTGAATGTTTGTGTTATGGAATCTTGAATTTTTTTTTTAACAATGTTTACCTTTTTTGATGCATGACAAAAAGGGGGAGAAAAAGTTAGTTTATTATTTTGAGTTTTGAGTTTTTGAGTTATGTATTTTGTTTTGAATTTTAAGTTTTGAGTTATTGTTTGTTGAGCTATATGTTTTGAATTCTCTCTTATGCCAAGTTCTTATTTTTTTTACTATTCATTCATGTATATAGCCATTTATATATATAGCATATTTGAGGGGGAGCTTCCAAGCTCTTTTCACATTTTCTCATTTTTTTGTTAAATAACTCATATGTTTTGTCATCATCAAAAGGGAGAGATTGTTGGCCAAAGGTTACAATCACCCGTTTTTTGTTTTGATGATTACAAAACATATATAGTTATTTGTACTAATCATATTTTAGTATTTAAGTGTGTTTCAGGGTTCTAAGGATTCAAGATATATTCTTCCCTAAAGGAAGGTATTTTTGACTCAAGTTGACTCAATTCGGGTTCAAGGATTCAAGCTATTCAACATTGCATATGGAGAAGCCCTAAGTTGTAGATCTTGTAGTCACCTAGAACCGTTGTAAGAATTAGTTTATTAAAGAATGAGGTTATAATAAGTTGGCTCAAGAAAACACACACACACACTTTCATTTTTTTTTTTTCAAAATACGGTTTTTGTTTTGGATAGTCGAATTAAGTACATGTCTTAGTTGATATACATGTCACTAAACATTTTAATTTTTTACATCTTGTTTATATCATATATAAACCCTTATAGCATGCTACTTAATCATCTAGCCAATTAAAAATATTTTAAAAATTCTTCTAAGTTCAAAATTTTTCCTATAAAAATACTGTTTCAGGCCCATCGGTCAACCGGGCGGTCGACCGGATCTATTTCACGCCTGATCGGTCGACCGCACCGGTTGACCAGGCCTTGTGGCTTTGGCGTGCACGTTTGTGCACGTCTGCCGGTCGACCAGACCGTCGACCGACTGATTGACCCTTGCTCTCGGGGTTTTGTCGGTCGACCGGGCCAATCGACCGATAGAACAAACTTGTGTTTTTTGTTTAGCCTCCGGTCAACCGACCGTCGACCGAGTCCAATGGCTAGTTTGCCAGATAGACAGCCAGTCGACCGGGCTGGTCGACCGATAGCCGCCAGCAGCCACCAACGACTACTTTCTTTGAATCTATTTTCCTGGATTTGATTTTGATGTTTGTTCAGCTATCTCTGAATTTCTGGAGGCTAATTCTTGACCTATTAACCTAGTTTAAATGATGATTTGCTCACGGTAAATTCTATAAAATAGATGGCATTGGTCCCTTATTAAATTCAAGAAAATTCCCATTGTTTTAGTTTCCAAAAAGAAAGAAAAGTTTTCAAAGCTCTCACTTTCTAAAGTGCATTCTTGATTGAAGTTTTTCAGTATTTTCAAGCTCTTTCCTACTTCTTTACAAGTGAATTTTCTCACTTCACTTCTGAGCCAAAAATCTTTCCCATTCTTTAAGGAGTTGTAAGAGAGAAGTTTGTGATCTTTTTGATCACCTTGTTACTTGTATTTTTCTTTATGTTGAGATCCCTCTTTTGTAGAGTTTGGATTGGTGGGAGTTCGTACACCGGTCTTGTGTAGACCTCTTGTAATTTCCTTTGCGGATTTAGTGGAAATCCTTCACGGTGGTGGAGGCGGGGACGTAAAGCGGTGACTCGAACCTCGAAACAAATTACTTGTGTTTGCGATTGATTTCCTTATTGTTTTTCATTGCTTTACATTTTTTCTTGTGATACCTCTTGCTTGCACTTCATTGCTTCCATTTCATTCACTTACATTTTTTGGTTTTTACTCATCTCAACAAGATAGCAATTACGCGCCTCAACTCATAATCTAGAGGAATCAAAGAGGAGAAGTTCTAGAGCCCTTCACGGGGATTTCAGCTTCAATTTCTTATTTTGAGTGACTGGTTGCATCATACATACATACATACATGTTTTAAAAAGATCATTAGATTAGCATTAACACCTATTCACCCCCTCTAGGTGTTTTTCAACCGCCCCCTTGAATTCAGCAATGCTGAATTAGTCTTTAGCTTCGCACGAGGCTACAAATGACCTCACGGCGAAGCTACTTGCGAGCTTCTGGCGAAGCTGGAGAGTTCATGCAAAATCCTCCTCGCCATCGTGACTTAATGTGGGACAAAGTGGGTAGGTGTAACCGCCTACTTAAAGTGGCGTTCCTCCCACTAAATTAGTGAGGTTCACCCAATAATCTCTCGTGGGATTTGGAAACGGTGACCTGGTAAAGCTCGTTGCGGAGCTAAATGAGAAGATCTCCTTCGGGCGAAGTTATCTTTGTAGCCTCATACAAAATTAAGACTTAGGTTATAGCTTCAGGCGAAGTTACCTTTGTAGCCTAATGCGAGCTAAGACTTAGCTCATAACTTCAGGTGAAGTTATCTTCAAAGCCTCGTGCGAAGCTAAGACTCAGCGCATAGCAGAGCTGAACATCTATTTCTTCCAGCGAAGGTAGGGATAAAGCTTTTAGCGCGAAGCTCTCGGATCAGCCTCTAACGGGGCTAAATGGGAAGCTTCATGCGAAGCTTATGGCTTCGGCTCTTTTAGCGATCTTGGATCTCTACGAGGCTAAGTACTTGATCAAATCTCGATTAGATCTGGCTTCATAGACTTGCTTTGGCTTCTCTTCAAAGGCAACTTTGGCCTATTGTCTGCTTTACTGGATCAATAGAGCTCAAGTTGCTACCTTGTCCCTGGTCATCAGCTTGTCTGTGACTTATCTCTTGTAAATGTTGACAAGTTAGACGTCGTTCGGACTAATTGAAGTGAAATATGAGAGCCTGGTCTTTTTAGAGTGTCAGCAATACCATATGAGACAAAGTTTGAAGTCCTAGATTTGATAGTGAAATAAAAGAAGCTGATGGAGAAATAGATTGGCAGGAAGATCAAAGTGCTCCAATTTGATCATGTTGGGAAGTGCAAGAATCAATTTCTGTGATTTGGTGAGAACAATGATATTAGTATTACCTTCACAGTTCGTAAACATGGGGTGGCTAAAGAGATGGGCTGTTTCTTGTCGGGGAAGGTTCAGTATTTGTTGTCTATGTATCATTAGACAAATCATTTTGGACAGAAGCATTGGTGTATGCTAGCCATCTCATGAATTGTTTCATCAACTATGATAGGAGAAAAAACTCTGTCGGATATTTAGTCAGGTAGAGCTGCTTAAGACTATGGTTTGCTTAGTGTTAAAGATGATAAGTTGAATCCGCAAGCAAAAAAACTTGTATTTTTGGGAGTCAAACAAAACCTAAAAGGCGACAAGTTATTGGACTCCGAAAAAAAGAAATTCATGTTGAGTAGATATGCTACATTTGATGAGATTTCATTGTTAAAGTCTATGTCTCTCAATAGGCAGAAAGGATGAAGATTAAAGATGTACAGTAGTGGGTGGAAGTTGATGCTACTCCACCATCTCCAGTTGGTTCGGTATCAGTTGGGTCTCACTGGATGTGATACTGGGTAGAGATCGTGTAGCCATGTTGGATGCTGTAACCCCCTGATCCCTGATGTACGTATCACAGTATCAGTACTCGATACGACGTACAAAATTGACTTAACCTTCTTGGCAGTCAGATTGAGCCAAGTCAATTTTAGTTTCAGATATCATTTTTCAATATTTTAGATTTTTCAGAATTTTTTAGAATTTTTCTGGATTATTTTGGAAAATCTCCGTAGTCGGTGTCGACCGATACCGATAATCGGCGTTACAATTTTTATTTCACAAATGGAGTTAAATTTTGGGAAGCTACTTTCACCTTGTATCTTAGAATCATATTTTCTATGTTAGGGTATTTTTGGGGATTTTTCTAAATTTATCAAAAATCTGGCCAAACCGGTGTTGCCCAATACTGGCGAAACTTTTCAGGATTTTTAACTTACAAACTAAACTGAATTTCTTCAATTATTTTCACATTATGTCTTAGGATAATATTCTCTATTTTTTAAAATTTTTGGGCACCGTTCGGAGCTAGTCAATTTTTGACCCATTAAAATAATATTAATTAATTAATTATTTATTTAATTTCTTTCTCCCTTCTCTTTCTTTTTCTACAACCTTCCTCCCCCACCGCCCTTTTCAGTCAAACGAACCTAAACCCACTGTTGGCCCAATGGCCTTCCACTCTAGTTTTGATGATCAACTCATGTAGTTATGTTTACTAATATTCTTGTGTTTCTAAGTTTCAGATCATTAACAGGATATTAGTTGGTGATTAGCTTCAACAAGGTTTTAGAAGCTTTTCATGTTGATTCCGGTGCCAAAGCTTAAAGATCATACCTTTACACTTGAGGATCACGCGTTTGGGATCGAGTCTACTTGAAGATGGAAGAGATCGACAAGAAGACTTAGGTATCCTAGTTTAGATAGAGTTTTAGATCCATTTGTAAAGCTTAGTTTAGTTGATATGCTCAAGTGCACAAACACACACACGTTTCATGATTTGGTTTTGGTTTTCATGAATAATAGATCAAAACAAGTTTACCTTATACCTATGTATATTAGATATGTTCTAGATATACATACATGCTTTAAACTTGCAAGACAAACTTATTTTGACTATCCTATTCATGTTTTGGAAAATTCTAGTTTGATAAAATACAAGTTTTGTTTTTGATAAAATTGGCAAGACACAAATGAATTGATATGATTGATATATGTCTTGAAATTTTTATCACAAGTTTGGTTATCAAAGTAAAATGATAAAACAAGTTTTAGAAAAACATATTTTTAGAAAAATAGTTTTTATTGTGATTAAAACTATTTTTTAGATTTACTGTGAATTTATTGGATTTTTATTGAGTGAAAAGACCTATTTTCAAATCCCGTATCTGTGCAGAACTGAGGACTGGCTGACAGGCCAAGTCGGTCGACCGGACCGGTCGACCGCACCATAGGCCGGTCGACCGGGACGGTCGACCGACGTGCACAAGTCTGTGCACGTTTTGGAGTCTCTGGGACGGTCGACCGGGCCGGTCGACCGAGATGAGAGTTCTGCTCTCAGGATGTTTCGGTCGACCGGGCCGGTCGACCGCTTTTGCCCAACGGTCACATTTTTGACCGTTGGCGGTCGACCGGGCCGGTCGACCGGCAGTCTGTCAGACTGCCAACTCAGCCTAACGGCTAGTTTTTCCTAGGGGCTATATAAACCCCATCTCTTTGGGGATTTTGGCGAAGTTTTTTGAAGAAGAAAAATACCAGTTTTCTAAAGTGATTAAAAGAGTTTTAAAAGAGTTTTAAGTGCTAACAAGATTTATTCTTTGTGTTTTCGGGTTTTGGAAAAATCAAAGAAATTGGAATTTGGGATTTTTGTATTGGCTTTCATTCTTTATCTTTTACAAGAAATTTCCCAAGTGTTTTTCTTTGAGTTCTTGTTTTCCAAACACATTGTTTCCACACTTGAGCCATATCTTCTATCCTAAACTATTAGGATCTTGTTTTGTGGAAAAAGAGAAAAAGAAAGTGTTTGAGGTTGTTGTTGTAAACCTCTTGTGTTGTAACCCTCCTTTTATTCGTGAATCCCTCTTCGGTAGAGGTGATCGGAGTGGTATTGGTTTGGATCCCTCAAGTGTGAGGTGATTGGGATTGTGTTTGTAAGCCTCTTAGGTAGAGGTGTGGTTGTTGGTTGACACCTCTAGTGTGAGGTGTTGTGGTTTGTATTGAGAGAGGAGTTTGGTACTCCTTGGGTTGTAAGAAATCCTCTTCGGTAGAGGTTCCCTCGGTGGGAGTTGAGATAGTGGAAATCCTACACGGTGTGTAGGCGGGGATGTAGAGTTGGGTACTCGAACCTCGAAACAAATCTTTGTGTTAGCGTTTGATCCATTGTCTCTCTAACCTTTACTCTCTTTACTTTGTGCAAGCATCATTCATTCATTGCATACATACCTTATACATTGCTTGTGTTGTGCATATTTCATATTGCCTTGCATTTATTCATATTGCTATTCATTCTTATATGCTTGGCTTGATTGTGTGTATTTTATTTGCTTGGATTGCTTGTGTGTGTGTGCCTAACTTATACTCATCCAACAAGAGCTTCACATAGCACCTCAACCCATTTCAAGGGGAATCAAGGGGAGTTAGTCCAGAGCCTCGCAAGGAGAATTCGGCTACACTTGTTGTGTTGTATTAGTTTGTGCATAATTTGCATTAGCTTCCGCATTTAGCGCACTTAGTTTGCATTTAGTTTCTTAGATTAGCACTAACACCTATTCACCCCCCCTCTAGGTGTTTTTCAATTGGTATCAGAGCTAGTGCTCCTGATATTAGGCTTAACATCCTAGGAGTGAGATCCATTTGCTTGCTAATCTCATTTGCATTTGTTTGTTTGCACATTCATATATAGTTTACCATGGACTTCATGACACCTCCTAGCTTTGACCCTTCCAACATTGATGTTTGGAAGTATAGGATGTCCATGTACCTAAAGACCCTAGGTTTGCATGTCTTCCTTGCCGCCACCAAGAGATGTTATCTTGGTGATGGTAATCATATAGGGGCCAATGCACAAGCCCTAGAGGCCATTAGAAGCACTCTTCCTAAAGATTATCTCTTATGTGTTTCTAACTTTGATTCCGCCTTTGCAGTATGGAACAAATTGACAACAACCACCACCTCCAAGCTTCAAGTGCCAAATCAACCGGAGGAATTTAGTGGAGAATCCGATTCTCAATGCTTCATGGTCCAAGGGAATGACTCCCTTGAGGTACATTCAGAACCCACTATGATAGTGATGATTGTTCTAGTTCTTCAAATGATCATATTGATGTCCATGCTAAAATGAAGAACTTTCAATTGTTTGTGAAAAACTTATAGAAAAATATAAGATTTTGAAAAAGAAAAGTCTAGGAATTGAAAATGAAAATAAGTGTTTACAATCTAGACTTGATGTTGTTTTGCAAGAGAAAGAGGAGATTGCTAATGAAAGGGATTCATTAAAATCTCAACTTGGTCTTGCACTTAAAGAAAATGAGTTTTTGAAAAATAAAAATGATTGCCATGTTCTTTTGAAGAAAATGAAAACTTGTCTTCAAAAATGATTTTGTTTTAAAAGAGAATGTTGATTTGAAAAATAAAATTATTTCTATTTCAAATGATTAGATGTGTGTTTAAGAAAAACATTGTTTTGCAAAATAAGATTGATGCACATGTTTGCCATGCTAGGGTAGTATCACACACTTCACCTATTGCATGCCACACTTCTTCTTCTAAGATTAATGATGATATTTGTTTGTTTAAGAAGAAGGTTGATTGTTTGGGCTCCACTATGAGCAATGTGCCTTGAACCACAATCGGTTGGAAACCTTGGTTCGAAAGAAACAAGTTCCATCCTTTATGCATGCACACCCTTCACGGCATACACATGCTCCTCACGGACACACCCATCACATGTATGCTCATGTGTACACATGTACACATTGTGGACGTAAGGGCCACCTTGCTAAATTTTGTTTTGATAGATTACATACTACTAATTTAGCAAAGAAATTTGTTTGGGTTAGAGAAGGGACTAACCCCCATGGACCCAACAAGATGTGGGTACCAAAGACCACCCCTCCTATTTTTGATGTAGGTGTGGGCTCTCACATGACGTGAGAGTGATGACACCTTGGAGTGGATGCGTTCCGGACTTCATGGAAATCAAATTGGATGCATCACTTTCAAGGGAAGATTTGGTGGAGATGACCACCATGTTTTGGAGACAAGGAAAGTTGCTTCTTCGGTTTTTGGTAACAATCCTTTACTCCCATTTATTGTTTACATGCTTTCCATTTCATTGCTTATAGCATGTTTTGATGTTTCATAGCATATTTCATTATCTATGGATTAGTATGTTCATTCCATGTTTATTAGATCCTTGACATACATGTATAGTATTTGAGACACATATGCTTATATGAACCCATATTTAGTGTTCTCACTTTTGTTTAAGCTATAATGTACATCATGAATCTAATACATGTGAATTTACATAGTAGTCATGTTTTAGATTTAGCATGATGATTTTCACATTTGTTTTGATGCTTCTTGTTAAGATACTTGTTTAGATGTTAGTTTTCATTAAGACTAGGAATTATACCTGTACATATAGTGGGCCACAAATAAATCTATATATTTTGGGCTTGATTGCTTATTTGAACTCATTAGATGTGCTAGTATAGTCTAGTTTTGATGATCCATACATTTTAGATTTGTATTCATATTTTTGGATTTATGATTATGAGTTTTCACTTCATGTATATGTTTGTATTGCCAAACTTTAAGATATACATGTATACCCCTTGAGTCATTTGCCTTTCATGCAAATCTATATTATGGACTCAAATTGTGTTTAGGGATATGTATGTATACTTCTTGTGTTGACAATTCATACATATACCTTGAAATGAAAATTGCCTTGATGAAAATTTAGCTTATCATGATTTTCATGTTTTTCATGTGTTCAATATTTAACTTCATGTATATGCCTATCTTATCCAAACTATTGACTATACATGAGTATCCTTTTGAGCCACGTGCCTTCATGCATATATTTTGTGGACTCGTTATGTTTTGGATATGTATGTATACTTTAGTTTGTATTAGACATACATATGCCTTGAAGATTAGATAGTTTTGATGATTTTCGTGTTTAAAGAATTATTGAGCGTATTACCTAATTTTCATATTTATGATCTTCATATTTTATTTGTACACTCACATCTATTGCTTGCTCATGTTTGTTTTCATGAGTCTTATTTATGCCTAATTGAACTTGAGTGTTTGATATGATGTGAATTTCATGTTTATGGAAAACAATTTTGTTTTATTCCTTGCTTGAAGGATTTCGTACTAGTTAACAAGCTTTTCATTTACTAGTTGCGATGTTCTTCACTTTGGTAGAGTTTTTCAAACTAAGCTATAATTTTCAAATCTATTTTTGAAAACCCCTACCTTCTAAGGGCGGTAGGATGGGAGATCATGTTCATGTATGCCCTAAATTGAAAATCTTTAAAAACTTGAATTATGATTGGGTGGTAGATAATATGATGTATACACTTGAACTTATTGTTATGTCAATTGGTATCATTGAACTTTTTCAATTGGTATCATTTTGATCTTCTTGTATACTCATATATGTTTTGTATGTATGTATGCTTTAAATCCCAAGTATATCAATTTCTATTGGTATCTATCTTTCATACATATATATGTTTGTGTTTATGCTAGTGCTTGAGTTTCAATTTTGTTTAAATTGATTACTTTTAAATTGTTATCAAGACTATGCATGTCTTTAGTTTGTTTTTCATAAAGGGGGAGAAAAATTTGATTTTGTATTTCAATTGGTATTTGTACTCCCACTCTTTATGATTAAAAGTTGTTATTTTGAACATATGATATCAACATCAAATTGTTTATATGTTTTTAAAATGAACAATTCTTACTATTGGTATCAATGTCTCTATGTAAAATCTTTTCAATTGGTTAAACATAACAAATTTTGAATACTTTTAGTATCAAGATTCATGTTTTAGGAATTCAAGATTTATGTTTAATTACAATTGGTATCTCATATGTTGTTTAAAGAATATATTCAAAGTTTGATTTGTATTTCCTATATGCAAGGAGCTTAACATCTCTCTTACATAGATTCATGTTGAGTATATTATAATTGAGGAGCTTGACAACTCTTCTTTATATGATATACGTGTGTAGGGGGAGCTTTACATCTCCTCTTATGCATTACATAATATGTGTTATGTGAATTGGGCTTGTCATCCCTTCTTCATGTAATGCATATGTGTAGGGAAGCTAACTTAGCGTCTTCCTCCTCATGAATGTATATAGCATATAACATATATTGATCCTTATTTATTGGTATCAAGATATTTCATTGACATATTTTTTTTAATTGATATCATGTTTGTAGTCACCCCTTATTGACTTTATTTTTTTTTGTTTTAGACAAAAAGGGGGAGAACATTGTTTGCATCGTTTTGATTGACAAAAAGGGGGAGAAAGATTTTTACCCCTCATTTTATCTATGGTTTTGATTGTTTACCCCTTTGTTGATGATTGACAAAAAGGGGGAGAAGTATTTGAGTTTTATATGCATGCTTATGTTTTATATGCATATATTATGTTTTAATCTCAAGAATATTAAGTTTAATTGATTTATAGAGTTTGCTTTGTAATTGGTATCTAGAGCTTATTTTTGTTTTGAATATCCATTTGATATCTAGAACCATTTTCATGTTTAACATTCATTGCATATATTTATTGTTTATCCCTATGCATGAGTTAAGGGGGAGCTTCCTTGAAGCTTATCTTTAATCCATGCAAATATAACTCCATGAGTTTTGTCATCATCAAAAAGGGGAGATTGTTGGCCCAATGGCCTTCCACTCTAGTTTTGATGATGATCAACTCATGTAGTTATGTTTACTAATATTCTTGTGTTTCTAAGTTTCAGATCATTAACAGGATATTAGTTGGTGATTAGCTTCAACAAGGAGTTTAGAAGCTTTTCATGTTGATTCCGGTGCCCAAGCTTAAAGATCATACCTTTGCACTTGGAGGATCACGCGTTTGGGATAGAGTCTACTTGAAGATGGAAGATCGACAAGAAGACTTAGGTATCCTAGTTTAGATAGAGTTTTAGATCCATTTGTAAAGCTTAGTTTAGTTGATATGCTCAAGTGCACAAAACCACACGTTTCATGATTTGGTTTTTGGTTTTCATGAATAATAGATCAAAACAAGTTTACCTTATACCTATGTATATTAGATATGTTCTAGATATACATACATGCTTTAAACTTGCAAGACAAACTTATTTGACTATCCTATTCATGTTTTGGAAAATTCTAGTTTGATAAAATACAAGTTTTGTTTTTGATAAAATTGGCAAGACACAAAAATGAATTGATATGATTGATATATGTCTTGAAATTTTTATCACAAGTTTGGTTATCAAAGTAAAATGATAAAACAAGTTTTAGAAAACATATTTTTAGAAAAACAGTTTTTATTGTGATTAAAACTATTTTTTTAGATTTACTCTGAATTTATGGGATTTTTATTGAGTGAAAAGACCTATTTTCAAATCCCGTATCTGTGCAGAACTGAGGACTGGCTGACAGGCCAAGTCGGTCGACCGGACCGGTCGACCGCACCATAGGCCGGTCGACCGACGTGCACAAGTCTGTGCACTTTTGGAGTCTCTGGGACGGTCGACCGGGCCGGTCGACCGAGATGAGAGTTCTGCTCTCAGGATGTTTCGGTCGACCGGGCCGGTCGACCGCTTTTGCCCAACGGTCACATTTTTGACCGTTGGCGGTCGACCGGGCCGGTCGACCGGCAGTCTGTCAGACTGCCAACTCAGCCTAACGGCTAGTTTTTCCTAGGGGCTATATACCCCATCTCTTTGGGATTTTGGCGAAGTTTTTTGAAGAAGAAAAATACCAGTTTTCTAAAGTGATAAAAGAGTTTTTAAAAGAGTTTTAAGTGCTAACAAGATTTATTCTTTGTGTTTTTGGGTTTTGAAAAAATCAAAGAAATTGGAATTTGGGATTTTTGTATTGGCTTTCATTCTTTATCTTTTACAAGAAATTTCCCAAGTGTTTTCTTTGAGTTCTTGTTTTCCAAAACACATTGTTTCCACACTTGAGCCATATCTTCTATCCTAAACTATTAGGATCTTGTTTTGTGGAAAAAGAAAAAAGAAAGTGTTTGAGGTTGTTGTTGTAAACCTCTTGTGTTGTAACCCTCCTTTTATTTGTGAATCCCTCTTCGGTAGAGTGATCGGAGTGGTATTGGTTTGATCCCTCAAGTGTGAGGTGATTGGGATTGTGTTTGTAAGCCTCTTAGGTAGAGGTGTGGTTGTTGGTTGACACCTCTAGTGTGAGGTGTTGTGGTTTGTATTGAAGAGGAGTTTGGTACTCCTTGGGTTGTAAGAAATCCTCTTCGGTAGAGGTTCCCTCGGTGGGAGTTGAGATAGTGGAAATCCTACACGGTGGTGTAGGCGGGGATGTAGAGTTGGGTACTCGAACCTCGAAACAAATCTTTGTGTTAGCGTTTGATCCATTGTCTCTCTAACCCTTACTCTCTTTACTTTGTGCAAGCATCATTCATTCATTGCATACATACCTTATACATTGCTTGTGTTGTGCATATTTCATATTGCCTTGCATTTATTCATATTGCTATTCATTCTTATATGCTTGGCTTGATTGTGTGTATTTTATATTGCTTGGATTGCTTGTGTGTGTGTGCCTAACTTATACTCATCCAACAAGAGCTTCACATAGCACCTCAACCCATTTCAAGGGGAATCAAGGGAGTTAGTCCAGAGCCTCGCAAGGGGAATTCGGCTACACTTGTTGTATTGTATTAGTTTGTGCATAATTTGCATTAGCTTCCGCATTTAGCGCACTTAGTTTGCATTAGTTTCTTAGATTAGCACTAACACCTATTCACCCCCCTCTAGGTGTTTTTCACCCACCGCCTTCTCTCTCTCTTCGCCACTTAAAATCTCTCCTCTCTCTCTCTCTCTCTCTCTCTCTCTCTTCATCTTCACCTCTCCCTCCCTCTCTCTCACTGTCTCTCTTTCCATCTCTCCCTCTCTCTAGTCAAGACGAGCGGACCTGACCCACGCCCGCGCTAGGCGACCTCGGCCAAGCACCACCAGGCGCCACCGTGCCTCCCCTTCGGCGCCGCCGCCCCTCCTCTTCTTCTCCTTCTCTTTTCCTTTCTTCTCCTTTTCTTTTCCTTTCTTCTTCTTTTTCTTGCTGTGCTTCTATCCCTCTCTCTCCCTCTCTTTTCCCTTCTCGTTCTCTGCGCCCAGAGCCACCACCGGCGGCGGAGCGGCCCCTTCTCTCTCGCCGCCGCCAGCCCTTCCTCGCCGCCAACCAGGTGAACTGGCCGCCACGGTGCGCGCAGCAACAGCGCCTTCGCTGCTGCTGCTGCTGTATGCTATAGGGTTCGGGTATGAACCCGAACCCATTAACCCTATTAGGTTAATTTGAAACCCAATACCATAAACCCACTAACCCATTAACCCTATTGGGTTAATTTGAAACCCAATACCGTAAACCCACTAACCCGTACCCATTTACTTAAGTTATGGGTTTGGGTATTGGATCCAACCCGACCCGTTATCCTACCAAACCCGCTCCAACCCAATAAAGATAATATTACAGAAAACTCCATGCTATTTTTATTAATTGCATTTGAGATTTTTTTATTACATATTTAACCCATTTCTATTACTTTTGTGATCGGGCGATATCTGGAGTATCCGGTGTCTGATCTGGACGATTCTGAAATCGTTGCGATCGTGGGAAAGAGAGCTATCTTTCCATGGCTAGTTTGTGAGTGTTTTTTTCTTTTTTAAAATTTAGTTATCCTGTTTAATTAAATTGATTGATTGCTTTAACCAATAAGTCGTGTTTATCAGTCCATCACTGTAACTATTATTTAAATCATAATTCTCAGAATATCACTGTAATAGAATTAAATAGAATTCTTAGTTTATTTAAAATATAGATGACTTATTTAAATATCGGGATTCATAAGTTAAGAATTTTACTAAGTAAATTAACTAATAAGTAATAATTAAAATAAATAAATATATGTAATAATTTGTGATCTTGATCATATTAATAATATTGTAATATTATTACAAATAGAGATATATGGTATGATCACCATTACTAGACTCACACTGAACACCAGTCCTACATGCACTCGTATTATCGTTACACAAACATTCTAGTACATTGGACATTGCATTTAGGATAATTACCGATTATACTAGATAGTGTTATTTTATGTACAAGTGTCACTGTTACGCAGACACAAATACACATGATACTATTATAACATGTTCATGAATCACTGATATATGTATATGATATTACACGTACCATAACTCTTTCTTATTGGCCCACCGATATAGATATACCAACTCACTACACTGAAAGAATATGTTGGTACCATCATTACATGGATGCTCGATACACTATTATATCATGTCATACATCACTGTTATATATATTCACCGGTATACATGCATTGCTTGTTTTTTATTCTTGTCATATAGATCACCATTCCTATTGCATGTATTATTGTTGCATGTATCTTCCTGTATTCCCGTTACATAAATATTCCCGTTACTGGATACATTAGCTATTGATATGCAATGTGTGGCATCCCCGTTATCCTGTTTTATGCTATCACAAAGCGCATGCCCTATATCGTATTACTTGTACCATGCACTGTTCTAAGTACTTGATAAAACTGTGTAGTTCATACTTGTATTCTGGTACACCAGTTATTACACTCACGCCAGCGTCCGGCGGAACATGTGTGGAACTAAGTGCCACACGGAGCAAAGTGTCACATCACACCTATCTGTGGTGGGGGCCACCTCTTGAATCCGTGGGGGCCACCTCTAGAATCCTCACTCCGTCTGGGTGTTGGGTGACCAGGATGTCTCCGATGTTCTTGTTATTGATATTGTTACTGACCAGACTCAGTATTCTTGTTATATATGGTATTTCCGTTATACGCACGGTTATGCTGGCGTCCGACACATAGTGTGTAGAACTAAGTGCCACACGGAACAAAGTGCCACACCACAGACATGGTAAGGGCCACCTCGTGAATCCGTGGGGGCCACCTCTAGAATCCCACATCGCGGGGTGTTGGCATGATGGAGACATCCTCAGTGCTCTTACTATTTAGACCCAGTATATGATACATTTAATAACTCAACAATAGTGATGTCAGGAACACTTGTTATTTGGTCACTCTCTTGTTTAGATAATGGTACCCGTATGCCATGTTCGGATGGGTTCGAATAGAGTGCAGGCTCCAGTATGGACTACCAGTGGTATGGGACACTGGAAGAGATTGATTAAAATATCAGGTGGTACTGATTGTTATTATTGTATAAATCACCTGACATGCTCGACACTGTATATTATTGTCCTTTCTATTTATTATTCTTCCTGATACGTTATCCACAATCATGTCACCTGTATACCTTGTTACACTTCTTGATATTTGTTACACTGTCATATATATTGCATATATTCTGTTGTATATATACATTGCAGACTTCATTACTGTATATGCACCCTATAGTAGTATCGTTATGTTGCATACTGCATATCTGCATGTTCGTTTCCATCACGTCATCACTATACAACAGTATTTATTATATAAAACTGGATACTATTGTAAACATGACCCGATGATAACATGCTAGGTGGTGATAGTATTTAAAGATGACATTTTATGTTTCTACTGAGTATTAATTCCTATTATGGTATCACTGATAAATAAACATGTATTATATATTATTATCGTGTTTGTATTATTATAGTACATATTACTGTCTCCTTCATTTTACCACTCCCTAGGTCGCTTTCTGAAGACCCTGGGTTTGCGTGCTCAGGTTGAACATCAGAGTTAACATATTATCAGATAGTGCATTGGATTCACATAGGAGACTCCTAATCGAGACCATTCATAGGTATCTTTATGATTTATTTCTGTTATCTTATTTATCCCTGTGTTTATGATCACTAACCCCTTTCTGCAGGTATTCTTGTACTTATTAAATGCTGGAACTCATGTATATATGGAGGTTATTTCCTATACTGAGGCTTAGCGTACGTACGTGAGGGTATCTCCGCCATGCGTATGTACGTCACCATAACGTCTCCGTATCCATGGGATCGGGGCTTTACATAGTGGTATCAGAGCCTAGGTTCACATCTGGTGTGGGTAACACCCTAGATTAATGTTCGGCTCTTGCCAACAGTACAATCAGATTCAGATTAAACTCATCTGTATCTGAATTTATGGATTCTAGCTATGAGTATAAGATGCATTTCCTAGAAATTCATTCATCGACGCTTTTCTATTCCCTCCTTTTAGTGATCAATCAGATACTCTTATTTTCTTCTTGCTTTCTCTTCATCCGATGGATTCTGATTCTCTATCTGGGACTCACAATACCATTCTCCACCCTGAGTTCCTTATAGATAGAGTGCGCAGCGGAAGTGTCGTGGGCCTGGAACATTTAGGTTTTGGGATGTAAATATTGTTCTCACACCTGAATAAAAATTTTGAGAACGAAATTTTTTTTTGTAAGGTGGGGAGAAATGTAACCCTGATCCCTGGTGTACGTATCACAGTATCAGTACTCGATACGACGTACAAAATTGACTGACCTTCTTGTTAGTCATTGAGCCAATTTCAGTTTCACATATCATTTTTCAATATTTTATATTTTCAAAATTTTCTGGAATTTTTCTGGATTATTTTGGAAAATCTCCGTAGTCGGTGTCGACCGATACCGATAATCGGCGCTACAATTTTTTTTTCACAAACAGAGATGAATTTTGGGAGCTGCTTTCACCTTGTATCTTAGAATCATATTTTCTATGTAGGGTATTATTTGGAGATTTTTCTAAATTTATCAAAAATCTGGCCAAACCGGTGTTGCCCAATACCGGCAAAACCTTTCAGAATTTTTAACTTACAAATCAGATTGAATTTCTTCAAATTGTTTTCACTTATGTCTCAGAATAATGTTCTCTATTTTTTTTAATTTTTGGGCACCGTTCGGAGCTAGTCAATTTTTGACCCATTAAAATAATATTAATTAATTAAATTATTTATTTAATTTCTTTCTCCATTCTCTTTCTTTTTCTACAACCTTCCTCCCCCACCGCCCTTTTCAGTCAAAGGAACCCAACCCCACTGCCTTCTCTCTCTCTTCGCCACTTAAAATCTCTCCCGCTCTCTCTCTATTCTTCACCTCTCCCTCTCTCTCTCTCTCTCTCTCTTACTGTCTCTCTTTCCATCTCTCCTTCTCTCTGGTCAAGACGAGCGGACCTGACACACGCCCCCGGCCAGGCCACCCCGGCCAAGCGCCACCAGGCGCCACCGCGCCTCCCTTCTCGGCCGCCACCCCTCATCTTCTTCTCCTTCTCCTTTTCTTTTCCTTTCTTCTTCTTTTTTCTTGTTGTGGTTCTATCCCTCTCTCTCCCTCTCTTTTCCCTTCTCGTTCTCTGTGCCCAGAGCCACCGTCGGCGACGGAGCGGCCACTTCTCACCGCCGCCAGCCCTTCCTCGCCGCCGGCCAGCTGAACTGGCCAGCCACGGCGCGCGCAAGCAGCAGCGCCTTCGCGCTGCTGTGCTGCTGTATGCTATTGGGTTCGGGTATGAACCCGAACCCATTAACCCTATTGGGTTAATTTGAAACCCAATACCATAAACCCACTAACTCGTTATCCATTTACTTAAGTTATGGGTTTGGGTATTGGATCCAAACCCGACCCGTTATCCTACAAACCCGCTCCAAAACCCAATAAAGGTAATATTACAGAAAACTCCCTGCTATTTTTATTAATTTCATTTGAGATATTTTTATTACATATTTAACCCATTTCTATTACTTTAGTGATCGGGCGATATCTGGAGTATTCGGGTGTCCGATCTGGACGATTCTGGAATCGTTTCGATCGTGGGAAAGAGAGCTATCTTTCCATGGCTAGTTTGTGAGTGTTTTTCTTTTTTAAATTATAGTTATCCTGTTTAATTAAATTGATTGATTGCTTTAACCAATAAGTCGTGTTTATCAGTCCATCACTGTAACTATTATTTAAATCATAATTCTCAGAATATCACTGTAAATAGAATTAAATAGAATTCTTGGTTTATTATAAAATATAGATGACTATTTTAAATATCGGGATTCATAAGTTAAGAATTTTACTAAGTAAATTAACTAGTAAGTTGATAATTAAAATAAATATATGTAATAATATTGTGATCTTGATCATATTAATAATATTGTAATAATTATTACAAATAGAGATATATGGTATGATCACCATTACTAGACTCACACTGAACACCAGTCCTACATGCACTCATATTATCGTTACACAAACATTCTAGTACATGGACATTGCATTTAGGATAATTACCGATTACACTAGATAGTGTTATTTTATGTACAAGTGTCACTGTTACGCAGACACTAATACACATGATACTATTATAACATGTTCATAAATCACTAATATATGTATATGATATTACACGTACCATAACTCTTTCTATTGGCCCACCGATATATAGATATACCAACTCACTGGACACTGACAGAATATGTTGGTACCATCATTACATGGATGCTCGATACACAGTTATATCATGTTCATACATCACTGTTATATATATTCACCGGTATACATGCATTGCTTGTTTTTATATTCTTGTAATATAGATCACCGTTCCTATTGCATGTATTATTGTTGCATGTATCTTCCTGTATTCCTGTTACATAAATATTCCCGTTATGGATACATTAGCTGTTGATATGCGATGTGTGGCACCCCCGTTATCCTGTTTTATGCTATCAACAAAGCGCATGTTCTATTATCGTATTACTTGTACTATGCACTGTTTTAAGTACTTGATATACTGTGTAGTTCATACTTGTATTCTGGTACACCAGTTATTAGCACAGTCACGCTAGCGTCTGGCGGAACATGTGTGGAACTAAGTGTCACACAGAGCAAAGTGCCACATCACACCTATCCGTGGTGGGGGCCACCTCTTGAATCCGTGGGGGCCACCTTTAGAATCCTCACTCCGTCTGGTGGTTGGGTGACGAGGATGTCTCCGTGTTCTTTGTTATTAATATTGTTACTGACCAGACTCAGTATTCTTGTTATATATGATATTCTCGTTATACGCACGATCATGCTGGCGTCCGGCACATAGTGTGTGAAACTAAGTGCCACACGGAACAAAGTGCCACACCACAGACATGGTGGGGGCCACCTCTTGAATCAGTGGGGGCCACCTCTAGAATCCCACATCGCGGGGGTGTTGCATGATTTCGACATCCTCAGTGCTCTTACTATTCAGACCCAGTATATGATACATTTAATAACGCAACAATAGTGACGTCAGGAACATTTGTTATTTGGTCACACTCTTTTTGATAAGGTACCCGTATGCCATGTCCGGATGGGTTCGACTGGAGTGCGGGCTCCAGTATGGACTACCAGTAGTATGGGATACTGGAAGAGATTGTCCGTGGTATTGATTGTTATTATTGTATAAATCACCTGACATGCTCGATACTGTATATTATTGTCCCTTTCTATTTGTTATTCTTCCTGATATGTTATCCACAATCATGGCACCTGTATACCTTATTACACTTCTTGATATTTTTACACTGTCATATATATTGCATATATTCTATTGTATGTATACATTGCAGACTTCATTACTGTATATGCACCCTATAGTAGTATCGTTATGTGCATACTACATATCTGCATGTTCGTTTCCATCACGCCATCACTATTGTTAACAACATGACCCGATGGTAACATGCTAGGCAGTATTTATTATATAAAACTGGATACTACTGTAAACATGACCCGATGATAACATGCTAGGCGGTGATGGTATTTAAAGATGACATTTTATGTTTCTACTGAGTATTAAATTCCTATTATGGTATCATTGATAAATAAACATGTATTTATATTATTATCGTGCTTGTATTATTATAGTACATATTACTGCCTCCTTCATTTTACCACTCACTAGGCCGCTTTCTGACGACCCTGGGTTTGCGTGCCCAGGTTGGAGATCCAAGTTAATGTATTATCAGATAGTGCATTGGATTCACATAGGAGACTCCTCATCGAGACCATTCATAGGTATCTTTGTGATTTATTTCTGTTATCTTATTTATCCTTGTTATGATCACTAACCCCCTTTTTGCAGGTATTCTTGTACTTATTAAATGCTGGAACTCGTGTATATATGGAGGCTATTTCCTGTACTGAGGCTTAGCATATGTACGTGAGAGTATCTCCGTCCTGTGTATGTACGTCACCATAACGTCTCCGTATCCATGTGATCGAGGCGTTACAGATGCTGAACATGTTGATTTGATTGCAGCGAAAGGAACAAAGTTGAATCCAAAGTGGGTGAAAAAGCGTGAATCTCAAGTTGGTAAGTTAGATCAACTCAAGTTGAAGATCGCCATTTTCCCTTGCGATTGAGATGAAGAGATTCATCTGACTCAGCTATTTGGGTTCATTGCTGCAAAATCAATTTTAGTTGGTTGAGCTTGATGGAGCTCGTTTGGCAAACTACGTGTGGCTTGATCTCTGACATAGGCCATAGGCAACCGTAATGGCGCAGTCGGTTGGATGAGTCAAAATTGGTTGAGTATAGTATTCGACTCAGATTTAAAAAATCTTCACTGAGGTGAAGAATTGTGGGAGATCAAAGGATAAAATCTTGACAGAGTTTTTAAACTCAGTAGAAAAGCAGAGAAGGAGCAGACGGTCAACCGCCAGCTCAACCACAAGTGCACAAGCGTGCATATTGGAAAGATGGAAACAGCGGTTGACTACCCGATCGATCGCCCAGTCGACTACGCAGAAGCATTGAAAGTCACAGAAGCAGTCAGTTGACGGGCGGTCGATCGCCACGTCGACCAACCAGAGAGTGCTGCACAGATGACTACACAAAGAGTTTACACATGAAGCCTCTCGACCCCGCGTCAGATTTTGGTAGTTTGAGTTGGTTTCAGGTTTCTGTTTTTGAATCAGATTTCGATTCGAGTTGGATTTTCTTCTATTGATTGTTCCTCTGATTATATAAAGAAGGGTATGGTCCCCATTGATTGTAACTTTTGAGAGAGGTGATTGTATTATGAGTTATGGGGTTAGTTTGTTTGTGAGATTTCTCTACGATCGAGTGCATAATTTCTCTAGTTGGATCTTCGATCATCTTTGTAGCTCGTATAAACTCTGTTGTTATGAATAAGATATTCTACATAGGCAAGTTGTCGAATCTCATTAAATCGTTTGTTTCTCGTTTTCTCTTTTGTATTTGTGTTCGTGTCATAATTGGTTCGTGATTGACTTGGCATTGAAACGCTGATCTTGAGATTGAGATACTGTAGTTTGGTATTCCTCTAGAGGGCAAAGTGAGGCAGTCAAGTATCTGGTAAAAACTTAAGGGCTCACCTTCATGTAAGAATCTCAAAAAACAAGCAGAAAGGTATGAAAGCTTTCATATAGGGGCCGTTTGTTTCGCGTGTAAAAGTCCGTAAATCATAAATGAGTTACAACCCAGTTACAATTACGGTGTTTGTTTGGACCGTAATTCGTAAAAGGCTTAACAATCCAATTATTACTCACTTACAACCTAATTACCACTCACTTACAGCCTAGTTACAGTAATTTTTTGGTCTCATGCAAATTTGTATTATTTTTTATGTTAATATTAAAATTTTTTATATTTATGCATTTTTAATATTTATTTGCAATATTAAAACTTTTTAAATCACAAAATAGTTAATTTTATGGTCAACTTTTTCACTTACGTACGACTTACACATTACGACAACCTAACATCGTAAAACGCAATACACTTTTTCACTTACAACTTTATATTACCAACCAAACACCATAAATCTTACATGCATGTAACTCATTTACAACTGTAAAGACTTTACTATTCGACTTATGAATTATGGTACGGTCGTTACGACAACCAAACAGGCCCATAGTTGTTTTTTGTTGGTACTAATTAACTTACATAAGGTTTTCAACCAGAAGACATGTTATGAATATCAATCAATCAGGTGTTTCAAATTTATATGAATGGTAAGGTTTCACAATAGAACTACTTAATGCTGGACCAAGAGGCAATGCGTACAACTCAAATGTGATGATTATTCATGGATAAATGATAAAATAATAGTCTCTCAGTAAAATTATTTCATCTGCTAATTTTTTAATATAAATTATTTGTATTACTGCCTTTATCTTTCATAAAATATTTTTTATTTCATATATGGGCACTGCCAACTGTTAGGCTTTCCTGGTGTAAAAGAGTGTAAAAGGAAAGAAAGTGGAAAACAGTGAGATTATGCATACGTGACTGTAAGCCAAGATAATACAGAACAGATGAGAGACCTAATCTTGTGTTTTTTTTTTTTTTCCTTTTTGTCCCATTTTCTTTCATTCATTCATTCACCTTCTTGTTTTGAAAAATGAAGACATATGCTCAGTGGTAGAAGGACGGATGCTGTATCAATTAACCCCATGAAATGTAAATGTCCTTATTTTCTAAAATACAGGTGTATTAAAATCAAGTCGTTTAAACTTTTTTACTTGTAGATCTAGTGCTTGCATTTATCCTATTGTTGAAAAATCGTAATTTACAAATGTATTCGATGTTAAAAACTTATGATTTTTCATGTAATAGTTTAACACGAGGCGGAGAAATGGAGTTTTAGGTGCGCTGTAAAAGAAAATTTCTTGCTATGACCACTGCATCATCCTATTGGACATTTGTTCACAAGGCTAAGAAGTAGTCTTTGCCTCTTAATTTCCAACTTATCGAATCGCAACAGGCTTTGATTCCTCAAAAGTCGGCTTGTCCACGAGGTCAGTCAGTGTTGACTAGACTAGAAAAAAATCAGGTATCTATATTTTGCAACTTGAATGAATGAGAAAGTCAGCATGTAATAGTAGCCGAACTCTATGTGCTTCAATCGTCACTAGTCTATTTTCATAAGACACAATTCGCTTCATTTCAATCACACTTTGACCTTTTGAACTAAAATCAAACAACACATATCTCTAACCACTTAACACACACACACACACACACACACAACACACACACACACACACAGAGGTTAGGTTTTAGACAATAGACAACTTACCCTAGATGGACTCCTCTTTATATAAATGAAGATAGTGGAAGATTACAATATTACCCTTACTTGTTACTGTTGGAAATGAAGAATTTTAAGTGAATCTTTGAGCTGATTTGAGGCGTGATCTCTTGATAGACTCGATAATGGTTGAAGTGCGTTCTCCTTCTATTGTAGAATGAACTTGATATATTCACATGTTCAATTCCGTTTTCAAATGAATGAGATATTCAAGAAGGAAGTTAGCCTAATTTAAAAACTAAAAGGGACTAAAAGAAGCTATCATTTGTTCCACAGTGGATATGGTTGTGAAAAATTGAAGTTGTTTAAATTGTTGGCCCAGACGCCCATCACTCTAGTTTTGATGATGATTAACTCATGTAGTTATAGTTTGCTAATAATTTTTGTGTTTAAATAGTTTCAGTGATTGACCAAGATATTTGTAGGTGTTCAGCTTCAACAAAGGAGTTTGAGGCTAACACGTATTGATTCAAGAGCTCGCGCATCAAGATTGCATCTAGCCAATCGGTTTCAAGCTCGTTGGATCGTGTTTGGATCGAGTCGGCTTGGAGACAAGAAGACCTCAGTTTGTTTAGTTTAGTTTAGTTTGTTTAGATCTTGTGTAAAAAAAAACTAGTGTTGATATGCTCAAGTTCACAACACACACAAAGTTTAAATGTTTGGTTTTCGATTTAAACCGATTTTTGAATATCATGTCAGAAACATAGATATATATCTTATATTTATTGTGGATTCTATCCATATACATATGCTTCAAAGTTGTTTCAATATCATGTTTTTTTATCCATTTGAATTTTGGAGAAAACGAATTTTCATTTCAAAAATCCAAATTTTGGAAAATACGAATTTTGTGTTTAAGCTAAATTTCAATATCACAAAAATGTTCAAATTATTTATAATATGTGTTGAATTTTAGTCACACATACTTGTACTTTAAAGATCTTATAAGAACTTATTTTTGTGGAATTTATGTGCTTTTATGGATTTAATTGAAATTAAAAGAGACAAGTTTTCAATACCCTTAATCCCCAGCCAGATCAGCTGGCAGTCGACCGAGCCGGTCGACCGACCAGTGGTACGGTCAGAACGGTCGACCAATGGTGCACAAGGAACGTGCACATGGCCGGCCATGAAGGCCGCGACCGACGCGCGGTCGACCGACTGAGAGCACCACCACTCTCGGATGCAGGCCGGTCGACCTGGCGGTCGACCGGAGGCTTAATGGTCAGAAATATGACCGTTGCCGTCGACCGAAAGGCCTTTTTGACCTTTCCAGACTGCCAATGGATAGATTTTCAGAGGCTATATATAGGCCTTCTCTTGAGCTGATTTCACCAAGAATTTTAAGAGCAAATTTTTTCACCTTCTTAAGTGTTTAGCAAGAAGTTTTCAAGAGTTTTTGGGGCTAAAAGATTTTATCTTTATTTGTTTAAAGAGTTGAAAAATCAAAGAAAAAGAGAGTCTTTGGGAATTGTTTTGATCTTCATTTATATTTCTATCTAGAGTTTTTCTCAAGAGTTTTCTTTGTGATTTGTTTTTCAAACTCTTTATTTTCTCACACTTGAGCTATCATATCTATCCTATCTATAGGATCTTGTTTGTGAGGAAAATTGGTTTGTAGTCTTTGAGATCACCAAGAGTTGTAATCTTCTTTGTGTTTTTGTTATCCCTCTTGTGTAGAGGTGATTGTGGAGATTGTGGTTGTATCCCTCTATGTGTAGAGGTATTGAGATTGGAGTTTGGCTTAGTGTCATATTCCTCTAAGTGTAGAGGTGATTGTTGTTGTTTGGCTTTATACCTATCCCTCTACTGAGAGGTGATTGTGTTGGCTATGTGCCTATCTCTTTATTGAGAGGTTAATCTTGTGTGGTTTAGTGCCTTGCCTCTTATGTAGAGGTTGCTGTTATTTGAGAGAGGAGTTGTGTACTCCAAGTTTATATTACCCAAATCCTCAGTGGAGGTTCCCTGTGTGGGAAGTCTTATGTGGACGCATTAGTGAAATCCTTTTGTGTGAAGGCGGGTACGTAGAGCAGTGGCTCGAATCTCGAAACATATCTTATTATTTGCGATTGATCCACTATCTCTAAACTCTCTGTTTTATACCTTGCATTATTTCATATTGTTCATATCATACTTATATGCTGGTATTGTTTGTGTGCCTCACTTGTGTTAAATCAAGAGAGCTTTATATAGCATCTCAACTCTTATTTAGAGGATTTAGAGGAGTTAGTCAAGAGCCTTCACCGGAAATTCGGCTACACTCTTTGGTTACACTAAGTGTGTTGCAATTAGTTTTAATTCCGCATTCATTTGTTATTATATTAGCCATACACCTATTCACCCCCCTCTAGTGTATTTTCATTGGTATCAGAGCCTACGCTCCTGATATTAGGTTTAACCACCTAAGAGTGAGATCTTGGTTAGCTAATCTACATTTGCATTTGCACACATATAATTTACACTCATGGATTTTATACCCCTCATATGTTTGATGTTTCTATATCGATGTATGAAAGATTAGGATGAGTGCTTATTGAAAGACCTAGGATTTGGATTTGTGTTTCAAGTGAAAAATTCTAGAAAAATGATTTGTGTTCACATGTTTGCCATGCTACTACACCTTCATCATCTAGTGTTTCTACTGCATGATCCACCTCTTCTTCTCTTGTTGAAAATGATATAATTATATTAAAGAGAGTGTTGATTGTTTGGGCTCCATTTTGAGCCAATGTCCCATGAACCATAAATGATTGGAATCCATGTTTCACAAGAAACATGCTCCTTCTATGCATGCACACAAACCACGGCATAACACATGCTTCTCACGTTTATACACATAAACAACTTGTATGCTCATGTGTACACGTGTATACATTGTGGACGTAAGAGCCACCTTACAAAATTTTGTTATGATAGACTAAATACATCAAATTTTGCAAATAAATTTGTTTGGTTAGAAAAAGGTGCTAACCCTCATGGACCCAATGAGTAGGGTACCAAAAATCACTCCTATTTTATTTGATGTAGGTGTGGGCTCTCACTTAACGTGAGAGCAATGGTGCCTTGATGGTAAATGCGTTCCGAGCTATATGGTGACAAATTTGGATGCATCACTTTAAAGGGAGTTTGGTGGGAGGACCACCATGGTTTGGAGAGATCTAGAGATTAGCCCTATTAGTTTTGGTAACTATCTCTAACTCCCATTTAGTTTACATACTTTTAGATTATTGATTTTTAGCATGTCATGTTTTAATGCTCATTATGTTAAATGCCAATTAGACTTATGACAAACATGTATAGTAATTGGGATACTCATGTTCATATGGACCCATATTTTGTGTTCCACTATAATTTAACTATTGTGTATATCATAACTCTAAAACATGTGCATTTACATAATGATCATATTAGTTCATGTTTTCGTTTTATGCTTCATGGTTTTGATTATATGTTTAGATGTAGTTTTCATTAAAACTTGTGTATATACTTGTACAACTAATGAGCCATATTTGATTTTTATGTTTGTGCTTAATGCTCATTTGTACCCATTAGATGTACTAATATAACCTAGTTTTGATGATTCTTGTATTTTAACTTATATTCCCTATTTTGTATATGTTTTTCATGATAATGTGTTTAGCTTCATGTATATGGTAATTTTGTTAAAACTATTAGATATACATGTATACTCTTGAGTCACTTGCTTTTCATGCAAATTCTATTATGGATTCATTTGTGTTTGGGATATGTATGTATACTTTTAGTTTTAACAAAAAATACATATACCTTGAAGTTTGTATTATTTTGATGAAAAATAAATTTTATGTTTTTCATGTTTATAAAAGAATTTCATATGAGCTTTATTGCCTATTTTCATGATTATGCTTTTCACATAATTCTTGTACACTCACATTACTTGATGTTTTTCTCATGACTTTATTTTCATGAGTCTTATATGTACTTTATAGACTTTGAGTGTCAATTGTTGAGTGATTTTCATATTTTCATGGATATATTCTTATTTATTCCTTACTTGAAGGACTTCGTACTAATTTTCAAGATTATCATAAAAACTAGTTGCGTATTCTTCATTTTTTTTCAAACATGTTACATATTTTTAAATCCTATTTTTGTTAACCCCTACCAACACTAAGAGCGGCTGAATGGACGATCATGCCTTGTGTGCCTAATTGAAAATCTTATAAACATGTGCATGAATAGGGTGATAGGTATGAGTTATACACTTGATCGCCATTATATTTTCAATTGGTATCACAATTGATATTTTTATGTTGTATACTCATATTTTGTTTTCTATATATGTATACCTCAAACTTCAAATAGTATCATTTTTATTAGTATTTACATTTTCATATACATTATATATATGTAATTTGATTGTGCTTACTATATCTTTACATCTTAAAGCACAAATTATATTTATGCTAAGCTTGATATAGTCCTTAATATCGATTATTTCTCAATTGGTATTTTATACATGCTTATGCATTATTTTTATTAGTATTTCATAAAGGGGAAAAAATTCGTATTTTATCTTTCAATCGTATTATTTTCAATTGGTATCTTATTCCATTCTTTATGGTGAAAAAAATACCTTGATTTGGTATATGCTAACATTTTCAATATTGGTATCATAATCTTCAATTGGTATTATTCTCAATTTGATATCCTTATTACAAAATGAGTTGTGTCTACCTAAAATTGGTTTGTATTTTCAATTAGTTTTTACTTTTAATTAGTATCAAAATTTACAATATATATTTCAATTGGTATCAAAAACGCACAATGCTTCATTTTCTATTGTATAAAAAATTTACAAGATATTTTCAATTGGCATCTTTTGTATCTTAAAATTTTTTTGTTTATTTTCAATTGGTATCATAATTGGTATCATAATGTTTCTATATATACCTTTATCATAAATTGGTATATTTTCAATTGGTATCATAAATTTATTTTAAAGAGGTTTCATAATGTTTTGATATATTGCTTATATGTAAGGGAAGCTTAACATCTTCTCTATATATATATTCATGTTGAGTGTACTTTTCATATGAAGTGATGACCTCTCTTTGTATGTAGTACACCGTGTGTAGTAGTGCTTCACATCTCCTTTTATACATTGTATATTATGCGTATGTGATTAGGTTTAGCCATCTCTTTTTCATGTAAAGCATGTATGCAGAGGGAGTTAACTTTACGTCTCTCTTCTTTATGAATGTATATCGCATATAATACCTTTTTTTGTTTGATTTATTTCGCCCTTTTGTTGATGAATTGACAATAAGGGGAGAAGGATTTGAGAGCTTATACATGCTTGTTTATCTTATTATTTATGCATACATGTTTTGTTTATGCAAAAGGAGGAGAAGTATTTACACAAAAGGAGAAGTAGTTGGAGAGTTTATTTATGTTTATTTCCTCATTTATCTATATATGTATTTCATTGAATATCTTTATGTTTTATTGCTATGCATGCGTTAAGGGGGAGCTTCTATGAGCTTAACTTTAATCCATGCGTATATAACTCCATGAATTTTGTCATCATCAAAAAGGGGGGAGATTGTTGCCCAAAGGCCCATCACTCTAGTTTTGATGATGATTAACTCATGTAGTTATAGTTTACTAATAATCATGTGTTTAAATAGTTTCAGTAATTGATCAAGATGTTAGTAGGTGTTTAGCTTCAACAAAGGAGTTTTGGGCTAACACGTGTTGATTCAAGGGCTCGCGCGTCAAGATCGCATCTAGCACTCGGTTGGAGTCAAGCTCGTTGGATCGTGTTTGGTTCGAGTCGGCTTGGAGACAAGAAGACCTTGGTTTATTTAGTTTAGTTTTTTTGAGATCTTGTGTAAATATAGCTAGTGTTGATATGCTCAAGTTCACACACATACACACACAAGTTTAAATGTTTGGTTTTCGGTTTAACCAGTTTTTTGATTTCATGTCAAAAACATAGATATATATCTTATATGTATATTGGATTCTATCTATATACAATATGCTTCAAAGTTATTTCAATATCATATTTTTTTATCCATTTGAGTTTTAGAGAAAACGAATTTTCATTTCAAAAATCTAGAGTTTTGGAAAATACAAATTTTGTGTTTAAGCCAAATTTCAATATCACAAAAATGATCAAATTATTTATAATATGTTTGAATTTAGTCACACATACCTGCACTTCAAAGATCTTATAAGAACTTATTTTTGTGAAATTTTATGGTTTTTATGGGATTTAATTGAAATTAAAAAGACAAGTTTTCAATACCCTTAATCCCCAGCCAGATCAGCTGACGGTCCGACCGAGCCGGTTGACCGAACCAGTGGTCGGTCGATCAGAACGGTCAACCGATGTGCACAAGAAAGTGCATATGGCCAGCCATGAAGGCCGGTCGACGCGCGCGGTTGACCGACTAAGAGCACTCCACTCTCGGGTGCTGGCCGGTCGACCGGGCGGTCAACCGATGGCTATGGCCGGTTGACCGGCGGTCGACAACAGACTCAACAGTCAGAATATACCGTTGGCCGGTTCGAGGACCGGGCGGTCGACGAGAAGGTCATTTTTGACCTTTCTAGACCGCCAACGGAAGATTTTTGAAAGGCTATATATATGCCATCCTTCTTAAGCTGATTTCACCAAGAATTTTAAGAGCATATTTCCCATCTTTTAAGTGTTTTAGCAAGAAGTTTTCAAGAATTTTTGGCTAAAAATTTTTATCTTTATTTGTTTTAAAAGGGTTGGAAAAATCAAAGAAAAAGAGAGTCATTGGGAATTGGTTTTGATCTTCATTTATATTTCTATCTAGAGTTTTTCTCAAGAGTTTTTCTTTGTGATTTATTTTTCAAACTCTATTTTCTCACACTTGAGCTATCATATCTATCCTTCTATAGGATCTTATTTTGTGAGGAAATTGGTTTGTAATCTTTGAGATCACCAAGAGTGTAACCTTTTTTGTGTTTGTTGTATCCCTCTTGTGTAGAGTGTTGGCCCAAAGGCCTTCCACCCTAGTTTTGATGATGATTAACTTCATGTAGTTATGTTTACTAATAATCTTGTATTATTTAAGTTTCAGATCATTAACCAAGATATTAGTTTTGTGATAGCTTCAACAAGAGGTGTTTTGGAAGCTTATCATGGTGATTCCGGTGCCAATCTTAAAGATCATACCTTTGCACTCGGTGGATCGCGTTTGGGAGCAAGTCTACTTGAAGATGGAAGATCGTCAAGAGACTTGGGTATCCTAGTTTAGACTATGAGTTTTTAGATCCATTTGTAAAGTTTAGAATAGTTGATATGCTCAAGTGCACAAACACACACGTTTTTATGTTTTGGGTTTGGTTTTCATGAATAGTAGATCAAAACAAGTTTAACTTTACTTCTATGTATATTAGATATGTTCTAGATATACATACATGTTTTTAACGTGCTAAACAAACTTATTTTGATATCCCTATTCATGTGTTGAAAACCAAGTTTGATAAAAATACAAGTTTTGATTTTGATAAAATTGG
>JAVJIF010007475.1:0-177158 GCA_038442645.1 Agave tequilana
ACGAGTGAGCAAGAACCAGTTTTTGAAGGTTATTTGCCACCTCCACCGGATGTTCAGCAGAAAGAAATAAAACAATTGAGGTCTCAAAATCAGTACTTGAGAGAAAATATGTTTCTCAGCTTGAAAAAAAATTGAAAATATGGAGACTGAGAACAGACTCAAGACTGAATTAAAATTAAAAGGAGAGAAAAAAGAGAGAAGAAAAAATAAAAAGGCAGCAGAAGAAATTAAAAGAAGAAGAGCTGCTGAGAGCAGCCGCTGTTGCGAAGAAGGAGAAGGAGAAGAAGAGGGAAGAAGAGAAGGAAAAGGAGAAGAGGAGGAGAGAAGTGGAGGAGAAGGAGAAGGAGAAATAGAAGAAGGGAAGAGGAGGAGAATGAAAGGAGAATGAGGGAAGAAGAGGAGAAGAAGAAGAAGAGGAGGGAAAAGGAGGAGCAGGAAAAGGAGGAGAGGAGGAGGGAAGAGGAGGGGCAGGAGAGAGGAGGAGGAGGGAAGAGGAAGAGAAGTGAAAGAGGATGAAGGTGTTGGAGGAGTTAAAGAAGAAGAGGAGGAAAAGAGGAAAGTGGCGGAAGAGGAAATTAGAAGGAAGGGTGAAGAGGAAAAGGAGCACAAAAGAATGAAGGAACAGATGGAGAAGCAGGCTGAAGAGGAGAAGAAGAAAAAACTGGAAGAGGTTAAAATCATGGTTCTGAATCTATTTTAAATATTCCTGGAGAAGATATGTCAAGTTTTCTCTGATATAACTCAAATGATTCAAGAAATCCAAACAGATAGAGCTTCTGAAGAAGAAATTCAAGAACATACTCCGCCTCAGAAGCAATCCTCAAAAGAAGCTGTTTTGGAATACTCTAAAGGAACGATAGAAAGAGAGTCAAAGAACGCAAGCGCGCTGAAAGAGATCGCGATGACTCCGACTTCGTTTATCCAAAACAGAAGAAGAAAAAAAATGAACATCCCTCTCCACAGCCTGTGGCTGTGAGTTCTGCCGCTAGTTTCGGCGACAAAGAGATTTCCTCTACTGAGCAAAAATCGAAAGAATTGACCGAAACTAGAGCATACAGAATTCTGCAGCCCCATCAACAAGCTCTTATAAAAAATTTCTTCGACAAGTCCTTCTCTGAGTAAGTTAATTCATATCAAAAAAATCTGTTATACCTTTATATAAGAACAATTAAATTACTAACTTTATTTTGAATATCTTGCAGTTCTACTGCGTATCAGGATACCGACAACGGAATCATTATTATAAGGAATGACATTGAGGACCTGATATTCAGTAGAGATTTAGATGCAAATATAATTCATTTCTACATGCAGCATCTAGAGAAGGGAAAAGATTAAAAAGCACATTCTTCCGGAGCGAAGCTTGGGTAAAAATCTACTTTCTCCTTTACGGTTTACTGTAATATCAATTGTGAAACAGATTACTTATATTCTCTATCTCTGTGTAGGCATGTACTGCGACTAAGGTCGCAGCTGCGACTAAGGTCGCAGTTTATAATTAAAATGTACTGCTACTAACTAATGTACTGCGACTAAAGTCGCAGTTTATAATTAAAATGTATTGCGACTTAACTCATGTTCTCTATCTGTGTAGGCATGTACTGCGACTTAGGTCGCAGTTTATAATTAAAATGTATTGCTACTAACTCATGTTCTCTGTGTAGGCATGTACTGCGACTAAGGTCGCAGCTGTGACTAAGGTCGTACTATCTCATGTACTGCGACTAAGGTCGCAGTTTATAATTAAGATGTATTGCGACTAACTCATGTACTGCGACTAAGGTCGCAGTTTAAAAATATGTTAATAAGAAACGCTGCGACCTTGATCGCAGTGTCTTGTCTTGACTTAATGACTTCTTATTTTAATTAATTTTTTCTTATATTTTAAATTCATTTTGTATTTTATTTATTTTTTTCTTGTCCGCAGCACGGTGTTGTAAATAAAAGTGAAGATTTGGAAGATCATTTCATCAAGCAGAAGCTGTTGAAAAACTGGACAGCTGATGTGCAGTACATGTTCTTCCCGATCAATCACAAACATAGTGCCGACGAACCCGGATTTCACTTGACCTTGTTGGTATTTGATGCCGATACACAAGAGTGGATTTTTACAACTCTTCGGTTCCAGCTGACAAAAAAAGTAGTATATTACAGCTTTACCAAAAAGATGCAAGAACAATGGTGAGTTAAAATTTATATTTCAATTACTGGAAACTGGAATTTAATTTTATTAATACTAATTTTTGTTTCTATTGACATTGCAGAAAGAAAGATTAATACAGATTTTTCAGATTGATTTCAGTAAATTAATGAGAAAAATAAAAATAAAGTACACAAGATGCCCTAACAACCAAACAGGTATAAAATTTTTTGACATCTCCTTACCTTTCATATTTTCTACCTTTTTTCAGTAATAAAATCTAATTTCATTTAATGATTACTCTGTGGAATTTTCAGTGTTGATTGCGCTGTATATGTATGCAAGTACATGGAAAGTATAGCGTCTGGTAGTCCAGCGGTTATTGATACTGTTACGGATGCTGATGTACAGAGACTAAGAAGTGAGCTTGCATACATGATACTTGCAGATAGAGAGAAGAGTTGGGATGAAGAAACAAAAATGATACGAAGGATGACATTTGAAGACTGACAGTTGACAAATTATTGATATAACACAATTTTTTATTTTATAAATGTAAAAATAATTGCAATTGCAATTCATTAAATAATTTTTTGTTTTATTGATTTAATTTATCAACATTTCTATACATTTATTTATTATAAGTTCCATTGATTATTTCCAATCTACATTTGTTACACCTTGGATTTTACTATTGCGTATTGATATTAGAAACAAACATGCGTCAGCAATTGTACTGCGACCAAAGTCGCAGTAATAACCTGTTTGAGTTACAGCGTTTCCTTATACGACGATACTTTAATCGAGACAGCGATAATGGTCGCAGTTACTTAATCATTTATCAGTTTCCAATGCGACTATGGTCGCAATAATGAACTGTTTTGGAGTTCAAAGTAATTTAAAGTTATAATGTATTAACTTTTAAACTATTTTGGATAACTGAACAGTCACCTAAGAAGTATACAATTTTTGAGAAAAGGTAGAAAATAAATTGGGAGATGTTCACGTGGTCCAAGGGATTAGGTAGAAAATGCTGTACAATTGTTACAAATCTTCATTTTAAATATTTTACGCTAAACGAATATACTGCGACCAAGGTCGCAGTTAATAATTAAATTATTTCACCCGAAAAGTAAATTTTAAAATGAAGGTTGCGACTTTGGTCGTAGTTGCTGGCAGAAGTCTTAATAAAACAACAAAACTGACGACCGGTCGCAGTTGCTGGCGGGAGTCTTACTAAAGACTGCGACCTAAGTCGCAGTAAATAAAAATAAGATTTCACATACGACATGAAATCTATAATACTCCTTATTGAAGACTGCGACCTAAGTCGTCGTTATCCCTATGTGAAGAAATCTATATTACTCCTTACCAAAGACTGCGACTTAAGTCGCAGTTATCCGTATGTGAAGAAATCTATATTACTCCTTAGCAAAGACTGCGACTTAAGTCGCAGTTACCCGTATGTGAAGAAATCTATATACTCCTTACAAAAGACTGCGACCTAAGACGCATACCCAAAAAAAAGATTTCACAGCCGGAGATTATTTTCAAATAAGATTGCGACCGAATATTAAAACGGTCGCATTTCTGAAACTTTAAATCATTTGTTATAGGTCGCAATACCTCATAGACTAAAGAGAAAAAATCAATATTTAATAAATTGTTTTTAAAAAATATGAAACAATTAAAACCTGTTGATCGGCATGCAAAGATATGAACCCTTCAAGATTTTCATTATTCTGAGAGAAAGTAGAACCAGATGCAATATCTTCCATATTTAGATTGCCAGTAGACTGCTCAGACGTCGACATTAAAAAAAATTTTATATTTTCAGAAAAAAGTTTATCGCAGGCTGAAAAGGAGAAACTAGAGCTTTCAAAAAGAGGTAAGAAAATAGGGAGAAAAGTAATTTATATAAGAATAACCTAAAACCTATAAAGAGCGGCAAAAAAAGGGGGAAAATAATAATAAACAATAAGGAAGGTTACCGAAAGAGTTGCTTGTGATAAAGGGTATTTGGTAATTTAACTTCTTCCTATAAGCGTGCCGCAAGTCAGTGAGGTGACAAATTGAGCCACGTCACCACAGGCAGAGAGAGTACTCTCAGCCCGCAGGCTGATATACATTTTTCTCATATATATATATATATATATATATATATATATATATATATATAGGAAATCTTCTAGTGAGAAACTTTCTCAAAATAAGCTTCATGAGAAAATCATATAGGAGTGATTTCGTAGATGATCTGAAGCTTTCATCTTGATCTACATACTCTAATTAGGCTAGCAATAAAAAGTCACGCAATTTTGAGCTTTTTTACCCATGCATCAAATCACATTTTTATTCTACGGCGAATATAACATCTGTTTTCTATCTACTTGTTGCATGGGTAAGAAGGCTCGAAACCGCGTGATTTTTTATTGGTTGCCTAAATAAACTATGTAGATTAAGATGAACAGTTCAGATCATCCACATGATTACTCCTATATGGTTTTCTCACGGTCTTCGTTTGAGAAAGTTTTTCACTCGAAGACCTATATATATAAAGAGAGAGAGACTTGGCTTTGCTCCCCAAGTGACTTGGGTTCGAGGCTCGTGTTGGATATTTAGCGCCTGAGAGCCAAAATGGCTCTGCCTTACCTTGTTCTGCGTAGGGAAACTTTCCCTGGGCGTGGGTGCGCGGGACCCGCATGATTAGTCGGGGGGTACACTCATCCGCGTTGTGGGCCCTGGATACCTGGACGGGTCTCAATATATATATATATATATATATATATATATATATATATATATATATATATATATATGTAAAGAGAGAGAGAGAGAGAGAATAGACTTGTGTAGTTTCAAAAGATCCAAGTCCGAATTCTTCCCACTCAAATACAACCATACATCATCCGAATACAAGATCCATTCTGTTGAAGTTGATTTATATTATTTCAAGTATCTATAAACAAAAATTAAGTATTTTAAATACTTTTTGCCCATGCATCAAGTAGGGAAAAACAGACGGCGTAAATAGTGAGTTGCTTAGTTTAACGGTGTAGAACATTTGAAACCTAACAAAAATTTGTAGGGGTTTTTAAATATTTAGATCATGATCACATGGCTGGATCGAGAATTTGTATGTCTAAAACATAGATCTAACCAACTCACTATTTTCGGCCGTCCATTTTGCGCCGCTTGATGGATGGGCAAAAGTATTCAAAACACTTGATTTTTAATTTTTAGTTACTTTAAATAATATAGATCAATTTCAACGGAGTGGATCTTGTATTTGAATGTCAGATATTTGTATTTGAGTGGGAAGGATTCATGCTCGAATCCTTCTGGAACTACACAAGTCTCTCTCTCTCTCTCTCTCTCTCTCTCTATATATATATATATATATATATATATATATATATATATATATATATATATATATATTATATAGGAGAGGCTCTAATACTCTCAGGACATAACTAACTTAGTTATGCCCACCTGCAGAAATACAGATCGTGCAATGAAATAGCCGATTCACTCCGTTAATCTTAATACATATATTATGAAAAATTCTTTTAAAAAACACTCATTTTGAAGATCATTTACATGTCTTAAATGGTCATAAAATAAGCGGTTTTCTTACGATTAGAAACCGTTCATTTTACAATCACTTGATGCATGAGTAATTAGTCTCTAAATTGGATGATTTTTTGTTTATGGACTTTTTAAAACATGTAGATTAATATAAACAGAGTGGTTCATCCAATTTTTTTGCATATTATATACTTTATAGGTGGGCATAACTAAGTTATATCCTGGGATTATTAAAGCCTTTCTCATATATATATATATATATATATATATATATATATATATATATATAGCCTCCTAGTAGGTCTCCTTAGATTGTAATCTAAGGAGACGACTTAAAACTTCAACATCTCGATTTTTTTTTCACGATCTGACCACACATTATCATATTCATGTTATAAGATGTACGCATATAAAAAGTCACGTGATTTGAAGTTTATTTACTCATTGATCTAATCGTTCCATTTTGTTCTACGGTTTAAAAACCGTTAATGTTTGAACCCAAAAAAATAGAGTAAACAAACTTCAAATCACGTAATTTTTTACATGCGTACATCTTATAACATGAATATGATAATATCAGATCGTGAAAAAAAATTAGGATGTTGGAGTTTTAAGCCGTCTCCTTAAATTACAATCTAAGGAGACCTACTAAGAACACTTTTCTCATATATATATATATATATATATATATATATATATATATATATATTATATATATATATATATCCTTGTGTCCTTTCAAAAGAATTTGAGCTCGAATCCTTCCAACCAAATACAATCCTCTGACATTTGAATACAAGATCTCCTCTGTCGAAGTTGATTTATATTATTTCAAGCATCTATAAACAAAAAATCAAGTATTTTGAATACTTTTTGCCCATGCATCAAGTAGGGGAAAAATGGACGACTTAAATAGTGAGTTGGTTAGTTTAACTGTGTAGAACATTTGAAACCTAACAAAAATTGGTTTGTAGAGGTTTTTGAATGTTTACATCATAAACAAATGGCTGGACCGAGAATTTGTATTTAAGTGAGAAGGATTAATGTTTGAATCCTTCTGGAAGGACACAAGTATGTATATATATATATATATATATATATATATATATATATATATATATATATATATATATATATATAGAGAGAGAGAGAGATAGACTTTGTGTCATTCCGGAAGGATTCGAGGCTGAATCCTTTTCACTCAAATACCAATATCCAACATTCGAATACAAGATCCCCTATATTGAAGTTGATCTATATTATTTCAAGTATTTATAAACTAAAAATCAAGTGTTTTGATTACTTTTTGCCCATACATCAAGTAGAAAAAAACGGACGGTCTAAATAGTGAGTTGGTTAGTTTAACGGTGTAGAACATTTAAACCTAACAAAAATTGGTTTTGTAGGGGTTTTTAAATGTTTAGATCATAATTAAATGGCCAGATCGAGAATTTGTATGTCTAAAGACATAGATCTAACCAACTCACTACTTTCGGCCATCCATTTTGCGCTGCTTGATGGATGGGAAAAAAGTATTCAAAATATTTGATTTTTGGTTTATAGATACTTGAAATAACATAAATCAGCTTCAACAGAGTGGATCTTATATTTGAATGTCAGAGGGTTGTATTTGAGTTGGAAGGATTCGGGCTCAAATCCTTTTGGAAGGACACAAGTCTATCGCATATATATATATATATATATATATATATATATATATATATATATATATATATATGGGGTGGATTTAGGTTCATTTTGGGCATGGTTGGGGAAGGAAATGAGGTTGGCAGATCGATTGTGAAAGAAGGCGGGTTGACAAAGGAGTGGATGGGCTAAGAGTGGTCGAGGGGGTCGAGCAGGTATTAAATATGAATGATTAGATTCATGTTCATATCCGTGTTGGTGGCTGGTGGCGGAGTGGGCATGACGAAGGTTATGTGTGGAGGTTGCTTTGGGTTGGGGTTGGGTTTGGTTTGGTGGGTTGGGGTTGGTTTGGTTTGTGGTCAGGCTGATGAAGGCGGTAGGGAAGTAAAAGAAGAAAAAGAAATTAAGGAAAAGTAGAAAAAGAAAAAAGTACACATTAGGAAGGAGGCGAAGGAGGGGATATGCAGTTAGGTCTGAGGAAAAAGAGGAGAACAAAAGAAATATAAAAGACAGAGGAAAGAAAAAGTAAAAGAAAAAAGAAAGAGGAAATTAACTAGACCTAGAGCTTGGAGAGGAAAGTCTTTTTGTTGTTTGGTATTGAGTTAGCACTTCGATACCTTGTTGTGATAAAAAATAAATAAAAAGAAGACGATACACCCCAATTAGGGATGGTGCCTTTATTATATATTATAGAAATAATACATGTCCTAATAGGAATAAAAGAAAGTTACAAAATAACAAAAAAATAATATACTTTTTCTAATATTAGAAAATTTCCCTTGTACTGCTTTAATATTAATGATAATAGAAAACATTAAATTAAGCTTTTCATACACCTTATTTACAATCTATTTTGGCAAAGATCTTGTCCCCTTCTGGCTTTAATACATCTCGTGTGGTCAAGTGATGTGCACAAGATAAGTTATTCTTCTATGCATACAATTCACTAAGGTAATCGTACTGAAGAGGACATCTAGTAGATTAGTTTATTTTAGTTGGTTGGATCATTTTATCTTAATTTCTTTTAGTTGGTTGGGTCATTTTATCTTATTATTTTAGCTGGTTGGGTCATTATCTTAATTTGTTTTAGTTGATTGGATCATTTATCTTATTTTATATTAGATGGTTATTGTAGTTAGTTAGTTTATCTTATCTTAGTCTCACATTTATTGTGTAGGAGTTATCATATTGTTGTAGGTCTATATAAGACCAACACTGCTTTGTTATTGAGGAGCTGATTGATAATTGTTAAGTTGGGTAATTAGTATTTGGTTATTGGGTTGTTACCCATATACCTACATTGTTTTCTATATATACTTTATACCTTCTCTTATGAAAATTAATCAATTCAATTTTAGGCTTTCTATTTCTCTACATGATATCAAAGCAAGGTAAACTCTAACCCTAAAATTTATCACCTTCTCAAAATTCTCCTTCTCCTCAAACATCACCCTTCCACCTCTCCATGTATAGCCGCCCCCTCCCTAACATCTCTGTCTCCTTCTCCAACCCTTCAAAAGGGTGCCGCCCCTTCCAAAGTCACCAAAAAAAAGTGTCGCCCCCTCCCTAACACCTCCGCCTCCTCCAACCCTTCAAAAGGGTGCCGCCCCTTCCAAAGTCACCAAAAAAAGTGCCGCCCCCACTGGTGCCGCCTCCTCCTCTAAACATTCAAAACAGTGCCGCCCCCTCCTCTAGTCCTCCAAAAGGGTGCCACCCCTCTCTTCCACCATCTCAAAGAGGTGCCATCCCCTCCTTCCTTATCTAGAGGTCTCAAATAGGGCCATAACTACATAAAATCAGATTTTTACATCTGATCTGGCTATTTGGATGCTCTATAAGACTTCTCTGGTGAGATCTGATCTGTTTACTGCTCAAAATTAAAATTTTACATCTGATCTAGCTATTTCAGGCTAAGAAATTATTTCCTTGATGCAATTCTGGCTATCTATACCTCTATCTGATAACTAAGTTGCTTGCTTCTCTTGCTTACTGGCTATTTTCTGCTACTACTGTCTGATTACTGGTGATCTATTTACTGGCTACTATGTCTGAGATAACAAGTTCCTTCACAATGATCTCTCCGATGATTGAGATTTCTATTTGTAAAACAATGTTGGGGACTACGGTAAAGTTGAATGGATCCAACTATTTGTTATGAGTGCAGGCATTCCGTATATTCGTTAGCGCCCAAAACAAATTGGCTCACCTCCTTCAAGATCCACCTGCTAATTCAGATCTTACTCACGTGACTTGGCTTACTAGAGATTATTCTGTGATGATATGGCCTCACAACAGTCTACAGGAGAAGATTAGTGGTAGTGTTATGTTCTTAACTACCGCTAAGATGATGTGGGATACACTAAAGATGATGTATGACAATGAGAAGAACTCATCGAGAGTGTTTGAGATCTATGAACGCCTGTTTGAGCTCAAACAGGGAGACAGATCTGTGCCGGAGTTCTATGGCAAACTCAAAGGTCTTAATGATGAGTTAGAGATGCATCAACCCGTCGTTACTAATGCGCAACACTGAGGGGATATCGTCAGGATCTCGCGGTATCAAAATTTCTATCTGGCTTGAGTCTTATACTACGATTCCAGCTACGGGGTCAGATACTGGAAGGAGATAGTATTCCTACGTTGACTGTTAGTTTCTCGAGAGTTATGTTGATGTTTCATCTGCATCATCCATTGAGCAATCTGCCATGATTTCCGGTCGTGACAGAGGTCGTGGTGGTGGCCGCGATTTTGGAGGACGAAGATTTAGATTCGTTGGAGGTGGACGTGGATCTCATGGCGGTAGACATAGTTCCTTTGAGAAAGGCTCCCGACAATGTTGGTATTGTGGACGTAGCAATCATATTTTCGAAAAGTGCTAGGAGAAATTTGGATGCCCTGAGTGGGCACAACTATCTGATTCTGGTTCTCCTGTCCCGTGTGATACTCTTCAGAGTTCTTCATCTACTATTCCTGGCTCTTCTACAGTTGTACTGTCGCGGGAGGAGTATGATAGACTCCGATAGCAGAACAATCTTTCAGCAACTCATGCATCTGATTCAGGCATGCACGCCTATACTGCCTCTCCTCAAAAGCTCTGGATATTAGACTCAAGAGCCTCATCCCATAAGGTACTAAATAAGAGTTTATTTCATTAAATTTATTTCGTGTCACTCTGTTAAAATTATTGATAGTACCCATTCTCCTGTATTAGAGAATGGGTAGTTCAGCTACTCCATCTTTGACCCTTACTGATGTACTATATGTTCCACGATTTCCTATTAGTCTTTTGTCTATCAGCCAGTTTACTAAACATAATAACTATAAAGTAACCTTTTTCTCTTCTCATTGTGTGTTTCAGGATCTGTCGACTGGGAAGAGAATTGATTCGGGGCATGAGCGAGAAGGCATATACTATTTGGACGATCAAGTAATCCCTACCGGTTTGGTTGCAGGTCAGCCTAATCCAGTTTTACTTTGGCACTAGTGCTTAGGTTATCCTTCGGTGTAAAAGCTTCGGTCTGTTATTTCTACTGAGTCCTCTATTTCTTCTTTAGGTTGTGATTTTTGTGAGTTAGGTAAGCATCATCATGCTACTTTTCAGGGTCAGACAATAATCATAGTAGTTCTGCATTTGAGTTGGTCCATTATGATGTCTAGGATCCTAGTCGTGTACTCTCTATTAAGAGTTTTACATATTTTTTTACTTTTTGTTGATGACTTCTCTTGCATGACGTGATTATATTTCTTAAAAGAGAGGTCAGAAGTCTCCATTGTTATTAAACTTTTTTTTAATGAAATAAAAAAAATTAGTTTTCTACTTCAATTCGTGTGCGTCGTACTAACAATGCCTTGGAGTATGTTAAAAAAGATGTATCTATTTTTTGTTCAAAAAATGAGATTATTCATCAGAACTCTTGTTCTCATACATCCTAACAAATAGAGTTGTTGAACACAAACATAGACACATTCTGGATGTCGCTAGAAGCATAATGATCATAGGAGTGTCCCAAAAATATTTATGGTTTGATATTGTGTTAAGTGTTTGCCATCTGATTAATAGAATGCCTTCTTCTGTTCTCGATAAAAAGATCTTCTTTTTCTTGTCTCTTTCCTAACAAAACACCTTCTCCATAACTCCCCGTGTTTTCAGCTGCACTTGTTTTGTTCAGGACTTGTCTCCTAGGTTAGACAAGTTATCTCCTAGATCTATAAAATGTGTCTTTGTTGGGTATTTTAGAACAAAAAAGGATATCGGTGCTATAATCCTTCCACCATGAAGTATTTAGTGTCTGCTGATGTTATGTTCTTCGAGTCTGTTTCATATTTCTCTCCACAAGTTCCTATCACTAAATCCGAGACTGTTCCTCCGTCACTGATTGTGCCGTTGCCTACACCTGCTTCTACCGAAGTTGGGTTATTTGTATTAGGTTATTGGGTTGTTACCCATATATTCACTTTGTCTTTTATATATACCTTGTACCTTCTCTTATGAAAATAATCAATTTAATTTTAGGGTTTTTATTTCTCTAATGAAAATTGCTATTGATGCATTTGTAGTCAGTGTGCTTTTGGGTGAGATGCCCTAGGAAGAGATTCCCAAACTTTTTTCTTGGGTGACAAACCCTAGGTTGAGATTTTCTAGTGTTCGTTTATAATTATCTCTCTTTTTTTGTTTCCTCCATTAATTTGGTATCAGAGTTAAATCCTGCTCTTTTCTTCTACATTTTACAAAATCCTAGCTCCACCAAATTTTCAGAAAATCCTAGTTTCCCTTGTTAACCCTAGATCTTGTCAAAAAAATCCCAAAAATCCCTTCAAAAATCCTTTGAAAATTCTGCACGCCACTGTTCTCTTCATCCTTTCCTTCAACATCACTTGATCCACGCCACTGCCACTAGCTTTTCAACGCTAGAAACTCCTCTCTTCCTCTCCTTTGGCTCCCGACGACGAAGGCTCCTCCGCTACCACCGATCTTCAACCCCTCTTCTTCATCGAAGTCTGATGCATTGGTTCAGTTTTGATGCAATTTGTTGGGTTCATGATCACAACCATGGCTCGATTGAGAGCCAAGGTGATCTACATTCGACAAGGTTGAATTTTCCCCAACCCCGGGGAATGATGAGGACATCTAGTGGATTAGGTTTGTTTTAGTTAGTTGGATTATTTTATCTTACTTTGTTTTAGTTGGTTGGGTCATTTTATCTTATTGTTTTAGTTGGTAGGGTCATTTTATCTTACTTTGTTTTAGTTATTTAGGTCATTTATCTTATTTTTTTTAAATGGTTATTGTAGTTGGTTGGTTTATCTTATCTTAGTCCCATATTTGTTGTGGTAGGAGTTATCATGTTATTGTATGCCTATATAAGTACAAGACTGATTATTGAGGAGATGATTGATAATGAAAATTGCTATTGATGTATTTGTAGCCAGTGTGTTTTTTAGTGAGATGCCCTTGGGAGAGTTCCCAAACTCTTTTCTTGGATGACAAACTATGTTGAGATTTTCTAGTGTTCGTTCTCAATTATCCCTTTTTTTATATTTGTCCCCCCATCACCTGTACTTGAAAGTCTACAAATGGATCACCAAATCCATAGGGGTAGGCTCCATAAATATTGATCACCTGGTTGTAGATCCGAGCATCATCTTGCACTCACTCATCAGTCATTGGTCTAGGATTTTTCATCTCCTTTACCTATCACAGTGATCTTAAAAATACACCTAGAGGGGGGTGAATAGGTGTACTAGCTAATCTAATGCAAATAATACGGAATTAAAAACTATTTATGCAAACTAAAGCTATTAAGTTAACACACAAGATATAACACATGAGTGTAGCCGAATTCCAGTGAAGGGCTCTGGACTATCTCCTCAAGAGTCCTCTAAATTAAGAGTTGAGGTGCCACTATGACTCTCTTGGTTGAATACAAGTGTGAGCAAATAATCTCAAGCGTATATCAATTGAGCACAAGTATATCAAGCATATAAAGAGATAAATAATATAAGCATGCAAGATATATAAGCACAAGTGAGAGAGAGATGAGCAATCGCAAACATGGGAGATTTGTTTCGAGGTTCGAGCACCCTTGCAATACGTCCCGCCGCTCAACACTATGAAGGATTTCCACTAGAATCGATCCCGTAAGATCACTCGCTGCCGCCGCAACACCTACAATGAGTTCACACTAGAACTCTTGGACTTACAAGTCCCTCTCTTGTTCCCGCAAGAACAACACACGCAAGCACACTAGCTTGCCGAGGCCGCACCTCTACACCGAGCTCCCACAAGAACTCGTCACAACACGAACCCGCAAATTTGCCTCCTCAATTACAAAGATGAACACTTGGTGATTCTACACTTTGATCACCAAAAACACTCTCACAACAAAAGCTCTTATAGGATAGATATGGCAATGAAAAACTCAAGATTTTGTGAGAAAAATTAGGATAGATTTGTGGAGGAAAAACTCAAGAAATCCTTTTGAAAAACACAAGAAAATCACTCTTGTAAACACTCTTTTTGATATAGAATTTAAGCTCTAAAACTTATTGGAAAACCTTTGAGAAAGGTAGGAAAATTGGCTCAAAAACCCTCTTCAAATCTTGTGCTAAACAACCCAAAACAGCTCCTTTTAATAGACTTCAAAATATTGCCGTTGGGGTCAAACTGCAACCAGAATGACCTGTAGGTCGACCGGCCGGTCGACCGGCCAACGATCATATTTTTTACTGTTGGGGCTGCCGGTCGACCGCACCCTGGTCATGACTTGTCGGTCGACTGGTCGGTCGACCGAGGCAAGATCCATCGACCGCCCGGTCGACCGGGGCCAATCCAGAGAGTGAACTCTCTGGATCGGTTCTATGCACATCGGTCGACTGCCCGGTCGACCGACTTCTGGCTCGGTCAACCGCCAGAAGATTAGGTCAGGAATTCTGGAGATTATTATAAACTCTTATAAAATCTCATAAAATTACATAAAATCTACAAAAATAAGTTCATTGAAATATTTTGAAGTACAAATGTGTGTGATTAAAAATCAACACATATTCTAATTTTTTTGAACTATTTTTGTGATATATAAATTTAGCCTTAAACAAAAAATTCGTATTTTTCAAAAATAATCTTTAATTTGAAAAATAATTTTTTCAAAACTTCTTCAAATAAAAAAATAAGATATTTTAAACACTTTTGAAGCTTAGTGTATATGGATATGATCTAATACACATATAAGATGAAATATCTATATTTTTGATAATAAGCTCTAAAATACGTTTTGATAAATACAAAACTCAAACACCTGATATAGAAACATCAAATAAGTTTTTCTAAACGTTTGAACCAACAATGTGTATGGATGAAATCCAAAACACATATAAACCATATAAACTTGTTTTGATGAAATCTAATCATGAAACATAAGGATGTATACTTTGAAGCTCAAAACTAAACGGTATTTTCTAAAACTAAAACTACTTTGTGAAAACACATATAAATTTTGTGTGTGTGTGAGCTTGAGCAATCCACAACTAATCTATCCTTTATGTTTTATCTAAAAACAAAATCTTAACACTTGCAAACATGACACAAGTCTTCTAGAAAATCTTTTTTTGAAAATTTTCTTCTCCATCTTGACTTGGTCCAAACCTTGATCCATGAGCTAGACTCCTCTTGAGTACTTGACGCGATCTTGACGCGCGAGCTCTTGAATCTACATGTGTTAGCTCCAAAACTCTTTTGTTGAAGCTAAACACCTACTAAGATCTTGATAGAAAATCTGTAACTAAATAAATATAAGATCATTAGTACTATAATTACATGAGTTAATCATCATCAAAACTAGAGTGATGGGCCTTTGGGCCAACAGATCTTACTTACTGTAAATAATTACAAGAAATCAGATAGATTTCATCTTTGTACCATCATCACCTTCACAACTCTATTAAGTCCTTAGACACAAAATAATCAAACTCCTGTGGACCCTTCCTTCGGATGTTAACATATCAAGGAGCTACACCGATCCTCCCTTGGGATAGGATATTAACATGATTTTAATTCTTAACTCTTTAATAGATGGAAAACATAACATATCATTCTTCTTCTTCTTCTTCTTCTTCTTCTTCTTTCTTGCTATTCTTACCTGCTATCTTCTTTTCTTTAAGAGTGTGATTATTTCAACAGAAGAAAACGCCATCTGAATGAGTTTAAGTCTAGAGTTCAATGTGGACAAGGTCATTGGCAGAATTCAAGATCTATTAGAGAGAGAGGAAAAAAGAAGAGATCAACAACAATGAAGAGGTGATGTGGTGGTGAAGGGGGCACAAATAAAGGAGAACGATAATGCAGACGATACGAATGGGTGATTCATAAGTGTTCTGGTGCTCGTGGACAAATGTGTGGTTATCAACTGGTGTTCATGATGAGGATGTGTCAATTGGCGGTGATGGTCGTTGAGGGGATCATATCAGGTGATGATCAGCCAGGTGATTGGATTGGAACAATCCAGCAGTAGGATCTCTTTGACAAGGGTAGCATGATGATGAAGAAAGGGGAACGAAAGTGGGTTTTGTCGATCCAGACGCGCCGTCAATGATTATATGTCAATTTGTTGAGAGGATTGATGCTGTGATACCATGTTCTAATCTAAGTTGGGGTTTAAACGGGGGGGAGGGAGAGGAAGAGGTTAAGGCGATTGATTCAATCACCCACCTCATACAAGGTTTTATTATACATGGGAATGCTCTGATTGCATGAATATCCCTCATAACAAGGTCAATAGTAGATGTGATGTCATGTTACTTGGAGTCTCATACATTTTCTTTTAGCCCATTGAATTTTTGCGTGTGTATATACACATAAATGGTCTATATGCCTTGGGGGAGCTAAGCGCTAAACTTCTTAAGCGGCTTCCTAAATTGCCTAGGCGCCTGAATTTTGTACTGCTTAAGCGGCCTCCTAGGCCGTTTTTATAGAACTGCACCCACCTATATATGCACTCATATTTATCTCACAGGCTTTAGATTGCTTTTTTAGTTCATTAGACTTTCTTTTTAGCTTATAGGTGGCACAGGTGGCAACACGACTCTGGTCAGTACTTGAAATAATCAAATAAAATTGAGTCTCAAATTTATTTCTTTTGAGGACATTATTTAGTGGGTTACAATATTATTATGATTTTGAATATATGACGATATTTTGTATCACAAATGATAAAGTCAAATATTTTATTTTTGTATGATTAGGATTCTTTCATATCATTAAGGAAAAAGAATTTTTCAGTGCTGAAGTTTTGTAAGTCTATAAATAAGCTTTTGTCTTTCTTCTCAAAAGAGGAATAAGGTGCAAACGCTTATGAAAATTCTGATTTCTTTGAAGTGAAATGCTTCCTTCAGATTAGTGATTATTAGGTTGTGAAATTCATTAATATAGGTGTGAAATATCTATTTTTCCCAATTTATTTTATTCTACTACAGCTTCTATTAATTTTTATTAGTATTCTTTACATTTTCAACCTTAAATCTTCAATCCAAATATCTTGATTCTGTAAACATCATACTAACCTCTCTAGAACGTCCTTTGAAAAACCACATCCCATTCTATTCCCTGTAGAAATCCTCAAATTTGATGTTTGATAAAGAACTCTTCAAAACAACCCCTCTTAAATCAAATCTGAATCTTGAATCTATATCCTGATCACCTTTAAATCTTAACTTGTCACTAATAAAACTTTCCTGCACATAAACCTTCCATCTTGTTCCCCTTTCTGATTCATCCACGTTATTTGGTAGAAGAGCAGAAGGGATTCACCATTTTTTAGATTTGCCCGCTACAATTGTAGTACGTGTGGTAGCTACATTACCCGCACCTGCTACAGTTTCTTGCGGTTTTTACTATGATTTCTAACTTTTTTCTTATGTCTTATTCGCAATATCTTAATCTTATCGATCCTTCTCTTATTGATGAGTAAATAGCATAAAGGCCTCTGTACTATTGACAAGGGAGCACTAATAACTTCTAAACTAGGTCATTTCATAAATACCCCTCGCTTAACGGTTGGGTTCAAGAATTTTTATATTTCCAAATCTACCGTTCCCTTCTTTTCTCTCATTTGCTGCTCTTTCCCTCTCTTTTTCCTGAACCCTTCCCTCCACAGCTCCCCCCCCCTTCTCATTTCCATCTCTCTCCCCCCCTCATCTCTCTCTCTCTCTCTCTCTCTCTCTCTCTCTCTCTCTCTCTCTCCCCCCCCCCCTCTCCCTCCCCCCTCCCCCTCCTTTCTCTCTCAGTTTCTCACTCTCTATTTATATCTCTCCCTTCCTCTTCTTCTCCTTCTCCCCCCACCTTCTCCCATCTCTTTCTGCTTCTCCCTCAATTGCGGCAACAATTGCAAAGTGATGCAGCAATAGCCACGCCAAGTTACAAAAGTAGCAACCATAGTATCAACAACAACTTGGATAGGGTTTTAGGTTTCGGTTTAGACAAGGGTTTGAGTCTTGAAGAGAAAGAGTTTAAGTTTTGAGAGAAAGCAAACGTTTTGAGTTTTGATTTGGATTTTGGGGACAGGGAGAGAGAGCTATCAATTTTGGGCTTGGGTCTGGGTTTTTTTTTTTGGGGGGTTATTGGAAGGAGGTTTGGTTTGATTGGAAGGAGTACCTAGAATAATCTTGCACTGAATCTAATTGAAATCAGATTGAAGCGAAAGAATTGATTGATGCAGCCTTTAACTCGTCAACTTGATCGTAAAACACAAAGATTTTGATGGATATCTTCCTCATGTCCATGTTCTAATGCCATCCCACTTGGCATCAAATTTTGCGTTCTGTCCACTTCTTCATTACTCATGCAACAGAAGCTCCTACCGGTTCTTTTGGTGGTTCTTCATTTTTCCTTTGTTTAAAGCTCGGGGCAAGTTTCTCCACGGGAGACTTGATACAGGACGATCCCCTGGTCATATCCGGCATTATTTTGGAGTTATTCTTGGTATGAAGCTTTGCGCTTTGTTCTATCCACTTCTTTGTTACTCATGCAACATAAGGTCCTACCAGTTCTTTCGTGATTTTTTATTTTCCTTTGTTTAAAAACGAGTTAAGTTTTCTCCAACCATGGGAGACTTGATACAGGATGATCCCCTGGTTGTATCTTGCATTATTTTGGGGTTAATGTTGCAAGGAACATTATATACATTCGAGAATTAATTTTAAACTAGGAATTAGATTTCTCTTAGAAGTTTATTTTATTTGGAAGCCATTTTCGTAAACTTACGTATAGAAGGTAAGTTACTTTTGAAGTGTTTATAATTTTATTTTATTAGGAATTTTTTTAGCATTATCTATAAAAAGAAAGTATTTCTTAGAATTTTAGTTAGTATAGGTTTAGTTTTCTTAGGAAACAAGCCAGAAATTTCTTATAAAAATGTCCTGTGTCTTCTCTTGTAGGGGGCAGGGATTTGTAAACAGATTTTTGTTTACTTTTGATAATTTTTCTTTGCTCACCTGTGATAGGTGTGTGATTGGGTGTACAATCCAATAAGTAAAGGCGTGGAATTTATTATCTTTTTCTTTATTAATCTAAAATCTAAAACCCTAGCTTCCACCTCTCCCACTTAAGCCTTTTTCCCACCATATCCATGGTCATTATTTGGACAACATTTCCACATTAAATGCCGCCATAAGCACAGTTCACGGTCCTATTTCTTGCATTCAAGACCTTTTGTGTTCAGTTAGGGGCGGGGATAAATGCGGCCAAGCCATCATTCGATCCATTTGACAAAGAAGACAACGATTGGTGATACATATCAACCGTTTGGGATTTATGGCATTGAATTTGAGCATTTAATAAGGTTCAGGCAATCTCGGGTTCATGGTTCATATTTAGCATCATGGCCTTCAAGTTTCTTACTGTTATTTAGTTTGCATGTGCTGAAAAATATAACAGCAAGTATATTGCATGCAGAGATTAGTTTTCTTTAGTCAGATTACATGGGAGTTACATTGTTATTAGGATATTGTACATATAGCATTATTTTGTAAGCCTAAATATAGAGGCAAATATTTTATTTTAATATGATTAGAATCATTCCTCTTGTTGTTAGGACTAGATTTTCGTTGTTCTCAAGTTATGTATGTTTACCGAAGTGCTTTTGCCTTTCAAAAAAGGGAAAAAGATGGAGATGTTTATGAAAGTTCTGATCTCTTTTAAGTGGATGATTCTTTCTTCAAACCACTGATTGGTTGATTCGGATGTGAAATCTAGAAATAGAGGTGTGATATCGCTAGATTTCTCATTATTCTTTTGAGTTTCTATCAGTTTTCATTAAGAGATCTTTGGTCCTTCAAATCTTCAAACCAAATCTCTTGAATCTGTAAAACACTGTGTCAACCTCTTTAGACCTCCCTATATTGAAACTGAACCCTTCAATCATTTAAACACTTATTTCCCAATCTATTCCCTGCAGCAGCCCTCAAGTTTGCTGTTGTTTGATAAGAAATCTCTTCAAAATAGTCCCTAAGTCCATATCTGAATCCTGAACTTGCTTTCTAATTCCTCGAAAATCCTTACGCTAATTACTCATAAACCTTCTGTACACTTGAACCAATCCATCTTGTTTCCCTTTCCAAATCCATCTCCTAACATACCATAAACCATTCGTACCCCGCCCTTGGTTGCAATAACCATATTTAGCTATTTATGCCACCATGGGTATAATGCTCCGTGTATATTTGGTTATGTGGCCACACACCACAGCTGTCTTGTAATTGCATGTACTGTCCAGGTGAATTGGGTCTCTTGGGACAGGTTTTTAGACCCTAAGAAAACAATTTCAAAGTTATTGTCATTTAGTGACTTACTTAATAGTTATTAAATTGCAACTTTAATTTGCCTATTGTTAGTAACTACTCATTAGATGTAATTTGTTGCGGTGTCATTTACATTGGTAAATTGAAATTGACATTTTCTATGGTTAATTGGTTATTCATATGTGACTTATTTGGTATAGTTGATTCTTGCAAGACATGTTGAGATATGTGGTTTCTTATGATTCATGTCCAAAATTTACTATTGTTTTTTCTTTACTTATTGATTGTTATTTTGTGATATTGTACTGAGAACGAATTTAGTTGCTACTTTCTGAAGTAGTTTTCATCTCTCAGTAGTCATAAATAATAAACACTTAAAAATTGTCATTACAATGCACAATATATACAGATATTGCTATTTGCTACAGTTTCACTGTTTTTATTTTTCTTTCTGAAATTTTCTAAATCTTGTTTTTTCAAGTGGTTTGATTTTTATTATTTTTGTTTTTTAAAATGAGTACCAACACATATGTGGTGCATTTGCAATATTAATACTATTGCATTCCACATTCTATATTATTAGTTTCTTATTATCCTATAATTCTGTTGGACAGGATCCATCTGATTCGGGAATCAATAAAGAAGATTCTGAGGAAGAAAGTATAGAACTTAAAGCAAGTGCAGCTATAGTTTTTCTTATAACAGCATCTGCTGTTCTGTTGGTTCTATACTTTGCCCTAAACAAGTATTCTGTGTGGGTGCTGATTGTGATTTTCTGTTTTGGGGGTTCCATGGTATATATTCATTTCAGAAATTTGTCTCCTCGCTAGGTTGCTTTTGGTTAATTCTTGTAGATTTTTTATTTTATTTTCTTATGCTTTTTTGTATCTTTATCTACAGGGGATTCATACTTGCACAGTAACACTTATTTTAAGGTATGATCACATGAAGTTACTTTTTTTACTGCTTCCCTATGTATGCATGTTGTACGTGTTCACACACACACACACACACACACACACAAATACATGCATGCATATTTACACAAAATTATGGGCTAACCTATGCTCTGTCTAAGAGGAGAAAATTCCTTCTCCTCTCCTAGCCATTGGATCTTCTGTCCTGATGGCTAAGAGGCAAATAAGGGGGCATGCATCAGCCCGCAAAAAGTGGGGATGACATCATCCCTTCTTTTGTACTATTGTATATGAGCATCCAAGGGCAAAAAGAAAGAGAGTAGGTTCTCTCTCTCTCTCTCTCTCTCTCTCTCTCTCTCTCTCTCTCTCTTCCCCCCCCCCCCCCACTCAATATATTTATGTATGTGTATATGTGTATATAAATAGAAAAACTTGGCTACTTCTAGAAAGATTTGGATGCAATTTGATGATCCACTAATTTGAAGAGGATCTATATCATTTGGAGTGAAGAAAAACTAAACTTAGATGATTTTGTTTCTTTTCCCATGCATCACTTAACCACAAAACGTATAGTCCAAAGTAGCAAGTTACTCACTTTTACGATTGAATGTTCAAGTCTAACAAAAATTGGTATGCAAGGGTTTAAAGTGTTTAGACCATAACCCAAGATCTGGGTTTTCAACTTACATGCTCCAAACCATCACTGTGTACATTACTTTTGTTTTGCGGCAATGTGATTCAAGGGCAAGAAAACCCACAATTGCCTCAATTTTTGGTTTTCAGACACTTGCTCATTATGTTGATTATTTTAACAGTGGATCGTCAAAGTGGCTGCGTCTAATTTCAATGTGAAAGGATTTGTATCCAAATTCTCCATAAGTAGTAAAGTTTCTCTTTTTCTATGTGTGCATGTGGCTTGATGGAGAATGGAATATGACACAGGATGAAAGGGGGAAAGATATGGTTTGTGGTGGGATTGAGGATAAACTAATCTAGGATTTAAAAAAATAAGGAAAAAATTAAAGATTTGGGCCACCCACCCATGGTGAATCGATCACCCACTCCATGCACGACATAAAGAGATTTAGATTTGGGCTTTACACTCTAGAGAATCGCTCTCCCACTTCATGTCTCTCACATAAAGATTTCAGAAAAACCCAATTAGGGTTTCAATCTCTCAAAAATTTCAATAATCCATTAATTTATTGAATTTAACCACTTAATTAGGGTTTCAATCTCTCAAAAATTTTCAAGCAAAAGAACTACAAGAGTATAAATAAAAAAGATGCCACGTGCGCTACTCATGTCTCAAATAAAGAAAATTAAAAGACTAATAAAGCAAAAGACTACTAATATTCCTAATCTAATATGTCTTCAAAGACTTGGCTGGATCCTGTCAATTCTTCTTTAATTGGAGAAAACTCATCCTCAAGTTTTAAAGATGTAGACAATGAGTGTCCCTAGTTATCTTTAATAAAGACATCATCTTAGACTCAGATGGTGACTGAATTCAAAAATCAATAATTGGAGCCTTTCATTCAGGTGAATCGCTCACCCATTTTATGCATTGCACACAAATATTTCAAAAACTGATGTCTCTGAATCGCAAACATGTCAGATTGAAATTGCAGCATTTTGAAACATTTTGGGCCTATTGAAGGAATGATTGCCTCCACCTTGAACTCGAGATCCACTAAAACGTGAAGAAGTGTCTCCCACGAATTCAACACTTCGAAAACAACTCGAATCGGCTTTGGAATGGCAGAAGACGTCCCGAAGAACCAAATCTATCCAGTATAGACTTATTCAAGTTTAGATCTGGTGGGGGCGGTGAATAGATTTGTAGGCAATGACGACAATTACTGCAGATGAAGGCATCGATGATGAGGTCTGTCGACGATGACAGGTGCAGAAGTCGAAGAAGATGGAAATGATGGCAGAAGTCATGGGATCTGGAGCATCGAAGTTTTTTTCTATGGGGGTTATTGTTCACAATGAACGTTACTTTTTTTTAGATCTATGATTGGGAAGGTTAGGGTTTTGTGGAAGAGATCTAGGAATGGGAAATTAGGATTTTTTGGAAGAGATCTAGGACTGTTTTGGTTTTGGTGTTTTGTGGAGGGGTTTGGATTTTTCAGATCTAGGATTTTGATGTTTTGTGGAAGAAATTAGAATTTTCGGTTTCGATACCAATTTGACGCAGGACGGAAGGGGAAAAGTTAGGGTAAACTAATTCAGGTTTGAGAAATTAGAGAAAAGATAAAGATTTAGGCCTCTCACCCGGGTGAATATCACCCCACTTCATGCATCGCCATATAGATATTTAGATTCAGGGTTCACACTCAGGAGAATCACTCTCCCACTTCATGTCTCTTACATAAAGATTTCAAAAGAACCTAATTAGGGTTTCATTCTCTTAAAAATTTCAACAATTCATTAATTCTAAGCAAAAGAATTACAAAAGTATAAATAGAAAAGATGTCACATGCACTACTTGTGTCTCAAATGAAGAAAATTAAAAGATTAAGAAAATAAAAAACTAATAAAAGAAAAGACTACTAATATTCCTAATGCAATATGTCTTCCAAGTCTTGGTTGGATGCCCATCAGAATTTGCAATGGTATTTGCAATATCTACCAAGCAGAACAACAGTGGGTTGATCTATGGATATCCACTTCCATTATCTTGAACCACACGCGTTAATTAGCCCACAGATGAAATATCAAGTGATTTGCATATCATTTGCCTATGCACTTAATGCAATGGTAAATAATTTTCAAATCACTTGATATTTCATTTGTAGGCTAAATAACGTGTAGGTCAAGATGAATATAGTGGATCATTCATAGGGTGAATACTTTTTGCTTTAACTCTTATCTATTGTAGATAATTTTTACTATGCCATCATAGTTCCTTTGGGGTCATTGTAGGAATTTCGTACATCGGTTACTTTTGTCCCTTGATCTTTACACACACACACAGATATAGACACACACATATAGGGAAATGATCCTTTAGGGTGGGTTCTTAAACTAAAAGGGTTGTAGGAACTTTGCGGTGGAATGTCCTATGGATGATCCGCTTCGTTCATGTTGATTTACACACTTTACGTAGTATATGAATGAACATATAATTAATCCCATTTGGAATAGAGTGTGAACCCAAGGCTACAAACAAAATTAATCCCAATGGAAGTGTGTGAACCCGAGGATAAAACTGTAACGATAAAACCCACCATCTTTATTCTCTGTGTCCACCAAGAGAACCCAACAAAAGGTTGCAGGCCCTTTTCAAAGTCTTCCACACCTGTCCCTCTCTCCTCTCTCTCATTCCAGCTTCGTTATTCACTTTCTCTAGCTAGAGCACAATAGTAATGCTCGACGATCTCAATATCCTAACTCTTGAGCAGTGAATCATCAGAACGATCTTGTTTGATACTGTCTCAACCAACTCAGGCCACACCAAATCTGAGACCGGGCCAGCCGACGAGCCTCATCGCCAGTTCTCCCTCATCGACCTTGATTCATCCAGTGTCTGCCTCGTCATTCAGAATCGGACCACTCACTTTTCCATCTTGTGATCCACCAATTATTTGAGTTACAGTTCTCAACTCAGAATGAGCCAACAACACATCACATTAATCTCTCTCCCCCCCCGCCCCAACCATTTATTTTATTAGAAGGTTGGCATTTCCCCTTGAAAACAAAATAAATATAGACGCAGAAACACAAAGGGCCATCACCTATTGGACTTGCACAGCTAACTTTGCTGTGCATATCTACATTATTTCCACATATATATATATATATATATATATATATATATATATATATATATATATATATATATATATATATATAGCGGTTAGGGTTTCTGGGAGCTCCTTCCTCGAGGGAGATTCTGTACCCAACTCCGACAAAGCATCTGACTTCGCTAATGGCAATCAGCCTGTATGTGATGAAGGGGGCTGGCAAGGAGTGGAGAAAAGAAGAAAAGGTTTTGGTGGACATGCACAGAGTCGTGCACAACAGGGGAGGCATGCAACCCAGCACATGAGTCAAACTCAATGTGGATCTCATACAACAAAGGCAACCAGAGATATGTCTACAACATCTCAAAAGCAAAATCAATGGTGTTTTGTTCCAGGTTCTACAACAACTACATGAAAAAATGTTTTTACGATGGGAAGGAAACTTGATGACTGTAAGTTATCATATATCTAACCACTTTCTTCTGATGGAAGTATTTTTGCGAAGATTGATAAATCTGAAATTGTTGAGAACATCAATAAGTGGGAGAATACATTAGTTGGATATGCATTGGGAGATAAACCCTACTATTTGCATTTAAAAGCCTACATCTCAAGATTATGGAAACCTTCTTGCTCTTTGGATATACATTCTAGAGAAAATAGATATTTTTTCTTTAGATTGGTACAAAAGATGATTGCAATAGAATTTTGCAATCAGGGTCATGGCTGTTTGATGGTAGGCTGATTATATTGAAACAATGGTCTCCTACTATAGGTCTAGAGAGAGATCTCTTATCAGCAGGACTGATTTGGGTGAGATTCCCCTTTCTTCACCTTAAGTTTGGGCTAAATCCGTCATAAGCAAGATTGCTAGCCGAGTTGGGATGCCACTTTTCATGGATAAAGCGATCACTGCATATGAGAGGATAGCCTATGCCAAATGCTTCATTGAAATAAATGCAAATAAGGCTCTGCCATAAACAGTTTGTTTAGACACTGAGGAAGGTAAAGTGCACATTGATGTTGAATATGAATGGAATACCCCTTGTAAGAAGTGACAAAGCTTTGGCCATGTAGACAGTCAATGTCCTACAAAAGAAACTTGGATTCCATTGAGCAAGTCTTCTGCTGCTGAGAATGATCACCCTGAGACTACTGATACAGCTGATGCGCCCAGTTGTGACAAGGACCAGATTGGAGGAGAAAGTTTAAGAGAGAAGATCATTGATCTTGAATCAAATGGGGATCCTAAGAGCTTTAATGTTGAAGACCAAACTAATTTGCCTAGTGTAGATAATGGCTCACCTCAGCCTTCTACCATACCTGCATGCAGCCAATCTACTGAGCAGGCAGAGCCAGCAGAAAATGCACAAAGAAAGAACACAGGAAACAAGGAGAAAGAGATTGCAACCTGGGTAGATAACTACATGTGTAGGTGCTACAGCTATTTCAGAGGAAGAGATTTTAGCTAACAGCTTTACAGCTGAGGCTGCTGATGACGGTTTACAATTGAGACAATTGTTAATAGTTTAACAAATGAGGATGCTGGCCACTTTTCAAACCTGTTCATATCTGCAAAGGGACAATGACAAGATCACTGATCATGATAGTACCCAGATTACTACTGATCAAGTCTCAACTCTTCATAATGTGAGTGATTGTATAGGTGATATGCAACCTACAGGAAAAATCTGAGTATAGGGACAAGGAGTTGAGTGATATTCTGATACAGCCTGATAGTGCTACTGAAGGGGAAGTTCTGAGGGTGAACTAGCTGAGCCTAATTTCCAAATAGCTATTGACAACCCTGAATGGCAAAGAAAACTAGAAGAATTTGAGCTTCAGAAATCTGCTAAGAAAGGTAAGAAGCACTTGTCATCCTGTGAACAGAAGTGTGGGACTAAATAAAGATCCCTACTCCCAACCAAATGACAATCGTGGTTTGGAATGTTAGGGCTTGAACCTTAAAGAAAGAAGAAGAGATGTTATAGACCATATTACCAAGCTTAGTCCATCTATGGTAAGTCTAGTTGAGGCATAGGTGAAGGAACATAAAGTTCACGGAGTAATCAGCTGTATTCCTCAAGGCTGGGGCTTTTGTAATAATTATGTTTACTCTCCCAGAGGAAGAATTTTACTTTGATGGAACCAAAACATTTGGCAGTGTATGGTGTTACATACTTGTCAGCAACTCAATATAAAGCTTCAAATGTAGGGGGTCTTCAATTGTTTTTAATAGTGATTTATGGTTCTAACTGGTTTTCTGAGAGGGCACAACTGTGGTCAGAGCTTGAGTACATTAACAAATCTTCTATTTCGGGGCCATGGGTTGTCCTTGGAGATTTTAATTTTGCTAGATACACAAATGAAAAAATAGGAGGTAAATCTCTATCTTTTGCCAAACTGTCTCCTTTCAATAACCGCATCAATTCATGTCGAACTAATAGATTTGAAGCACATTGGCTCTAAATGGTCCTGGCACCACAACAACATTGGACCAGGCAGAATAATAGGCAGATTGGATAGAGTCTTATGCAATCATCACTGGATTGATTCTCTTGCTCATTCTTTTTATGAATATCATGATTTTGCTACTAGTGACCATGCCCCTATGGTTCTTCATTTTATTGGTACTGCCAATTCAAACCCAAAACCTCTCAGATACTTCAACTTTTGGGCTCAGTGTGATGGATACAAACAAGTTATTAATAATGCATGGTCAACCGGATTCAATGGCTCCTCTCAATTTCAAGTGGTTCATAAACTTAAAGAGGTCAAGAAAGCTTTGAAGGAATGGAGAAAGACTGATTCCATTAGCACTAAAGCCAGGATTACTTCTGGCAGAGAAAAGATGAAAGTTGTGCATGACTTATTAGGGACTGACACAGGCAATATCCAATGGCAGAAAGAAAAGGAACTCAAATTTGAACTGCAGAGATGCCTAGCACATGAAGAGGATCAAGTAGGCAAAAAACCATAGAAAATTGGTTAGCCAAATTGGGAGATAGAAACTCAAAATTTTTTCATTCAGCTTCCAAATTAGGCAACACAGGATTCACATCAAGCATCTCTTGATCTCTGATGGAGAGCTAATTCAAGACACGGATACTATCAAGGCCATTGCTCCAGAATTCTATCAGTAACTTTTCAACCAAAATGACTGCATATCTAGCTTCCATGATTTGGTAGTGAAGAAAATACTCACTGTTGAAGCTAAAACTGGTTGGTGAGGCCAGTCACTCTCAAGGAGATCAAAAGAACTCTATTTCAAATGGTTCCCCAGGCCCTAATGGATTCAATGCATCATTCTATCGGAGAAATTGGGATCTACTGGGAATGATATTTACAAGGCAGTGCACCATTTCTTCATATGTGGGAAACTTTTAAAGGAGGTAAACCACACTTTTCTTACACTTATTCCTAAGGTTTCTAAATTCTCTCATCTAGCTAATTTCAAGCGGATATCTTGTTGCAATGTTCTCTACAAGATAATATCTAAATTCCTCAGTAATAGATTGCAAGTTGTGATCACATGTTCTAATAAAACTAGGAAATACAAAATGTTCAGCTTGGAGTAGAAAACCAAAATAAAAAATCAAAATAAAGAAAAAATAATTTTATTTTTACTCTAATACTCTCCTTCAAGTTGGAGCATAGATGTCAATCATGCCCAACTTGTATACAAAATTAAAGAACTCTTTCTAGATAAATGATCTCCAAGTTGACAACTCGATGTGACGAACGAAGTAACTATTCGATGGGTCATCACCATGTCTCAGACAAGGTGACATTCGACTTCAATATGCTTCGTTAGCTCATGAAAAACGGGATTAGTGACAATATAGATGGTCGCTTGTTTGTCATAATACGTCACCATGATCTTGTTATAAATAATGCCCATTTTAGAAAGGAGAAATTAAATTCACATCAATTCACAAGTTGTATGAGCCATGATTCTATACTCAGCCTCAGTACTAGATCGAGCAACAATATTTTATTTTTTACATCGTCATGTCACCAAATTGCCTCAAATAAAAGTGCAATAACCAGTAGTAGAATAATGATCAATTAGATCACCAGCCCAATCAATATCAGAAAATCCCACAATATCCAAATGAGAGAAATACGATAATACAACCCTTTACCTAGAGCCCCTTTAAAATACCGTAAGATACGACAAGCAGCAGTCTAATTAAGTTGATACAGACTCTGCATATATTGACTTAACACACTCACAACAAATGTAATATCAGGTTGAATGACAGTTAAGTAAATTAATTTACTAATCAATTATCTTTGTCGTTCATCTTTGCAGATGGGAGTGACACGCACGAGACTTCGTGCGATCTCATCTGCTCAAGTTGGATATCAATCCTAACCATCTTGACTTTTCCTTACGATGTATTATGATAAGGGTTACTCTTTATCATTCATTTTCGTAGTTGAGAGAGGACATATATTAGATTTCATGCGATCTCAACTGCGGGAGGTGGTTGGCGATCCTTCATCTCGATTTTCTCTTTATGATTAGTTTAAGATTCAGGGTTTGATTACGGCAAGGGTTACTCTTCATCATTCATCTTCGTAGTTGGAAGAGGATGTGCACGAGATCACGTGCGATCACAACTGCTAGGGGTGGTTGGCCATCTTAACCGTTTTGACTTTCCTTTATGATCAGTTTGAGATTTGGGGATTGATTGCGACAAGGGTTACTCTTCATCATTCATCTTCGTAATTGGGAGAGTACGTGTACGAGATTTCGTGCGATCTCAACTGCTGGGGGTATTGGCTGGCGATCCTAGTCATTATGACTTTCTCTTACAATCTTACTTTCTCTCATGTGGGGTTCCTATGGATCATCCATGGTTACGGCAGCAGAAGTCAATGGTTTTGCCAATGATCAACTTTTTAGGTTTTTTGACAGCGATCAAGGTACTTAACCCATCTAGGTTTAGATCTATAGGAGGGCCAACCATCATCTTTTCTTTAATCTTCACTCCAATCAGTCAATTCAATCAATCTGAGATCTATAAGAGGATTGGATTTGTTTCGGGTTAGTGATCCTAGTTTACAAAAAAATTGGATGTTTTATTTGTGTTATATTTTTAATCCAAGTAGTAGATCTAGCGAGATGGACATGCTTCGTCAAAGGTGGCTCTCAGAGCTATTTTTTAGCATGTTAATGGCTATTTTATGATGAGTTTTCGGGTTGCTTTGAATTATTAAGAATTGTATTGAGTGATTGGGTTCTCATGAGAGATTTATTAAAGAAATTGGATACAGTGTAATATTTTGTACTTCTCTTTTGATTAATGAAATAACTTTACCGTTCAATATGTGTGTGTGTGTGTGTGTAACTAGCTTAGTCATGTCCACCTACATTACCTTAACCACTTCGTCTTTTTTATTCTACATATTTTGACAATAAATAAAAGCTTATGCATCTAGATGACCTTTTGCCCACACATCAACCTGTTGAGAAATGAACGGGTTCTCAATCGTGATCTATGAGTTATAATTCCTTGAATCAATATATGCATATTATGATGAACTTCACTGATCATCCATTGGGATAACCTAACTCATGAATGTGCCTGCTTTAGTTATGCCCGCTTTCCCTCTTTAGTTATTATGCCCACTCTGCAGTGCACAACATATGTTGTCTTTTGAAATTTTTACCCCTTATCTACCTTTCTTTTACTAAAATAGTGTTTGCACAGGCTATTTAAAAGCTTGAAGCAGGCTACAGTAGCTCTTCCAGTCCTTGGAGAGGCTACAATAATATCTGTCGTGCTTTTTCCGTTCTGTGTAGCATTTGCTGTCTTTTGGGCTGCACATATGAAAGCATCATATGCGTGGTTTTTTCAGGATGCACTTGTAAGATTTTTTTTTTTTTTTTTTTAGTCTTTTATGGTGCACCTGTTCTTTATTGTACCTTTCTGTTTCAATTATTCATCTTCGAGCTAGTCACTATTGCTTTTATTTACATTCCGTTTATTCTCAACTAAACAACTGGCTATCCTATTTTGATAGATCAATTTTCTAAATTTGCAAAAATGTACTGAAATCATGGAGGGAAACGATCAGTGGACAATGCACATGCATGCATTTCCCTGCACTTAAAAACTAATCACTATTGTATGTATTTTTTGTGCGCATTAAACTACGTCTACAATGTCAATGACTACAGTGTTTAAGCAGTATAGCTTTGCTCACATGTATTTAAACTATGTAAAACCCCATGTTTATACTTATTTTTTGAATGTTTTTCCTGTGGATTTTAAAACCACATTTTTATATCAATTTTTTTGTGAAAAAAGTCCAAGGGTTGCAACTTGAAACATATTGTTGTTAAGCAATTGAATGTCACATATATGTGGTAAATGTTGTTCCGAAAGTCAGATTAAGTTTTCTTGACAAGGTTCATTTTTTAGAGAGATAAGATGCAGCCGATAAGTGTGAGCAGGTATTGACTCTATGTATGGTACTGCCATCGTGGTGGTTTATCACTGTGATACAACAACAGTCATGCTAGTATTCTCTTAAACATTATTTCAATAAGTTAATGTCTGCAATCGTGTAGTCCTCAATTTCCTAGTACTATTTTTACCCATTGGAACAATTAATTATGACAGATAACTTCTCTTTGGGGTGGACCCTCCCTATTTAGTATTTGGCATCTGCAGTAGACGAACATACCACCAGATGATGTTGGGAACTTGAGTGGTGCGGATTGGATTAGAGGTGTACCCCAGCACACTCGCATGATGGGCATGTAGGTTCATATGTTTTTTATGTTCTCTAATATCATTTTAATGCCTCAAGTGAGGGCTTCTGAGGAGGTCACCCATCCTACTATTGCTCCCACCTAACCACACCTTATTACATGGGTTTTACTATGATTTCTTCCTTAAAATATTAATTACGATTAATTTTTGAGTTCATTGACAAAATTATACAGCGGACCATTTGACGTAGGAATTTAGCTGAAATGTGCAGGCATTGTGAGTCAACAGGGGTAAGGGATCCCGTCTATCACTATCTACTGAACCTATCCTGACTGAACCTTTTGTTCTGGGGTGTGATATCGGAATTTTAAGTTCAAACGTGCAGACATTATAAAGTAATGTCAAAGGTGGGCAAGGGAACCCAGTCTACCGCTATTTACACAGCCTATCCTGATAGTGATTGCTCCTCCTTGTTCTTTGAATAAATAAGGATATCATCAATAAATGGTTCAACTAATAGATTCAAGAAAGACTTGAATTTCTGTTATATAATCTGGATATCATCAATATGTTGTATCACACCAAAAGTAAATGTTATCTACTATATAATTATTGCGATGAATTCAAGAAGTAATCATGCATGCATTTTGAGTGAGGAACCACACCAAGAACTATGTATATTTTCCATGCTTGGGTGAAGGAAGAACTAGGATGGGTGTCCTTGTGAAGTCCTTGCTTGAGGCATTTCCAATGGGATCAGAGCCAACACCAGTCAAAAGTGTACTGGTATGCATAAGCGCCACACAAGGATTAAGTGTCACATCACACGAGTTTGATGGGGACCACCTCTAGATCCCAACTTTGCCAGACGAAAAATACTAAACAGGGGAAATATATCACTCCTAAAAGTGAATGGTATCTGCAATATAATTGTTCTAGTGTACTAAGAATATTTGAGAAACGAACCATAGTAAAAACCCCATAGTTAAGTGTGGTCAGGTGCAAATAGCGCCGCAATGGGTGCGTGCTGGTAAGTCCTCCCTCTTGGCATTTTAGGATACAAGGAGGAACCATAGCAAAGGGGCCAGTTTTGGTACAAGAAATATGTTATGCTTGAATAGCATAGGTTCTCAGCATGCCAGTGGTCAGCCTTACATAGGATTTAAAGCAAGTAGAATTCTCAAATGCACATTAAACAAAAATAAAACTTAATTAAAATAAGTGGAAAGACCAAAGTCTTGACAGAAACTCTAGCTTTCCACTTGTGCTTTGATTAATCAGGTGATATTGGTAAAAGGATAGGAATTCTCTTAGAAAAAAATGCTATCCAGTTACTCCTATTGTAAAGCACATGCTTAGGTTATCAGAATAACGTGCTTTCCAAGTTTTCTTCCATGTTACTTGTTGCATGAAGTGGTTCTTGTATACATGATAGAATCATATGAAGATGTAATCATGCATTAGACAATTTGAGTTTGATCATTATGAGGACTCCTTTAACTTTTTAACATGATGCTCAAGTACACTAAAAATAAAGTGATTTATTTTTCTCGAGGCGCTCAATGTGGTTGTTCATGAAAGTGACTATAAGTGGGCATCCTCCAACCCCTCTCCTCCCAGCCACTAAAAACTAAAAATAAATAAAATGTAGGTGCTTTGAAGATGAAAGAGAATTATATAAGGATCTCCTACATTGTTCTTCCATTGCAAATATTGGCAAGATTCATGATCCAAACACACCGTAACCATGGCTTGAAATATCGGCCGATTCCAATACGTATCGGATTTTGGCCGACCGATATGATAAAATAAAAATCAGAATCAACCATTCCACAATATTATTGCTGAAATTAGTTGAGTATAAACAATATCGTTGCCGTATTGGTTGAAATTGACCGATACAATCTGATATTAGCTGATGCCAACTATAATTGGTTGTGGCACCTGTTTCTTCGCCAAACTATAAAAGAAAAAAGAAAGAAGAGATAGAGGAAGAGAAAATGAATTCAGAAGAGTGGTGAATTTGTGCTGAAAAACTCAATAAGAAAGAGAATTTTTGGAAGCATTTTTTGTGAAAAAAAATTAACTAACCATGAAGACGGAAAAAAAGCGGGGCATCTTTGCTGCTAGGGGGGATCTGAAACCGGAGAAGAGTGGGGGAGGCTAGAGCAGAGGGGAGGAGGGTGGACGAGGTTGGGTGAGGTTGTGAGAAATTTCAGTACCGCTGGGAAAAGTAGTGATGTAAAACCACCTGGATCGCAATCACCTTCAAATCGTAACCAAAATTTAAATTGAGGAAAAGATAAAAGTTGGGTTCCACCCCTTGCACGGGCTTCTCACCCTAAACTCGAGAGCAGCTGAACTCAAGAATTTAACACACAATTTGAGGAAAAGTTTTAATCATTCATTCATTAATTTCAACAAAATAGTCTAGGGGGCCTTATATAGGCTTTACAAAAGAGAACTACTGGGAAATAACCGATGTGGTACTAAACGCCCACAAAGGAACACAAATAAAGCTAAAACACCTACTCAAATAAAGCTGAAACAAAATACTAAATCCCCTGAATAAGCTAAGGCATGAAAAGATAAAGAACTACGTGATGTCCTCATCAATTCCTTCGGGTGGGAGAAACTCGACCCTGTCGAGTGAGGACTATCCTCACGAAGTATCTCAATCGGGCCAAGGTGGTGGTCGTGGCAGCAGTATGGGTACGTCATGTCGAGACCATGGTGGCGGAGGAGCTGGTCTCCCTGACAGATCAGTTGTAGAAGATGTTAGCACAATCAAGGCACCGAGAGTAGAGCGAGGCGCATCATCCTGGCTGAAGACGGAGCTGATACCAGGATCCCACGGGCTATCCAACTCGTAAGTAATGTACGCAATCCTCTTAAGAGTCATTTCGAAATCTTTACGCCAAGCGTGCAACCTTCTCGTGGCCTCAGAGTGACTCGTAACCATCACCCTATTATCAACTGTAAATTCCTGCAAAATACTATATGGGTTTGCAACAAATTTGTAGTTGTTATTGCAAGTTGCTATCAGCCTAGTAATATCATCAATATGTGCAACAGGCAGATGCAATGCAGTAGGTATTCTAAGCATAACTCCTAACGATGGGAGAATGAGAGATATAATATGCCTAGAAGGACACACATCTAACGATGGAGGTACACGGGACTCGGACACAAACTCTAAACAACCCGAAAAAGAAGTATTAGAAACCATTTGCTGGACCTTGGCAAGAAATTCAGGTGACTCCCTAAAAGATGAATTGATAGGAATAACCATAAAATTAGGTTCAACACAAGGAGACTTGAATGGCTGATTAGGCACAGTGGGTATATTAGGCTCAACTGTCTCATCCACGTCATCATTGGCACTATCAGAAGACATGTGAATTTCATCAATAATCTGTGTGACAGAATCAACTGCTATGTCTTCAATTATATTAACAGTTTTAGAAGAAACCTGGTCATCCTTAACAGCCTTCGAATCGTCAACTTCATCAGTGGGCACAGTTCTAACATGTTGACTCTCCGAGGGGCACTGATAATGATAGTGTCCATAGCCCTTACATTTAGAACATTTGACTTTGGCATTGATTAGCGTTTTGAAAGTCAAATCCAATTTTAAGGCAACTTCAAAGGCATCTTCAACAGTGTCTAAGTCATAGGGGCCAGTAATCATAGCACGTTTTATTTTAGGCCGTAAACCCCAAATAAACCTAGTTAGAGTCTCAGAAGGGTGCTCTCTCACTTCACTACGATGGGTTAAGTCCTTAAATATGGTAATGTACTCATGAACGGACATATGACCCTGATGGAGATTGTATAGCTGGTCTAAGTGGGAGTCCCTATAATGCAGATTAGTCATGATGACTCAAGCAAGCAAGCAGATGCAATGGAAAGCCCTAATAGTCAATTAAACTAAATGTACGCACTAAACAAAAAAATTCCCTAAAATTTAAGCTTTAAATGTAAATAAAATGCATTCCTGAAATGATGAAAAGATGCAACCACTAGATCGAAGCAAATAGCATTTCTACCAACAAATTATAGCAATCCGTATAGTAATTGCAAGTAATCAACAGTTAACGAATTAGGTCAAGTTGTGATATCACCTGAGGGGGAGTCGTTCACGCCCAAACGCAAAATTCTCGAAGATTCCCCAGAGAAATACTCACACTCAAGAGTTGAGATCGCCCACAAGATTCTTTGGACTGCGATGATAAGAAATGGAAGCTGGATGCCTCGAGAATGGCGCAAATCGGATCTGAATCAGGGCAGAGACAAGCTGTGAACTGTGGTGCGCTGATCTACTGAGTTGAATTTGGAAGACGATCGGAGCTTGAATCAGATTGTGACTGCTGTAGGAGCGTAGTACTGGTTGTCACGAATCCACTGCCTCGAAAACGGCTCGATTTGGATTTGAAACGAGCCCTGAACGGTCTCCGAAATATATGACCTGTAGCCGAACTGAACTGAACCAGACTTGGTCTGGTCTGGACCCTACTTGAGTCAGACCCGGTTCAGAACCAGCCCTGTCTGCTCAGCTGGGGCAGTAGAGCCCGGGTTCGGGTCGTATTCGGGTATTATGCGATGGACCCGACCCGAATCACTTAATCAATCCCCGATCCCTGAGTTCAATCCCTCTTTCAATTCGCAGCTAGGGCAGAGACGGAGCAGCGGCGACGGCGACTTGAGGCAAGGATGAAGATGAAGGCGAGCGGCGGCGACGTCCGAGGAAGATGGCGGATCTCCGATGAGTCCTTGGAAGGTCTGGTGAAGGGGAATGGTGATGGCGATGATCTCTGACGACGACGACGACGGCTCTGGTGACGGCGACCTGGAGCGATCGCCGGTGAGGCTCCTTCGAGACGATGGCTTCGTCGATCGGAGGGTGATGGCGATGTTCCGACGAAGCTTCAAAGAGGGCGGCGAGTCGTGGATGGCCTCGGTGATGGCGACTGCAGTTGCGGCGAAGATGGCAGAGATCGGAGGAGAGAGGGGCGTGGATCTGGTGATCCGATCTCTCAGGCGGCTTGATAAGCCCTCAACGGCGGCGGTGGAGGTTGATCCAGGAGGTGAGCGATGTGGATTAGGGAGCGGCGGCGATGGAGACCTACGGCGACGATGAGATGTCAGAGGTGAAGGAAGCAGCGAGCTGCTCCGATCATGGAGGGATCCCTTCCGTTGGTGATGCCGGCGGCGGAGGATCTGATGACCTCGATCAAGGGCCTCGGTCGTCGATTGGAGGCAGGGAGAAGAACAGGAGATGCAGGGAAGAGTTGTAGAGGACGTTGATGATGGCGATCTTGTCGCTGGAGGCCGTCGACGGTTAAAGACGAAGGCGGCAGACTTCAATAGTTTGTAGACGAAGTTGGAGAGGCGGCGGAGCTCAGCTGGGGGAGATCCAGCGTCGTCGGCAGAGATCTCGAAGGCTTCCTAGCTCGGGGAAGTGAGGACGAGGGTGCACTGGGATCTCCTGCGAGTTTAAGGGAGCGTCAAGAAGCTCTGATGAAGGCAGTGATGCTTCAACGATGTCCTTTCGACTTCCGATCGCGGGTTTCAAGGGCGGCGGCAAGATCTGACGGAGGAAGAGGAGGCGAGAGCGATGCTTCGTCGGTCTGAACTGATCTGAGGATCTGGATCTGAATGGCGGTGATTACGGCGGTGGACGGAGATGGCGGTGCTTCGACTGCGGTGGTGGCGGGTCGTGGACGGCGTCGAAGGCGGCGGGAGTTGATGTACTGGGTGTGCAGGGATTTTGGGGAAGATGAACAGTGCGGGTTGGGGAATTTTCAGGGATTTTCGAGGGTTTTTTTTTGATGGATTTTTTTCGGAATTTCACTGTAATTTTCTTTTCTTTTCTTTTCTTTTTTTTTTGAACAGTGAAATCTTTTTTTTAATGGATCTAAATCTGGAGCTGATGTAGGTCTAGGGTTTGGAGATTGGAAAAAGATAATATTTGAAGGGGATTGAAAACCGGTGCTCTGATACAAAAATGATGTAAAACCACCTGGATCGCAATCACCTTCAAATCGTAACCAAAATTAAATTGAGGAAAAGATAAAAGTTGGGTTTCCACCCCTTGCACGGGCTTCTCACCCTACACTCGAGAGCAGCTGAACTCAAGAATTTAACACACAATTTGAGGAAAGTTTTAATCATTCATTCATTAATTTCAACAAAATAGTCTAGGGGGCCTTATATAGGCTTTACAAAAGAGAACTACTGGGAAATAACCGATGTGGTACTAAACGCCCACAAAGGAACACAAATAAAGCTAAAACACCTACTCAAATAAAGCTGAAACAAAATACTAAATCCCCTGAATAAGCTAAGGCATGAAAAGATAAAGAACTGCGTGATGTCCTCATCAAGTAGAGGAGGGAAGATGAGGTTGTAGAAGAGTAGAGGAGGCCAAAGAATGGTGGACTAGAAGCGGATGAGAGGAGGATGGCTGTATGTGAAGGGGGGGGTTCACTCAGATATGAAAAACTTAGGAAAAGATTGACGTGGTGTTTATTTATAGTAATAATTATTATTATTGTATTTGAGTGTTAAGGGTGATCAGTTAAGGTTGGTTTGTGAGTTTACTTATAAGAAATGAACCATCTGATTGGTCTCTGAAGGTCTATTTGGTCTGAAAGAAACCAAAGAAAAGAAGAGAAATGTAAGACAAATAGAGATGCAAACGGATTGGATATAGCATTTACCATATCTTTATCCATTTCCAAATCATTCCTATGAAGACACATATTGCTCAGCAAGGAAAACTCATATATTTATCTTTCAACATCAGAAACAAATATGGTTCAGATATGAGGGAAATGAATACGGATACAAATCATATATAAGAAGCAGATATGGCTACTGATTTATTAAACATATATGGTAATATTATCATTCATCTTAACTAACATAAAAAAAATGTATTCCTTCTACTTTCACTACTTCTAATTCTAATAACGAGTGGGTTCTCATAATATCTAAATAAGTCAAAAAATAACAATTAATTTAACAAACAAGTCAAAAAAATTTAAACAAACTACAACATAAATTTAACGAACTAAGGAAAATATCTTGAACCGAAGTCTCTTAAGGGAAGAGGGACTAACTATTAAGGTACTATGTATAATTATTAGTTATTAGTTATTAGTTATTACTATTAGTAATTACTTATTTTTAACATTATACTATCCATAGTTACTTAGTTTGTTGTTAGTTGTTACTTACTATTATCTATATTTTATTAATACATTACTATATAATGTATTGTATATTATTAATAAATTGTTATATTGTGGATATCCGTATCTGTTTTTTTACCTTTGTATCCATATCCACATCTTTTTTACGAAATGATATCTAAATTTGAATTTGAATCTTCCTGATTATATATTTCCATTTACGTATTTGCATCAAAAACAAATACGATCCGGATCAAAGTGGATATATCCACATCTTCTTAAATCCCTGGGGAAAAAGAAATAAATCCTAAATGGCACTATAGGACCTTTACAGGTAAGGAGAAATGCAATTTTAAGTTGTCTTGTTTGATTGCAAGAAAAAACTAGGGAAAGTTGATAGTGACATCACCACCTAGATCATCTCTTACTTTCTAATTTTAAGGTTAATTTTCTTAATACCTCTTAAATTTTCATGGTTTTTCTAGAAATCCCACCTTGACTTAGAAATTTTCAAAAAAGACCACCTTTTGTTAAATATCCATACGGGGAGCAGTCACGTGGATTTAAGGGTCGCAATCAAAACCCGACCAATAACCGACCTGCTCTAAACGGTTATGGGTCAATATTGTTCAGGTACAACCTGTTTATAACTCGATCCGTCAACCCATTTAATAAACGGGTCCGTCAACCGGTATATGATCCGTTTCCCTTTAATATAATATACACTTATATAATATATGTATAGTTATAAACCATCAATTCTCATATAAAATTTGAGAGTAATATAGATAATAATAGATGATTTCATGATTATATTTGACACGCGAGTAGTCATTTTATATGTCCATTTCGAGCATTTATTTTGGTGTTTATGGACATGTAAGATTGGGTCCAAGATTGGTCCCTAAAAAAGTGACTCGAAATTTTTTTTTGGGAAGTAGTCTTTTAACGGGTCAACCCTTACTCGACCCACTAACGAGCGCGCCGGGTACGGCTCGAGAACATTTCACCCGTGTATAAACGGTTGCATACAGATAAAGGGTAAACTGGTTGACCTATGACCTGACCCATTTGCCACCCCTATGTTGGTTGCACATGCCTAATTTATGACCAAAATATTCTTGAATCATCACATGTATAACACATTTTTTTCGTGTCATAAATTAAAGGGTATTTAGATCATAGATTAGTCATGTGCAACCTATACGAGTACTCACCATATACGAGTACTCACCATATGGTTATTTAACTAAAGGTGGTTTTTAGAGAATTTTGAGATAATTCAAGGTAGTTATTTGGGATTTCCTAGGTTGAGAGGGTTTTTCTGGGAAAACCATAAAGTTTAAGGGGCATTAATGAAATTAGCCTAATTTTATACTCTCATTCACTCTTTATTTTCTTTATTTATTATTAAAGTTTAAACTCAACCTTATCTCTCCTATTTCCACCCGATTTCGAAGCTTTGAGCTTGGAATTGGGTTTTCTATATTTCTGATGTGGCAAGGCATTTTGGGAAAAACTGTTGGATGGGGCCATTGTGTTTTTCTTCAAACCAAACACAACAAATAAGAGAATAAGAAAAACAAGGTGTCTTGGGGCCCACGTTTGGTTCCCATATTTTGCATTTCCAACAAACCAAATAGGTCTTTAGTCTTTAATGGGTTAATCACGTAAGGCTATGTTAGATTGGTCTGTTAGTAGGTTAGATCCAATTACTGTACATCCCATATTGAATAAATTAGTTGCTAATGACAAGCTATATATCAAAATTCATTAAAATTTTGATAATTAAATTGGATATTAAAATTAATTTGTTAGCAAAAAATTAAAAAAATAGTTAGTTAGCAAAACATAATTATTTAAATTATTAGCATAAATAGTTAATTAACCATTAAAGCAATTATTAAAATTAATTTGTTAGCACATAGGAAAAACATAAAAAATAATTTTATTAGCATAGCTTAGTTTGTTACAAAAAATTTACTAAATTTTCTTTTATTTTAGTTGATGTTAAACACACATTAGCTTGTGAGGAAAATTTTAATGAACTCATTATTAAGTTAGTTTGTTAGCATGTAGAAACAACTTAAAGAATAATTTTATCAGTATAATTATAATTACTTAGTGTTAGTTTGTTATAACAAATTTACTAAACTTCTTTTATTTCTGGGTTTACACATTAGTTTTTAAGGAAAATTTTAATGAACTTATTATCAAGTTAGTTTGTTAGCACTTAGAAAAACACAAAGATTAAATATTTTGCCATAAATATAATTAATTAATTTCTCATGAATTTGTTAATTTGTTATTAATTAGTTATTTAGTAAGCGTAAACATGATAAATAATATGTTGCCATAAATATAAGTAAATAATTTCTTATTTAATTAAATAATGTAAGTAAATAATTTGCGGACATTAGTAAATTAGCATTTTCGTCATCTAGATCGTCTCCTTCTAAGCAATCTCTTTGGCTTTCAGTATATCCATTTTCATATAACTACTGCATCTATTTATATATTTTATCTTTGCACTTCTAATATTTTGTCGAAATATAATTTGATTTCCATTAGTTACTTAAAAATAAAAAATATATCAAAATGTTACTAATTATCTCAACAAAAGTTTCAAGGATAATGATAGCAAGAAAATATGAAGCATATACCAGGACTGTCTTAGATTCAGCATCTGAATTTTCATGTGGCTCTCAAATGATAGAAATGCTCTGACTTCATAAGAATCTTCAAAAGCAACTCCTCCATAACATCCCTAGTGATCTACAAGAAAACCGCATCTAATCCTCTAATCATCTTCAGAAATTGAGTCTAGAGTGGAGAGTGTTACCAAATTGGAGCAAGTTTAACACATGGAAGAGCTTATTTGGCTAGAAACCATTGGCTGCGAGAGGGCGGTGGGAACTCATGCTATTTCCATCAGATTGTTAATTATAAAGAGGGAATCAATGTTATCTCTTCCATGGAGAGTGGCTAACAAACCTTAACATTAAAATTGACATTTCAAATGCTTTCATGTCTCATTTCTGAAATCTTCTTGGTTCTTCAAGTACACTTATGATTCAAGAAAGTTGAAACCTTCTCTGTGATCATTTTGGATTGTGACCCATAAGAAAAAGAAACTCCCTTTACTCAATTGGAAATTAAATTATAGTCTTTAGTCTCGTACAGGAAAAAGCATCGAGCCTGATGGTTTCGCCACCTTTTGCTTCGACACTATTGGGATATTCAATAGCACTTTACTCGTCTTCAGGAATTACTTAGGAGAGCTGACCTTAAGTAGGACCTCATCATGCTTTGAGAGCTCTCATTCCCAAGTGTGCAAGTGCCTCTCATGTCGATGAGTTTAGGCTTATAAGTCCTGTCAATACAGGATTACCACCAAAGTCCATGCTAATAGGCCTCGTTCTAAAATGCATCTTCTCGTTGATAATGTCCAATCTGTCTTTTTTAAGAATTGATACATCCTTGAAAGTATGACTATGTTGCCGAGGCTCTATAGGCGACATAGACATTTTTCCATTTTGCAATGATAACTGAGAGTGACATCTGCTGTCATACTTTGGCAATGACCGTATTCAAAAACCCATAAAATGGCAATTGTCTATGTTGCTGGCCTTGGGAATGACTGTGATAGGTGGATCTGTTGTCATTGTTGATGGATTGAGTTCTCGAACTAAATGATTGGTGGGAAATTATGTTCACTGAATTTGGTTGGGTGTTACAACATAAATTAGGAAGTGGAATTTTGTTACAGTATAGTTTATTGTGAATCCAAAACTAAGCAGGTAGAGAGTGAGGGTATCTAGACCTAATTATGATGATAACTAAGAAATAAATTGGATGAGTAAGAACTTCTCAAAGATGGGAGTTGGTGAAGCAAGTTGATGCTGGCAAGAGACACTGCTTAGATGACAACATGGTTGGGCAGCTTGATGGAACAGTGGAAAAGGAAATATAAAGAAAAAAAAAGAGGAAGTAAGGAATGCACAACAATCATGAAAATCAGAGGAAGAGTGGTGCTGCCTACGAACCACCATGGAGGCTTGGTTGAGATGACTGCAGAAGATGATCAAAATTTGTAAAGAGGACACCACGACTGGGAAATGGCTTCAGCACACAGGTATTAGGTCCATAGCAAGTGGAGGGTTCTGGATGATTGATCAGCTTCATCAGCCAACAGTCATTACAGCTCTAACATATTCAAGTGGATAGGGAGAGAGATTAGATTGAAAAAGGAAAAAAAGGTTCAATTTATCATTCAGGCATATGACCAAATAATTATGTATAAACATTAGTTGTGCATTTTCATTGCAGGTTACCACCATAATAGGAAAACAAAGATAACTGTACATCTAACACCTGTCCATTTGTAGTAGAAATTGTTCTGTTTGGTTTCAGTTGTGGGTATGGTCTCCAATATAGCATGGTGGTCAAAACATACCCAAAGGTAGTGGAACTAAATATTCATCTAAAAGTTGTTTTGTCTTTTTCGCTTGTTTTCAGTTTTAGTGAAAATTTACCTTTTCGGAGTACAGACAATCCTTTCTGGTTGTCGTTGATCATAAAAGATGCCATTTTGAAATACCATGGTTTTATCAGATACAGCATAATCTGATTATTTACTGTTTCAGAGCAATTATTCTATGTACATGACTTATTATTTAATGCTTCAGAAATAACTACTATCCTTCATTGTCTTAGAGTGAAATGACTGTCTTCTCCATGAATAGTATTTTCAGAAAGGTATATTGCATAATTTAAAATCTAGGAATCGGTATCGGCCAATAGTTGTTTTTAATATCAATATCGGCTGTCAATATTAGCCAGATCAGCAATATCAACGCTGATATTGGCTGGTATTACAGGGTTAATACCATATTGGATACCTCAAAACATGATATGATATTGCCAATATCTACCGGCAATATTTGAAACCATTGTATATATTGTATCACAAAAAAGAAGTGAAATTGTCCTATGTTAACTAGTTGTAGATTCTTAAATGATTATCTTCTAAAATGAAGTTGTTTCCATCTCCGTTACTGAAATTTTATGGGCATGTTGGTACTTATCTCCTACCGTGTAGAAAGCCAATGATTTTGTCATTTGCAGTTATTTTCAATCTACATGACCTTTTTTATCATGTAAGTTAGTTCTTGATGAATTATAATTGTATTAAAATTCTATGTTGTTAAAAATGGACTCCTCTTGTGTCTCCAGGGCATGGGCCTGATGATGTCAGGATTACGGGTAATTAAGTTACCAAATATCAAGGTAATCAGAAACTAGTGGCCGTATGTTGTTTGTTCTGCTAGATGAGTGGCATAATTTCTTGGTTCGATGATTAACATATATTTGTTTTCTCAGGTTGCAACTTGCCTGCTTTGCTGTGCATTTTTTTATGACATCTTCTGGGTCTTCATATCACCCTATATATTCAAAAAAAGTGTAATGGTTGAAGTAAGTTTTGTTTGCTCTTGTTTCCATTTTTGAGTTTCCCAGTTTGTGCACCATGCAAATGATTTTTTTTGTTTTTCCCTGCTATTTATTTCTGGTTGTTATTTCTGGTTGATTGGATGTGGGGGCGGTAAAAGGAAAAAAAAATGTTATTCTTGATACTTGATTGTTTCCATCAACTGAATACTCAGGACGTTAATATATTTGTTTGTATGTGTGCCCTTCTTTGTCAAACTCATGCATTGATTATGGTGTATTAGTTCGATATACTTGATAAGATTTATAAGATTACAAGCTATGTCTTATTTTTTTAATGTTTGTGTAGATAAAGTTGCTGATTCGATGTTTAATATTTGATGACGTGTAAACTTTGATCATCTTTTACTTTTTTCTAATTAATACTTATTTCAACTTCTAGCTCCCTGGACTAAATTTTCTCTCTTTTTTCCTTTTTCTTTGTTTGATTGAGCTTTATTGTGTTCTCAACTTCATTTATTTTTTTCTCTTTGTTTTTCTTGCTCCTTTTACTTCATAACTACAACAACAACTAAGCCATTTGTCCCAAGTATTTGGGGTAGGCTACATGAACCAAAAGAGAATTACGGCAGATCGGGCACATAGATCAGCTTTCTCCACTCATTCTTATCAAGCAATATGCCTTCACTAAGACCTATAGCTTTTATATCTTGTCGTATTACCTTCATCCATATTTTCTTCGGTCTCCCATGCGCTCTTTTAACTTGCCCTAAAATGATGCTCTACTCGCCGGATTGGCGCATTTGTAGGTCTACGTCACACATGACCAAACCATCGTAGGCGGTTTTCTCTCATCTTCTCTTCTATAGGGGCTACGCCTATCTTTGTACGAATATCCTCATTTCTCACCTTATCTCTCTGCATGTTTACCACACATCCAACAAAGCATGCACATCTCTGCTACACTCATCTTCTAGGCATGTTGTCTCTTCATAGCCTAACATTCTGTGTCATATAACAAAGCTGGCCTAGTAGTAGTCTGATAAAACTTTCTCTTCAGCCATAACGGAATGTTACGATCACATAAAACTCCTGTTGCGCTCCTCCGTTTCAACCAGCCGGCTTGGATCTTATGATTGACATCACTATCGATCTCCCCATCTTTTTGGATAATAGAACCCAAGTACTTAAAATGATTGCTCATCGGTATTTCTTGTTCATCTAGTCACACAATACGATAATCCCAGATTTCCTGTTTACTGAATTTACACTACATATATTCTGTTTTGGCCCTACTTAATCTAAAACCTCGAGATTCTAGAGTTTGCCTCCATAACTCCAATTTGGCATTTACCCCAGCTTTCGTCTCATCGATTAGGACAATATCATCAGCAAATAGCATACACCACGGTATCTCATCCTGAATAGCTCTAGTAAGCTCATCCATCATAAGAATGGACTCAATGCAGATCCTTGATGCAATCCAATTGTGATAGAAAAATCACTTGTTATGCCTCACAAGTTCTGACATTTGCCACTACTCCATCGTACATATTCTTGATTATGTTAATATATTTGATGGGGACTCACTTTTTCATCAATGTCCACCATAATACCTCTTGGCACCTTATCATAAACTTTTTCTAAATCAATAAAGACCATATGCAAATTTCTCTTCCTCTCTCAAAATCACTCTATAAGTTGACAAAGCAAATGAATAGCCTCTGTTGTCGATCGCCCTGTCATGAACCCAAACTGGTTCTCTGATATTGTAACATTCTGCCTTAACCTGTGTTTAATTACCCTTTCCTAAAGCTTCATGGTGTGACACATGAGTTTTATTTTCCGATAGTTTAAACAACTCTGGATATCACCCTTGTTCTCATAGAGAGGTACTAAGGTACCCTTCCTCCACTCATTTGGCATCTTTTTAGTTAGTCAGATCTTGTTAAAGAGGTTTGTCAACTATCTCACTCTCACCTCTCCTAAGCATCTCCATACCTCAATAGGAATTACATCCGGGCCAACAGCTTTCCTTGACTTCATCCTCTTCAAGGCCTCTTTAACTTCAGATTCGATAATTCTGTGCATATAATTATGGTCCATATCCTGACACTGAATGGTAAGGTCATCTAAGTCTTGAGTAGAACTACCATTGAATAATTTATCAAAATACTCTCTCTATCTTTCTTTGATTTCTTCATCTCAAACTAAAACCTTCTGATCCTCATCTTTGACACACCTCACAGTACATAAGTCTCTACTCTTTCTCTCCCTTATTCGAGCAATTCTATATATATATCCTTTTCAACCTCTTTGGTGTCCAGCTTCTCATACACTTCTTTGTACACTTTAGCTCTTGCATTCTGAACAGCTTTCTTAGCCTCCTTCTTAGTTAGCTTATACCTCTCAAAACTCACTCCATCACAATTTTTCTTCAAATCTATATAAGAGTCTGGTTTGATCTTAATGGCAGTTTTTACCTCTTCATTCCACCATGATGTGTCCTTACATAATGGAGCACCACCCCGTAAAGTACATCTTTAGCTACTCTTTTAATGCAGCTAGTAATTTTATTTCATATTGTATTGGGATCATCTTGGGCTTTCCAATCTGCTTCATGTACTACTCGATCTACAAAAACTTCTTGGTTTCCTTCTTTTAGCCGTCACCACTTAATATTAGGATCTACTTACGTTTAATCTTTCTAAATCTCCTTCTAATCCGGACATCTAAAATTAAGAGTCTATGTTGGGTTACTACACTATCACCCGGTACTACCTTACAATTCATACAACCTCTATCTATTTTTCTAGTTAAAAAGAAATCTATTTGGCTCACACTTGATTCACTTCTAAAAGTGATCAAGTCAGACTCTCTCTTCCTAAACCAAGTATTCGCTAAGATCAAATCATATGATAAAGCAAAATCTAGAATTGAATTACTTGATTCATTTCTTTCCCCAAAATCAAATCCTCCATGTACACTATCAAACCCATAACGACTAGTTCCTACATGCCCATTGAGGTCACCGCCTATGAAAAGCTTTTCTCTACTGGGTATGCCTTGCACAATCTCATCTAAATCCTCCCAAAATTGATGCTTACTTGATTCATCATGTCCTACTTGTGGTGCATAAACACTAATAACATTGAAAATCTCCCTTCCTAAAATAAGTTTAACTAGTAAAATCCTATCACCCTTTCTCCTAACCTCCACTACATCCTTAAGTAATTGTTTATTTATGATCACACCTACCCCCATTACGATTTCTATCTTTACCAGTATACCAAAGTTTATAACCCCAAGGCTCTATAATTCTCGCTTTTTCACCTACCCACTTAGTTTCCTGCACACACAAAATATTAGCATTCCGTCTAACCGTGATATCAACTAACTCGGCTAATCTACCTGTAAGAGAATCTATGTTCCATGATGCTTACCTAATCCTATATTCATGAGCTACTTTTTTTTACCCTCACTTACTCATAAAAGTGTGGAAACCCTTGCTCATTTGACACCACATCCAAGCGCCGATGTGGCGTGTCGTTTCTGGACGACGACCTAGCAACCCTTGCCCACTTTTCACTACACCCGGGCTCCGATGTAGTGTGTCGCTCAGTAGGGGACGCCCCAATGAAATTTAGTTCGTAACTGATTGATTATTTTTTTTTCTCTGCATGTATATTTTGGTTGTAGTTGATAGTTTCTTTTTTACTTCTATAAGTAGCACAATATTTGTTTGGCTGCATAAAAGTGAGGTGTGAAGATAGCATATAATGAGAAGTGATGGGAGAAAGGAGAAAGTATGATAGTTAACCAAAAGGAAATGAACTTATCTTATAATACCCCAACTGGAGGTTCTTTGCCTTCTTAATGGCTCAGGTCAGTTAAATTCTTAACCAAGGTCCTAGTCAATCGCCTACTATGTGTAACTGATAGGATCATTGCTGAGAGAGAAGTTGCTTTATAAAGTGGTGTAATGTCTTGGATAGCATGGGAAGTGTGAGTATTCCTGGTTCCTCCTCAACTTAGACTTGGAAAGCTTATGAGAAGTGAGTGGGTTTGCGAGGCAATGCCAGAAAAAGGATTCAGTGAGTGATGGATCTAGTGGATTAATCAGTGTCTCTAGACCAACCATACCACCATCTTGGTCAATGAGGTACCTAAATAAGATATACAATGTTGATTGGGTTTTGGAACTGGGTACCCCTCATCCCATCTTCCTTTTGTGTTCATGATACTAACGATGGCCTCAGAATTATTATTTGAAGATGCATTAAGGAACAAACTATTACATGAACTTTGTAGACATGCAGATGAAACGGGTTATTCTCTGCAATATGCCGACTTTCTGATATTGTCCTTTTTGGTAAACTGACCTCTTGAATATGATTGTCATCAAGGCTATCCTTTATTGCTCTGAGGCTTGGGCAAGATCTTGTTTATCAATGTTATATGGAGGATTAAAAATATGTCCCACGATTAATGCCTTCCTCTAGCTGTTGTTCAATGATGGGGTTCTCACTATTAATGACTCTGCAGTCTGTATGGACTTCCAAGGAGATTGAGGACCACCTATTTGTCATGTGCCCCCACCCTTGCTCTATGTGCGAAATGTTTTTTGTTATAGGCACGGTATCCTAACCATTAAAGTGTTGTGGATAAGAAACCTGATCTAACAATTTGGTATTTTTCGGTCGTGGCGATCCTTTATGTGATCCAGTTGGATGGCAATGAACGGTATTTAGGGTCAAAATCAAAATTGGGGGGAGGAGACGAGGGAGTACATGAGATCCTAGCTTACATCTTCAATTTGATTTCTTATTGAGCAGACCCTTGCTTCACACTCTACCCAACACTGTGCTTCAGAGATGCCTATGAGCATGTCTGCAGGTGGAGGGAGGCAGAGATAAGCTTAGAATGGCTATTAGAGCTACATTCTTTTTTTGTGTCTTCTCTATTGTTTTCTTTTGTAATATTTTTCTTGTACTTCGGTTGTATTTCCTTTGCATGGTAGTTTCTATTTTGTTACATATATGCAAGACATAGTGGGTGATTTAACCTCCACTTTTTATAATTGGTTTTGCTATTCTCTTTCTTGAAACCGGTAGGCATACTCCACTTCTATGTTTGTGTTTCTCTTAATTGTTCTGTGATGACCAGTCTTTTCAGTCAGATATCCATGCATGTGACCTCTCCTCAAAACCATTCTAGTCACTGTTACTATTTGTAGTGTCATCAAGAAGTTATTAAACGTTGGGAAGTCCAAGCACCATTAGCCCCTTGATATGAATGTTTTAAATAGGATGTAGGCGTCGGTCAAACTACATTATCATTGTTAGATGAAATCGAGTTGACATTACATTTGTAAAGTTGGTAAATGTAACTTTTGATAATTTCCATAAAGCAATGGGCTCCCATTATTTCATAGTATCGGTAAATTGGCATATTCTTTTTGTAATGAAAAGCTGTTGTGATACTCTGGACTTCAGGGCAATTTAGCAAATGTTAGGGCTTTAGAAACATACTACTTACTATAGATTGGAGTAGCCTTTTTTTGTATAGATAAAGAATAATAATAAATGACAAGAATACTTTTACTTGTTACATACTCTTATACTCCTTGTGATATTCTTGTACTCTCAAACTGGAGTATAGATATCAATCATACCCAGCTTGTTGTAAATACTAGAAAAAATTTCCTAAACAAAGCTTTCTTAAAAACTGGTAAACAAATAAATATTGAAACTTTGAAAACAAAACTGAACTGCTAACGCTAATGCCAAACTCCTGAATCATTTATCTCAATGATCGAAGTCGCAAACTAAAACAAGTCGAATTTAAGTCGAACCAAACACTTGTGTGAAGACTATATGAAAAGTCAAATATTCATCTCCTTGAACAAGGATAGGATTTTGATATTCTCAGACTCAAAAGAAGAAGAGGTTGTAACAACCCGAAGTTTCTCACACTAGCTGCAGTCTGGGTGTGAACTTTTGAGTCGTTATAATATGATATATAACTCAGCGGTTCAAATATACTAAAGAGAATACAATAAACAGTCTTATATGGAGAACACAGAAACAATATGACATATTGTAGTGGGCAGAATACATTCGAGAATTACTCTGGCTACAGAAAAGATCTCGGCCTCTAGAAAATATACTACAACCATGAGAATACATTCCATGGCCTTGAGAAGTAGTACTCGAGCCAGTTAAGAAACCCAAAGCAGAATCCTCAATGAGAGAGGGATCAAAAGCTGTAGTAGGAGATTCTGTTGTTTTAGACATACATAAAAAGGTACCTTGGAGAGAGGGAATCCCTCCTTCAGAGTTGTTTGAGGTAGAACTGAGACCCGAAATAAATTTAATTACATATTACTCTTCATGTTACTTTTTAAGAACTTCAATATCATATATGTTGCACGAACACGACAACATTGAAATGGACACAACACGTGGATACATAACAAATTCTTAAAAATACACACGAAACGTATGTCCGACACGCGCGTTGACACGTTTTGGACACGACACGGCTTCTTGATAGGAGTGTCAATGCTACATAGAATATCATTGGTCACTGGATGGTATTGTTCATCTATCATAGCTTTGTAGTGGTTACGGTATCTTCTAAACTCTTATCTCTTTGACAGAAAATTAACAAAGTCTTTATGCACTTCAAAGACTCAAGAAGCATTCTTCTTCATGGAATAAGTATCGCAGACAACTTTCTAGATTTCTTTTGCAGTGTCTAGAAACATGAAGTTGGTGCTCAAGCTCACTGTGGGTTATAAGCCAAGTCATCACCGAATTATCTTGTTCCTAGTCTTCAAATCCTTGTTTAGTAGAGACATGTTTGGCACATGTAACAATCTTTTAGTTTGCCTTTTGCATTAAGAGACACAAATTTCTCTCACAAAAAATATTTTTTGTCATTCCATTTTACAGTGGTAATTTGAATATCAACATGGTCTTTAATATCATTGACATCATCCATAAATGGCAACAAGAGGGAGAACAAGAAAGGGTTACAAAGAAAATATTGGAGGAAAAAGATACTGCATGACAAATTTTTTTTTAAGGTCATTGCATTGAACTGAAATGCAGTTGTATTTAAGTCCTAATAATACTCAGTTAGAATAGGAATCAAATGTGGATTGGAGCGGAAGTGGATCTGTGTTAATTTGGAAAAGATTTGGATTCTAATTTGGTTCAATAGTAATTAGACTCGATTCAGGTCTGGATTTGACCCGATTCAGACCTGGGGCAGATTTGAGCTAAGAAAAAGGAAGGAGAAGAAGAGAGGATACAACAGAAGGAGAAAGTATAAGAAGAGGGAGGCGGTCTCGGGTCAGGATTTGGATGGATGGGTTCAAGCAGGCGAGGGTTTGGGTCCGGGTGGTGGAGAAATGGGTGGCAGGTGGGTTTTCATGGGTTCGAGAGATGGGGAAGAAGAGAGGTGGCAGCGAGAATGATGGGTGGTAGGATGAAATAGAAGAAGAGATGGTGGCGGATGTGGTGTTGTAGGGTGCAGCTGGTAGCGGGGGTGACGGGGTTTAGATTTTGAGGGCTGCAGGTTTGTGTAGGGAGTAGTTAAAGACAGTTAAGAAGAAAGAGAAAAGGGAAATGACAGAAGAAAGCTGCTGGGCAGGCTGCGGGTAGGGTTCGGAAGAAAGAGAAGAAAAGAAAGAAGAAGAAAAAACAAGAAAGAGTACTGGAAAAAAAAGGAAAGGAAAAACAAATTAGAACTAGCAGAGAAAGAACAAAAAAAATTGTTGTCTGATATCGAGCTAGTTCTCAGAGACCATGTTGTGATAGAGAGAAGACAGTACACCTCCAGTTAAGGGTGTTGGCCTTATATATAGAATAGAAATTGTACATGCCCTAATATGAATATGAGACTACAAAATAATAGAAAATATCCTAACTTCAACTAATATTACAAAAGTACACTTGATAGGGACATCTCTCCAGGATTGCGATTCTACACCAGGAGGCGTCGTCGTGCTCTTTCAGTTTGGTTCAATTAGGGTTGGGGAATTCAAGTTACATTAGGTTGTTCGTTTTATTTTAGTTTTTCTTTTATTGTAATTTTTATTTATTTATTTAGTAGTTTCTTTTAGTCTCATATCGGTTGTAATGGGATATCTCCGTTGATGTAGGCTTATTTAAGACCAAGACTGGTATTGTTATTTTTATTTTTTTGGAATGAATTAAAATTTCTTTTTAAAGCTTTACAGCCTGTGTGCTTTAGGTGAGAAACCCTAGGGAGAGAATCCCGCCCGGTTCCCCATCATATTGTGGTATCAGAGCTTAAATTCCTGAATTCTTCCAAATATAAAAAGAAAACCCTCCTCCCAAAAATAAAAAAAACTACTTTTTCTCCTCTCCTTTTCTCAGCGCCGCCATCCAAAAAAAATCCTAATCGTTCACGATTTTTTCCCCAAATCTTTTCTCTGCTCCCAAGCAAACCCACCACCCCTTCTAGCAAACCTCTCTTTCTCTGTTCACCAACAAACCCATCACCCTCTAATCTCCATCGAACGACCAGATCATCTGGGGAGATCTATCACCCGGGGCTTCATAGCGATGACGGGATCGTCTCCTTGATTCTCCAGCGAACCCGATAATCACTGGGGCTTCAAAGCGATGACGAGATCGCCTCCTTAACTCTCTGGGGAACCCGATTACTCATCTGGGGCTTCCTCCAAATTCTCCTGCGAACGGATCTTCTCATATCTACTCCACCAAGATTGACGCGATCAGATCTCCCCTCCTCCCCTCCCTTCATCCGTTGCCTACATCCCCCACTTTGAGATTCAGACAACAAAGGTCACCCGAAGCTCTCACCACTGTGATCCCCGCCACATGCCCTCGCCGGCGTTGATTCCCCTGCACTTTATCACTTCAACGACGCCGGACAGTGCTAGATTTCGCGGCCGCCCCCTCTCGGACATTCCCCTCCATCTCCGACATCATTGTGCTACCGTGGGCACTGCAGCCGCCGACCGTCTCCTCCCTTGTCGTCATCGACACCTCACTGACTGCCTCCTGCGCCACTATTGACATCCTGGTCAATCACAGAGAGGAAGGAGCAATAGTGAGCCCTGATTTGGGGTGAGGTTTGAAATTTTGATTTGAGAATTTTGAGTGTGATTTGAGTTTCACACATACAACAACAACAACAACGTGATTTTGGAGTTTTAGAGTTTTGATTTGGGTGGTGATTCACATCTGAATTCAAGCTGATCTGGCTATTACTACCATAATCAAGTCAGTGCACTTTTAAGCGACCAAGAGTTTGATTTGGACTCTTTTCGACTACCCAAGTACGCAGAATTCAGGTATAACTTTTCTTGACTGAAATTTTTAATAACACTTTATATTTTGTCATTATTATTTTGCTGATTATCTGCCAACATATAGTGAGCATGTATATCTGCTTAGTCTTTTATTTGCGACATTTTAATATTAATTTAGGGACTGCTAATACATAGTGGGTATCGACAGTTGTATAGAATTAATATTTTACAAAATATTGAGGTCTAAATTGTAAATTCTTTTTATATCATAGTCTCTATTTTACACTATTGAGCTTGCTAGCAAATTCATTCGCCTTATTGTGTGCATTACTTTACTAAATTGTTGTTGATCCTCCACATCTTCAGTATCATCCTGCATTATTTCATTAGAGTTTGTTAGTGACATATAGAAATTAATAGATTGCATTTATTATCATATATATTTAAAAAATCATCATAAATTAGCATTTAAATAATAATAATTAAAAAAAAGTAACTGTGCATGCGTACTTGTAGTGACAAAGTTTAAGACCCAGTAGAACCCAATACAGACATGGATCCTAATGTCTCTTCGTCTATCACCTCACCAACAAATTACATTACTCTTGAAATTCTCAAAGCCCTTGAGAAAATTAAGGCCCAAATGAACACCTTAGGTTAGAGAATGGATAGGTTGGTAATTGAACGTCATGATGGAGGTCGTAATGAAAAGCGCCAACTCAATAATCGCCGAGAGGAGAGAATCAATAGGAATTACAATCAATACGATGAGAATGAACGGATGTTGAAGAACATTAAAGTGGACGTATCGAACTTTGGCAGCCGCTTAGACCCACAATATTACCTTGACTGGGTAACGAGTCTAGAGCGTATTTCAAGTGGTATGAGATGTCCCAAGAGTGGCGAGTCCTTTTTTCTGCTATGAAACTGGTGGGACAAGCGGGACAATATTGGTCCAATGTTGAAAGACTAATAGCGCTAAGGAGAAAAGAACCGATCCGAATTTGGGATGAGATGAAGGCTAAGTTGAGCCAGAAGTACCTCCCAATTACTTTTTAGGATCAACTGTTAGACAAATAGAGTAGGCTGACACAAGAAACTCACTCTGCTACTGAATACATTGAGAAATTTGATGAGTTTTTGACCCGGTGCAGCGAGTTTATTGATGAATCTCCAACGGTAACCCTCTCTAGGTTTAGATCTGGCCTTCGTGATGAGCTCCGTAGGGAACTCTTTGCAAGAAGTGTTAGTGATTTAGAACACGCCTATCAGATAGTTCGGGACTTAGACGCGTCTCGAGGATCTTATTATCAATGAGGTTCAGATTATAAGAGCCAAGGCGCTAGAGCCATCTCTGGACAGTCTCAGCTCAAACCTATCCTAACAATTCGGCCCTGACAGGAGATCTCAAGGGTAAAGGTCCAGTCGAGAGCGTGCCACGAACCAACCCCCGCACTCAATGATTTAAATGTCAAGGTTATGAGCATGTAGAAAAGTTCTGTGCAAGTAAATCCAGAACCCTCTTTCTGCATGATCAATCAGATGAGGTGCAGGACGAATCTCAAAAGGATATTGTATTCATAGAGAATGCGAGCAGTGATTCTGAGAATGACTTGAAACACGAGGAAGTTCTTAGTACTATAAGGCGTGTTGTTACCGTTCGATGTACCCTCGCTCAACCTGGAGATATGGTTGACAGGCAAAAAATATCGATCTTCCCCACATGGACAAAGATTGGTGAAAAAAATTATAAAATCATTGTCGATAGTAAAAGTTATATAAATACTGTGTCATCCAGTTTGATATCGAAGATAGGGTTGAAGACGGTCCCTCGCCCTAACCTGTACAAAGTTACCTGGGTTAACACAGTATCGATGGAGGTGAACGAACGATGTCTTGTACCTGTGTAATTTGCCACCTACAAGGACAAAATTTAGTGTGATGTAATAACCATGGATGCAGGACATGTGATTCTTAGCCGGCCTTGATTATTTGATATGGATGTAACTTTGTAGGGAAAGTCCAACACTTGTACTTTGAACTATGAAGGGTAACAAATCAAACTAATTCCAAGTCAATCCAGATCTAAACAAGAGGAGAAAAAGGTGGACACAAGAAAAAAGAAGAACCTCAACTTAATCAGCCCTAAAGAAATTGAAAAAGAAGTGATTAGTGGGGCACAAATCATCTTTTTGGTTGCTCAAGAAATAGCGAAAGAATCTCATGAGATGATTCTTCCTGAAGTGGCCCCTATTATCATAGATTTTGTTGATGTGTTTCCTAACGATCTCCTAGATCAACTGCCACCGCTGCGGAACATTCAACATGCAATTGATCTAGTTGCAGGAGTCACTCTACCCAACTTGTCGCACTATCGGATGAACCCGATGGAATATGCCAAATTACAAAGCCAAGTTGAAGAGCTGTTGAGCAGAGGGTTCATATGAGAGAGTTTGAGCCCTTACGCGGTCCCCGCACTGTTAACACCGAGGAAAGATGGGACATGACGAATGTGTGTGGATAGTCGTGCTATCAATAAAATAATGGTAAAATATCATTTTTCAATTCCCAAGTTGGATGATATGCTTGACATGTGTGCCACTATCTTTCAAAAATAGATTTGAAGAGTAGTTACCACTAGATTTGAATTCGCTTGGGAGATGAATAGAAAACAGGCTTTAAAGCGAAGAATGGGTTATATGAGTAGATGATCATGTCGTTTGGCTTGTCTAATACTCCAATCACTTTTATGAGAATGTTGACACAAGTATTGCGACCCTTTATCGGAAAATTCGTAGTCATATATTTTGATGGCATTCTCATTTTTAGCAAATCAATGGAGAACATTTGGACCACCTCACGCAGGTCTGTGTAGTATTGAAAAAGGAGAGTTTATATGCCAACCCTAAGAAATGTACCTTTCTTACAGATCAAGTCATTTTCTTAGGAGTGGTTGTTTCTTCACAAGTTGTCTTTGCAGATCCTGATAAAATTAAAGCTATCGTAGAATGGCCAGAAGCATGCAACATTCGAGAAGTGAGGAGTTTTCATGGGTTAGCCACTTTCTATAGACGTTTTATTCAAAATTTGAGTACCATCATGGCCCCGATTACCGATTATTTGAAAAAGAGGGAATTCGAATGGACTAAAGCTGCTGCCAAGACGTTTCGTGAAATCAAATAGAGAATGACGGAAGCTCCTATTATAAGGCTTTCAGATTTCATGAAAATTTTTGAAATTACTTGTGATGACTCAGACATTGGGATAGGTGGTGTTTTGAGTCAGGAAAAGCATCATGTTGCCTATTTTAGCGAAAAGTTAAATGATACTCGGCAACGGTACTCCATCTATGATAAGGAGTTCTATGCGGTAGTGTAAGCTCTGCGTTACTAGCGCCATTACTTATTACCGCAATAATTCATCATTTATACAGACCATGAAGCTCTTAAATATTTCAACTCCCAAAAGAAGTTGAATTCGAGACATGGTAGGTGAGTAGAGTTCCTTCAAGATTACACTACGTCCTCAAGTATAAGGCGGGCGTAGAAAATAGGGTCGTTGATGCACTTAACCGTCGTTGCGCCTTACTTTCTGTCATGAGTACTGAAGTGGTTGGTTTTGAGAAGATCAAAAACACTTATAAGTCATGTTCTGATTTTGAAAATATATACATTGCCTTAAGGGATAGTTTGACTCATGAGATTGATGGTTTTCTTCTACAAGACGGAAATTTATTTCACTCTCGTCTGTTGTGTATCACTCGCACCTCATTGAAAGAATTTATGGTATGAGAATTACACGCTGGGGGACTTGCTGGACACTTCGGGCGAAATAAAATAATTGAAGCTGTAGAATATCATTTTTATTGGTCGAGCTTAAAAAAAGATGTTGCAAGGCTTATTAGTCAATGTCGTACATGTCAACTCGTCAAGTAACAAAAACAAAATACTGGTCTCTATACTCCCTTACCAGTTCTAAATTGTCGTTGGTTAGATGTCAGTATGGATTTCGTGCTGGGTTTACCAAAATCGCAAGAAAACATGATTCCATACTTCTTGTGGTGGACCATTTTTTCAAGATGGCCCACTTTTTGCCATGTTCCAAAATGTTGGATGCATCTCGGATTGTTACGATATACTTTGATGAGGTTGTTAGGCTACATGGGCTACCCAAAATAATTATCTCAGACAGGGATGTTAAGTTCACGAGTTACTTTTGAAAAACCCTGTGGCATAAAATGGGGACTAAACTTCAGTTTTCTTCCGCCTTTCACCCACAAACTGATGGACAAACTGAATTAGTCAATAGGAGTCTTGATAATCTGCTATGATGTATAGTGGGTGAAAATTTTAGAACATGTGATCTTGTATTACCTACTGCTGAATTTGCATATAACAGTTCTATCAATAAAACCATAGGAATGAGTCCACTTGAAGTATTGCATGGTTATCAACCTAGGCAATCTATAAACTTAATTCCCATGGCACCCCATCATAATAGGATGTCTGAGTTAGCTGCATCATTTACATCGCATATTCATGACTTACATAAGGAGATAAGCAATCAAATTCAGAAAATTAATGTAAATTATAAAGCTTATGCAGATCTGCACAGGAAAGCACATGAGTTTAACGTAGAAGACTACGTGATGGTTCGAATTCGACCGGAACAGTATCCTCCTGGTACCGTGAAAAAATTGCATGCACGTAGTGCATGACCATTCAAAATTTTGAAGAAAATTAATTTAAATGCATATGTAGTAGATTTTTCATCAGATTTTGGCATTAGTCGCTCTTTTAATATTGAAAATCTGATTGCTTATAAAGGGCCAAATTTTTTTCTGATATTTTTTTATTGGATGAGCCTTCCTATGAGCCAGTTCTTGAGAGACCTTTACTACCTCCACTTCCCCAAATACAACCCACCCAAATGGCAGAACAAATTGATGAAATTATTGATGATCAGATTGTCTACTGGAAATGGTAGTTATCACAGTTTTTTGGTTCGTTGGAAAGGACTACTTGATTCTGATAACACTTGGATTACTCGAGAGGAACTCTAACAGTTGGATCCTGATCGTCTGGAGCACTACGAGAGCCGAGGTGGTTCACATTCGAGAGAGTCGAGTTTTTTTCAACCCCGGAGGAATGATGGGGACATCTATTCAGGATTGCGATTCTGCACCAGGAGGCACTGTCGTGCTCTTTCAGTTTGGTTTGATTAGGGCTGGGGAATTCAAGCTACATTAGGTTGTTCGTTTTATTTTAATTTTTCTTTTATTGTAATTTTTATTTATTTATTTGGTAGTTTCTTTTAGTCCCATATTGGTTGTAATGGGATATCTCCGTTAATGTAGGCCTATTTAATGCCAAGAATAGTCCCATATTTTATTTTTAATTTTTTGGAATGAATTAAAATTGCTTTTAAAGCTTTGCAGCATGTGTGCTTTGGGTGAGAAACCCTAGGTTCCCCATCAATACTACTCTACTCTACTCTAATACTTAAGTAATTGATGTATTCAAGGTTTATTTTTCCTCATGCATTATATTTATTTATTGCTGTAATAAAATTCAAGTGTATTCTATCAAAAGTAAAATTCAAGGGTCCGCCAAGGGTCAAGGGTAACACAAACAAGAGTATTTTACACAGAAGAACAAAATAGATAGCAAAGCTGTATTTTCTGTTATCTAATTCACGCAAGCAACATCCTTTTGCTTAAAAATGATATTACTTATCCTTTGCTTTCTCTAATTGCTGATTGTTGTTCTGTCATGTGTAACAATAGTAGTGACACTCAAGAAATATACTCAGTTCCTTTGATTGAAACGCGACATCTTGATGTTCCCTTTGTTTGCTAGGTTGCTCGAGGTACAAACACTGGTGGTATTTCCATGCCAATGGTTTTGACAATTCCTCGATTTTTTGATCCTTGGGGTGGTTCTTCTATAGTTGGCTTTGGGGATGTTATGATGCCTGGTCTTCTGATTGCTTTCAGTTATAGGTACACAGACTTATCAGATGGCTATTTCAGGTCTTTTGATAATTATAGTGAACTTTTAAATACAACTTGTTTTTTCTTTTTCAGATATTCGTCTACATCCTATACTTTTTTGGTTTAATATTTTAATGGTTTAAAAGCAATATCAAGAAATGGTAGCACAGTCTGGCATTAATTTTAAATAACTAATTTCATGTTGCAACCGAGGTCACTAAGAACACATATTGCTTCGGCATGCGGAAATTAAATAGAATGTTTTAACATCACCCTCGTTTCACTCTTTTCATTAATTGCAAGGAAATTGAGTAGTCACATCCATTGCTATTAAAGGACTGTCCAAAACTTGAGTCTAAAAGCCTGTAAAAGATCTGGAACATTGTATTCGTGATTTTAAATTGCTAATGTTCTTCTATTTGAAACGTGCATGCCGTTGTGGATCATGGGGTCCAACATTTTTTGGTAACAGTGGCTATAACCAATATTAAATAGTTAGAAGAAGCTCTATTTTCATAGGGTATTCCAGTTATATGACCGCATTATCTGCATAACATTACAATAAAAATCTGATTTCCTACTTAAAATGATTGTAAGGGAATATAGCGTTATATATTTAAACTTATTCTACAATGGATTTGTTTGACAGTCAAAATTTTTATTTGTTCATTAAATTCTAGTTAGAATGCATGAAAGCATCTTGCTTACCATTTCTTATTTCATTGGTTTATCGAGGTCTTTTGTGGTGTTTTTGTCATGGGGAAGGCCTGGTGGGGGGGTACCCTTTTTTTTTGGTGGGGGGGGGATACAAAAAACCAATCCTATCCCAAAACAGCCAAAAGAACCAAATCCTACCATCAGAGAACACTCTACAAACCAACTACTACAACCTGATTACATCTAGACAACAATCACCCAGAAGCACTAACAGACTGATAAGCAGAACTATCATCCCTAACTGTAGAAGGAGCGGTAGCAGCCAAGACAGGCGTATCACACTAGCTTGAACAGTGTCGCCACCAGCAGCATAAAGAGGAATTGTTGTTGTTGCAGCAAGACCAATAAAGCCTGAGCCTCCTGAAGCCATACTACCTGCAGGACTCCTCAATCTCTTGCAAACATAAGCAACGAAATATCCACCTTTCGCTTGATCGGCAAAGACAATTGACCTGTCCAGAAAAATTCACAAAATACAAAATCAAATCAAGTAATGTTGAGAATAGAAAGAGCTTTATGATTAAAAGTCCTATTATTGTACTCGGTCCAAAGAACCCAAACAACAACTATCATAAGCATATCCCATACATACTTTTTGTTCTCCTAATCCCCTTCTTTCTCCACACTGACCACCAAGACCCAAGTGAGCCAGGTTTACCTTTAATAGAAAAACAAGGTTTACCAAAGTCCCAAATTAAGCTTGATAAAGTCCCTACCACTGCATCAAAACTCTAAAGTTAGGATGAGGGTTTATATTTTAACACGTCCCGCAGGTCGAGTGCCCTTTTATGGGCCAAAACCTGGGCTTTTGCGCAGCGATATTCTTTTTCTTAAATCCTCTTTTTAAATGCGCGCCCGGTGTTTTGAACCTGTGTTGCTCTAATACCATGATAAAGTCTCTGCCACTACATCAAAATTTAGAAGTTAAGGGTTGAGGTATTTATATTTTAACAAAGCTAATACAGCACAATGTATAAACAGATAAAAAGCTGTCCCTTATGCCTATTACAAAAACACACAAATTCCTCAGACTAATATTCCTTTTGCCAAGATTATCAACAGTCAGCAATTTAGTTTGGACCACCAGCCGTATTAATATTCTAACTTCTAAAGGAGCTACAATTTGCCCAATGACTTTGCTCCAATCAGCACATAAACTACCAAAATTCAGAAACTTTAAAAAAAAAAAAAACTACTAGAGAAAACACTATTAGAGTTCAACCTCCAAATAAAAGCATCCTTTTCTTACCAATGATAAATGTTAAGAAACATATAAGATCAACAGATGGGCCTGTTTGGTTAAGGGTGGAAGTGAGGAAGTGAGGAATTAAGGAAGTAGTAATAATTTCTTTTGGAATTTGGGAATTGGTTAGTAAGTTTTTCGGTGTTTGGATGTTGTTGAGAAGTGTGGTTTGGAAAATATTTTGTCTATTCTGGTGTTTGGATGGTAATGTGAAAGTGGAAGTGAAAAAGTTGACCACAAAGTTGACCGTAAAATAATATTAAAATAAAAATTAATTAAGAAAATTAAAAAATAAACTGTAATTAGAATGCAAGTGAGATTTACATGGTCAAAAAATTAACTGTTTTGTGCTACAATTTATTACAAATGAGATTTATATGACCACAAAATTAACTGTAGCACTCTGGAAGTGAGGAAATGGTTGTGTAAAAGAGAAAAGATAAAAGGAAAAGAAGTTTTCTTATTTTTCTTTTCCGGTGTTTGGATAGATAAGGAAGTGAGCACTTATACTTCCCTATTTCCTTACTTCCGCCCACTTCCTTGCAACCAAACAGCCCCAGAATTAGGAATTAGAGACACATTAACAGTTCTAATAAATTGTCAAACCAAAAAACTGAAGCTTCCTTATCTTTAGCAATAGCAAACAAATTCAGGTAGGCAGCAGCTAAAGAAATATGCCCCTATCCAAATATCCAACCAAAATCTCACATTTTTACCATCACCACATCTAACTTAATACCAAACTTAAAAACTTTCACTACACGTCCAAACACCCTTTCAGAAAGTTGAAGATCCAATTAAAGTTCTACCATCCAATCTCCCAAGCACCCTCTTAAAGTCAGCAAATTACAGTGTCAAAGATTGAGCCCCTTTAGGCTCTGATACCTTTCCTATTTCAAGTCACATGCCTGAGATGACTTAACCTTTCCTGCATATAAGACACCGAGATAGTGTCACAATTCCTTTATATTTTCAAAAATGGATCACCAGATCCATAATTGTTGGCTCATGGCATTGGATAGTTATCGATAGATCTGACATGATACCTCTCCATGCATCAACCATTCAAGTTAATTATGACCATTATCTATTAGTGATTTTCTTGGAAACAAGCTTGAGAACAGAAAGATGCTTTGTCCCTATTGTCACTCCCACCAACGTATCAAACGGCCACAACTTTCTACTTTCCCTTGAGATCCAACACCTTCGATTCTCTATTTGGATCAAATCGCATTAACAATCGTCACGATCTTCCCTTGTGATGTCATAAGAACAGTAGAGAAGAATTTGTCGGGATCAGATCTGAATGCCTACAAGGTTGGCATGCTGTGTGGACGTGATTTGATCAGTGATGTAAGGTTTCTTGTGGGTTGTGGCTGATACAGATGTTGGAACAGGGAAGGTACTATTGTTGCTGGAACAGAGTATAAATAAAATAGGGTAAACCTGTAATTTGATGGAACAGAAGAGAACAGGGTACTACAGAACTGGGGTCAACAGTATAGATCGGGATAGTCACGAGGTTGTCATCAAGATGTGACAGCAAGGAGGCACTGTCAAGCTCACGGTTATTCGAGCTGGAGATAATGCAGTGAGTGATGTCACAATTAGGTTCGAGGCAGAGATGTTGCAGTGGATGATGTCGTTATGAGAGCATAATTTGTTCAGCGGTGGATAGGGATGCAATCACGAGTAGATAGGGACATGTGATCACAAGCAGTGGAAGAAAAGAGTGTACCAGTAGGTATTTGGAGAGGATCTCTCTAATGCCATGTTCGAGTGATATTTAGGACATGAGAGACAGGTATTGATGAATTTCCTCCTCTTAGATGTTTAATTATATGAAGAAGAAATTTACAATAATATTATTACCATTGCATGAGCAGTAATAATGTTAATCACCTCTTCTCCGAGTACAAGGTGTATGATACAAGGTGTATGATATTATCTTGTCCCCAACTCTTTGTACTAACAAAATTCTCTTTCAATATTTTATTTACACCAACATTGTTAGTGAGTTGTTTTGGAGTTAAACATCATTCTATTTTCCTTCTGGGACTCTTATAGATGTATTTGCATCTTGTTAATAGTGCAACAGTATCTATTGTTGCAATAAATTGTGTTACAAGTTGGGTGCCTTGTTTGATTTTCAAGTAAAAAAAATGAATATTTTAGTTTGGTTGTAAATAGTGTTGCTACAAATATAATTCCAATGTTTGGTTGGGTGAGTAATTTACTTTGCTAATGTGGCTAGTGGAGAGAGCCTCTCCCACTTACAACATAAAACAAACCAGGATATAAGTGGTATCCAGCCAATTTGGCTTCGACACCGCTTGTAACATTTTGGCTACACCAGCTGCAAGTTTAAGCCTAAATACTCAGATGCCTCTGTTGCACTAATATGGTCACAGGATCCAGATAGGTGATATGGTTTTACGGGTATGCCATCATCTTAAAACTTTGGGATACGCGTATGTCATGGATATGATAATAGTAAAACTGTACATTTGAGTTAACGTTATATCTATAATATGAATTTGGTAGATCATAGCAGTTTAAAAAACACATTAACTCAATTATTATAATATATTTTAAAAGATATACAAAATAGTTTCCTAAACCATCAAAATGTTGTATGAAGAAAGCGGAACAAATAATATATACGCATCTATAAATCAATTGAAATTTTGAAGCCATCATTCATGCATTAGAATTTTAAGTTTGGCTTCAGATACATCTTTGATACATAAATGAAGCATTATACATTCGTTATACGTTAAAGAAAAATCTAACATATATCCATAAGTATTCGTACATATTTGATATGACTTTGGCTCCTTAATCAAGTATCTGTGCAACATAGCCAGAGTGCATTGAATGTTCTAGATGTTGCAACTGCAACACCACTTACAACCAACCAAAAACACAAGTCTAACAGAGTTTCCATGTCTAACTATTAAAAAAGTAACATCTCTAATGGCGTATCTCTTTTACTATAATACAATTTCATTGAATTACCATAATCTTTCTTAGTTGGTCAAATGTACAAACTAATAACATCATTTATATCTTCATCGTGGTATGCTTCAATATCATTGTGTCGAGATTTTTAATTGCCATCGTATTTATGCTTTCTTGTATCCTCTTTCTTTACGCATATAATGTGAATATATTGATGGGACTGTTAATATACCATTTGTTGATTGAATTCTATTAGTTGCCTTTTCCTTTTCATTGTTAATTTTGTGTCTTTTGGTGCAGATTTGATAAACTAACAAAGAAAGGCCTGCGCGATGGATATTTTCCGTGGATGTTGTTTGGTTATACGCTTGGTAGGTCTCCCCTTTCTTCTATTCTAATTCTTTTCCCTTTTTTTTTCTTCATAGTCTGCTTTCCAGTGTTCAAATGTAGAAAGAATTATAAAGTGGTTCGTTACTCAGTCGGAAGTCCCCTTTCTTCTCCACTGTTATAATTCTTTTCGTCTTTCTTCATATTTTTCTTCATCCTCATTTTTTAATTGTCAGGTTTAACAATTGGTGTATAACGTTTATAGTTGCACAAATTTTGAATAAGCTGCATACAATTATCACTTACAGGTCTGAATAAATACTTTATGATGGTTATGCTACTATGGAAGAATAAGAACAGGTGAAGACATTATCCCCAAAACAAAGCATAATCTGAATTAAAGGCGAAAATATACCATAATAGATATTCTGAATAGTAATTAAAATTTGGGTTAGGTGAGGGAAGTGCCGGAATATTATTAGGTTGTTAAGCGATTGATTTGTACTTTAGCATAATAGTTGTCAAGTTTGAAAACTAACAGAACGCCTCACATGTTCCAATACCAGGAAATATATTTTGAAACAGTAGAATAGGTGCAAAGTTTCCGAATCCTTGGGGACAAATTTATTTGAAGCTCAGGAAGCTCGGTTTTGTTATAGGAAAATGCTTAGACCATAGTTCTAAATTGCAAGTTTCAGAATTCTCACGCGAAACAATTTCCACCAACTAGTCGGTCTTCGATTCTTATAATATTTGCTAATTTCTTGTAATATGCATGCTCTAGGTTTTATTTTCTAGTTTGATAAGTAGGTTCTTGTCCAGTGGTTCATATAGGTGTTGGTGTAATAGTGAATTATGTGTTCTTCCGTACAACACCCCCACCCCCCACCCCCCACCCCCAAACAAAAAATAATAATAATAAATAAATAAAATAAAATAAAAAAGAGAAACAAGAGAGGGAGGGAGGTGTTTTTAGTTGGATAAGTTGATTGTTGTCTAGCAAATATATCGTTGTTCCAGTGAATTGTGCACCTCTGTGCAAACCCACGCACCCAACCAAAAACGGAACACACACACACACACACTAGCGCGCGCGTGCGCAGAGAGAGAGAGAGAGAGAGAGAGAGAGAGAGAGAGAGAGAGAGAGAGAGAGAGAGAGAGAGAGGTATTTTAGTTAGATGAGTTGATTGTTGTCAGCGAATATATTCGCGTTCTAGTGAATTAGGTGTTGCTCTACACCCCACCCAACCATCGGTCGAGAGAGAGAGAGAGAGAGAGAGAGAGAGAGAGAGAGTTGTCTTCATAGGTTTGGTTCCATAGTTGATTACTGATTATCACTACCCAATTCAGTTGGCTAAGAGAATATAAAGGAGGAATAATGGTAGAGATTTCCCGGGTTTTTAACCATGGTAAGGAGAGCTTCAAGCAGGATTCTCCAATTTCTCAAAAGCCAACCATTCAGCTCCTTTTGATTCACGGTTATGTATGTCTAAAATATCATGAAAAGGGACTTGTTCTCCATTTGAAGTAAATTCATGCATATTATCTTTGTGCTAACACATGATTTCAAACAGATTTGTAACTATTTCAAATTCAAGAACTTTTTTGTGAACTGAGATAAGGTTCTTCTTCTAGGTTTCGCGTTCACATATTTGTCCCTCTATTTGATGAAAGGCAAAGGCCAACCTGCTCTGCTGTACCTTGTTCCTTGCACCTTGGGTAATGAGCTTCATTCTTGTCACTGTTCTGCTGATACTATATCGATCTTTTTCTATCTACTTGGAATTTATATGAGGTAGTAATTCTTTTTTTGGCTTAATTATCAGGTCTTATCGTTATACTGGGTTGTGTGAGGAGGCAAATGCGAGATCTGTGGTGTGGAATAAAAGAGCCAAGTGATTATGATGATGAAGAGGCTTGAGCACTGACCCAGTAAATTGCCTAAAGAATGGAACCATCAGTCGTCGATGATATTCTCGTACAATTTTCAGAAAAAAGCCTGCACTGCATTGGGGTCAAACATAGATGAGGAAGACTGATGAAGCACACTTTTGTAAAGAATGTAGACATGATCACGAAGTTAGCCGCAACCAAATCTGAGACCGAAATGTATGTTACCCAGCCCCCATGTCGGTGGTGATCTTTGTATCGCTCTACAGGGAATCTGTTGCTCCATTTTCTTGCATAGTGATAATTGAAACCAATTTTTGGGTGATCTGCAGAAGTTTTCCCTTCTTTTTTTTCCTCTTGCTGTATATATATTCTTTGGGACGGGTTTCTCCCAACAATCAAATATTTGAGGGAAATAAGTCAGCTCTTCAAGGGTTAAAAACTTTGGCGAGTAGCTTCTCCCAGTTAGCCCACACTAAATGAAACCATGAAGGCAACTGGAAGCAAATGACAATTTGTCTTCCATCTTGTGTGACAATTTTTTTTTTTCAGGAGCTTTGTTTCAGTATGGAAGAAGGTAACAGCTGGAAAAGAGAAGAGTGGTGTGGTGTTCGATTTCTGGAAATGAAATTGTCAGAAGCTAATACTAACCTATTTGTTTCATCATTGTTGTGTATATTCATTTTGAGCTTCAAAACTGAATTGCGATTGCAAAAGGCTTTTGTACATGTGAAATAATGATACAAGAAGTATATGCAGGAGAAACAAAGAAGGAAAAAAAGAAAGAGAGAGAGAACCTTTACTAAAATGGAGGTTCCATAATTGTTGGACTCGAGTTTTCTTAGGTTGTCAACTGTCCAGAGAACAACCTTGAGAACCCTTATTAGCTGATTAATTTTCTCAGTTCTTGTTGCAACCTGTATTTAAATTGCAACAGTATCGGCATGATGTAAATCAGCTAGGTTCTTGAATAACAAAGTTATATAGATCAACAATGTGGCTAGTATTCGATTCATTGCGCAAGAATGAAACTATCTATATGCATGCAGAAGTCAGGGAAATGGATCAAACAAAGAGTGGAAGAACTATTAGCAACAAAAATAAAAGTGTTGCAGAAAAATTACAACATTAGTTGCAAGAGATCCAGTTGTTTCAATATGCTTTCAGTGCCTTGAAGGAGCATAATCATTTTTGAAAAAAGAAGTTTGTAATACCTCAATTCTTAATTAAATTTATTTTATAATTACTAAACGTATGATTATGTGTGAATAGAAAATATTTGTGCTTCCTTATTATGTCATAATTAAAATAAATAAAAAGTTGTTCATAAAGCATATATTAGAACGTTTAGTAAGAATATTTTAATTGGATATTGAGAGTCTTCATTATGAATTTTCCATAATTAGAGTGCTTAATTAGAATTGATATTTTTTTAATCTGAATTCCCCAAGAATACCAATAAACATCTTAGATTGTTAAGAGGTGAATAGACTTCGTCATTTGTTTTGAAAACCAAGGGTTAATTTGCTTCCCTCATATCTAATCTGTATCCAGAGGCGGAACCAGAAATAAATTTTAGGGTGGGCTGTAACTTTTTATAACTTATACTTATGAATTATATGAATTTGTCAAAAAAATAAAACAGTATTCTCCACTAAATCAGAAGTAGAACCTGAAATAAATTTGCGAAAAGAAAATCAAAATAGAAAGAGATTTAAGGCAATAAAAAAAAAAAAAAGATTTAAGATAATATATGAAAAACTGGGCCGGGCTGCAGCCCGGCCCAGCCAACCAATGGGTCCGCCCCTGTCTGTATCTATATTTAATTTTGGAAGATATAAATATGAGTTTGGCATATCGAATCATCTATGTATCATATCCATGATTGTAAAACAGATATCGATATAGTAAAATCCATACCTGATCTATTTTCACCCTTGTGTATACAGAATTGCAGAGCATGGAATTGTTTGATCCAGTAAGCAAGATGAAATCAAACTGGATCTTGTTTCTATGAGCAACAAGCAAATACACTACCAAATAAGAAAACAGAAATTACTAAAAATAAACTGAACATATGTTCCCTCTGCAACAACATACTGAAATAGACTGGTAGCTTAAGGGATCAGGTTATATATGCATCATCGAAAGCCTGAACTAGGAGAAGGGTGATATAATCTCTCAGTGTGGTCGCAGTGTGGGTGTGTGAATCGTATTCCCTGTACATCGTTTCCATCGCTCGAGCAATGATTTACAGCCCTCATGAGGAGGTGCATTGAGATTGCTTTCTGGTTCTGGCATTCTTGGTTCTGTTCTTTCCGCGCATTTTTCAACCATTTCCAGAAATTCCGTACATGATTCTAATAGTGAAGATGGAGCGCTGAAGCAACATGATCCCTCTCTTGTTCAAGCTTCAAGATTCAAAAGTCTCTCTCTATAAATACTTATAAGAAAGTAGAGAATACTTGAAGATGAAAGATTCTTAAAAAAATATTACCTCATGAGATACAACATCATCAAGGAGCCAAGGTATTGCGTATAGCTTCAACAATTTTCGGGAAACTAAGAATCCAATCAAATGCTCTCTCTTTTGCGATTTCTCATGCTTCCGGTAGTGACAGATAGGTATTCATCAAGTGATGAAAGGGCCTGTTTGTTTCGTTGCAAAACGTCGCAAGTCGTAAGCCGTAAAATGAGAATAGAAAAAGTGAACTGTAGCAGAGAAAATATATTGTGTTTTAGGGTGTTTGGTTGATAAAGTGAAGTATAAATGGAAAAGTATATTGTGTTTTACGGTGTTTGGTTGATAAAATGAAAGTGTAAATGGTAAAGTATATTGTGTTTTACGGTGTTTGGTTGGTAATGTAAAATTGTAAGTGGAAAAACTGACCACAAAATTAACTGTAGCAGTGATTTAAATATTATAAATACTATTAAATTAAATCTACTATTACAAATTAAATTGTATTAATAAATTTGAGATAAAAAATTAATAATCTTAATATTTTATTTATAACAATAATATTAATAAAATATTAGTATAAATAGTAAAATATTACTAAAATATTAACTAAATAAATAATATAAAATTTAAAAAAAATCTAAAGAACATTAATAAAATTTTAAGAATACTAATAAAATATAAATATTAAAAAATCTTACAAAAACAATAAAATATAGTTATAACATTATAATATTAAAAAAACTTGAAAATTATTATAATATAAATTTTATTATAATATAAAAAAATCTTACAAAAATAATAAAATATAGTTATAATATTATAATATTAAAAATACTTGAAAATTATTATAATATAAATTTTATTATAATATTATTGTAATATTATAGAAATATAAAATTAACAAAGTAAAATATAATTATAATTTAATAATAAATTATCATTATAGTATTATTATACTGAATTATTATTACAATATTAACATAATAAAATATTAATACAATAATAAAATATATTATGATATTAATAAAGTAATTTTTTATATTAAAAAATAAATAATTAAATATATAATAATTTATATTAAAGTATAATATTGTTATATTAATAAAATATTAACTCTAAATAAAATAATAAAAAATGAAATAAGTATTAATAAATAATAAAGTATTAAATAAAATAGTAAATAAAAATAGTAAATTAAATAGTAAAATATTAAATATTAAAACAATATTAAAAACAATAAAAAAAATTAAAGATTAAAAATATAAAATAATTAAATAAGAAATTGAACAATATTTAAAATATTAAATATTTAATAATATTAAATTATATATTGATTATCAAGTAACTGTTTTGAACTGTAAGTGTACTACAAGTGAGAGTTACATGACCACAAAATTAACTGTAACAACTGCAAGTGAAAAAATATGAGTGTAAAAGTGATATTTACATGACCACAAATTTAACTGTAGCAACTGCAAATGGGAAAAGAAGAGTTGCATTTTGCAACTTATTTTTCAGCGAAACAAACAACGGAAAATGGAAAAGAAGTTTTACGACTTGTGTTTTGCGGCGAAACAAACACGCCCGAAATATATCCTGCATCTCTCCATTGTGACTCCTTAAACCAAACTGAACACCTACTTTTAATCAGTAATTTAAACAATATTTTGGGGAATTCAGATTGATCCAGTACTTAAGTATTGATATTTCTAAAAACGTGTAAAATTTCTGTCTAATAAGTAAAATCTGTGAAAAATGGATCTTGATCCTACTCCCTCCTTAAGGTACCGGATACGATAGGGTTTGTGTTTCATTGCTAATTCATTCTCGAAATCATTGACTGAATCATATAAAGCAAGATATTGGACTTTTGGAGACTCGTTTAATTGGTCAACGTCATCTAGATCCACCTGCGCAATGTCGGTTATATTATAAATGATGTTCTCTAAACGTGATAACAAAGCTTGAATATTGAATATTTTAGTTAGTAATTGTGGTGGAGATTTTCCGTCGCGTGTGATCGGATAGTCGATCCACACCACAAGCGAGAGTAGAAAAGTATGGAGTGTGTAAATAGAAATAATACACAGCACAGAAAAGCATAGACACACAAGATTTCTACGTCGAAACCCAAATCGAGAAAAAATCACATGGAAGATGAGAAGAATTCACTATATTTCACAACTTACATGAATTACAAAAATTGTATATCAGAGCCTTAGTGCTACTCTTAGGTAGAAGCAAAAGGATCCAAAAAAAAGTCCCCCTCTCTCGTTTGAGGAAAAGGTCTATTTATACTTGATCTGTTCTGTGCATGGGGGCGGATGGTACGGGCGTGATTCTCGTAACCACATGATCTGCACGTGTTGATTTATTATAACGACCGCGATAATTGATGCTTGAGTGTTGGAATTGCTTGCAGAGAATCATGCCTCTGTCCATAATTGCTCAGGCTAGAGGGTGTTTCATGTTATGAACATGGAGGAAGATCAGGCTACGTAACTGAAGGCGGAGATCAGAGATGATATGTTGTCGTTATGTAACTGAAGGGAGAGATCAGAGTGATATGTTGACATGGTTGTCTTGCACGAAGCTGAAATCTCCGGAATGGGAGAGCTCCGAGATGGCTGAGAGTATCGAAGCTACGGGATGGAAGCGTCCTTGGGGAGAGGAGAGTGGCTTCTGAAATGGCTCCGGAGTGACGGAGGCTCCTGATTGCTAAGACGCGTGTCGTCATCCTATGAGGGTCAAATTTTGACCACTACATATGTCCCATGTTCTCTGCTTGTCGGAGCCTGCGAAAGACGAGTCCGGAAGAGCAGAATTGGTAAGAGATTCTTTGGTGCCTCAGTCTCGTCATGATACTCGTGGGCAAGGGAAGATCTGGATCGTTAATATGGATTCTTCTGGATTGGTTTGAAAATCGCGTTGTTGGCTCGCAGCTAGCGTGCTGATTGATTCGGTTCCTTGAAATGTGTAACTGGCATCCCTTCAAATCCTGGTATCATGATGACAGAGATCGTGAGGGGGGGCATTAGTTGATATTATGCCTTTTCGGTTGGCCGAAAATCTCAGAATGTGAACCAATTTTCAGGGATTGAGAATTTTGAATTGGAGATAGTTTGGCTCCTCCTCCTCCAACTATAAATAGGTTGCGTCCTTCAGGTGGAAATGGCCTCCCCTCTGAGAAATTTTTGTCTCTGAATTCCTCTTCTATATTCTTACGGAGTTGTCATGTGTCCTTTTCTCTTCTTAATTTGATAAAAAAAAAGGAAAGGTGGAGAGGATGATGATCGAGTTTTTATTGTTTGGGCATCTAGTTGACGCAATATGTCAGTCTTTGTGATGATTTGATGCAATATGTCAGTCTTTGCGATAAGACTCCATCGCCAGGAGCGATTGCTTGGTGGCTCGCTTCGATTGGAGCTAATGATCTGGTTCTGAGTCGCCCAATTTTTAGGGGGTGGGGACCGTTCTAAGGAATATGACCTTCTGGCCATATAGGGCATATGAGGGAGGAAGAAAAGGAGTGCTTCAGTCAGGTGTGCTGGTGAATTATTTCTCACCCTGAAGTCTGATCCTCTTCCTTAAAACACGCAGCGAAGAAATGCTCTTTTCTCCTTTTGGGGTATTTTGCAGGAGTCTCTCTGGTCGGACGTCGCTATCTTGATCTTGAAGGGCTTCTTAGGGACCGTCACAGTGAGCAGTGCTAGTCTGGCTACCTTGAAGGTGTGTGAGATGTTGTCAAGGCTTATGCTCGCCTTCTCAGAAGCCATGGTGGTTAATTGCTTTCCGGAGATCTTCTTCGATGAACAAGTCTTGGTTGTTCTTGTATCGGGGGTCTGATCACGGTAGCAGAATAAGTTTTCAAATCTCCTATATTTCTTTTTCACAAGGTAAACATAGAGATGTAAATGATTTCATGTATTCTATTTGTCAGAGGTAACGACATAATGAAACTTAATGAAATGTAATTGTATATATTTCGGGATATAAATAACTGAGTCATGTTTAGATCTTACTTGGTTTGTATCGTGGAATGATCATCCCCTTCGGAGGCCTAACTTTCGGATGGTAAGAATGTAAAGTTCCGCATTACCGTCTCCGGATGATGTCTCCATCTCTGAGCATACATACGTTAATCTCCGAGTGAAGTGAGGACTTCAGTCGCAGAAATAGACTAGGTCGTTTAGTCGGTTGACCGAGAGGGCGAGCTAAAGGGAGCCCGGAGGCAGATGTTCATGTTTGCTGGTGAATTATTTCTCACCCTGAAGTCTGATCCTCTTCCTTAAAACACGCAGCGAAGAAATGCTCTTTTCTCCTTTTGGGGTATTTTGCAGGAGTCTCTCTGGTCGGACGTCGCTATCTTGATCTTGAAGGGCTTCTTAGGGACCGTCACAGTGAGCAGTGCTAGTCTGGCTACCTTGAAGGTGTGTGAGATGTTGTCAAGGCTTATGCTTGCCTTCTCAGAAGCCATGGTGGTTAATTGCTTTTCGGAGATCTTCTTCGATGAACAAGTCTTGGTTGTTCTTGTATCGAGGGTCTGATCACGGTAGCAGAATAAGTTTTCAAATCTCCTATATTTCTTTTTCACTAGGTAAACATAGAGATGTAAATGATTTCATGTATTCTATTTGTCAGAGGTAACGACATAATGAAACTTAATGAAATGTAATTGTATGTATTTCGGGATATAAATGACTGAGTCATGTTTAGATCTTACTTGGTTTGTATCGTGGAATGATCATCCCCTTCGGAGGCCTAACTTTCGGATGGTAAGAATGTAAAGTTCCGCATTACCGTCTCCGGATGATGTCTCCATCTCTGAGCATACATACGTTAATCTCCGAGTGAAGTGAGGACTTCAGTCGCAAAAATAGACTAGGTCGTTTAGTCGGTTGACCGAGAGGGCGAGCTAAAGGGAGCCCGGAGGTAGATGTTCATGTTTATTATTCTCGACTGGGGCCATCTCGGAACACGCAAGCTAAGGAGAGTCCTCAACTATGGAGCTAGGCAGACAGTTACTCAATTAAGGATAAACCTTCCAGGGATAGTTGTCCAATTGAGGATGAGTCTTTGGAGCCCATAAATAGATGTTTACATTATGATTCTCGAGAGAGGCCTCCCTCCTTAGAACATAAACAAACTGGCAGTATCCCAATTTAGGATAAACCTTCTAAACGGTAGTTACCCAGTTGGGGATGAGCCTGGCAGTTGTCCGATTGGAGATGAACCTCCCGACGGTAGTTGCCCAACCGGGATGAGCCTTCCGGGGGGCAGTTGCTCAATCAAAGATGAGCCTTCCGGAGGGCAGTTGCCTAATCAGGGATGAGCGTTAAATGTGACAATTGCCTGATTGGGGATGGGCTTTCAAGAGGGCAGCTGATCAGCCTTGAGGGTGGCAGTTGCTTGATTGGGGATGAGCCTTCCGGGGGGCAGTTGTCCAATCAGGGATGAGCCAGAAAGTGCCCAGAGGTCAATGCTTGTGTAATCATTCTCGAGCGAGGGCTTCCATCCTTGGAACACAGATGGAGGCCTCCGAGCGAGGGGACCCTTAGCTATGGAGTTGGACTGGCAATGGCCTGACTAGGGAGGAGCCAGAGAGGTTTCAGACATGAATGCTTGTATTATCATTCTCGAATGAGAGCTTCCCTCCTCGGAACATGCGAGTAGAGGTCTCACGAAAAGATGCTCGTGAGTAGGCCACATAGGGGGCTGGTGAGCAGATTTCACGGATACTGAGAAGGATGTAGGGAGGAGTCAGAATGTACTTTTATTAAATAATTTTAAAAAATACATGAAAATTGAAATGACATCTAGCGAGGATTATCCGCTATAGAAACTTCCTTGTTTTTATTTGTAGGTTTGGTATTAGTCAACCGCTCGGTACTGAGTGATTATGCGTTGTGGTCGAACCGGAAATGGGGTCTCATCTTGTCATTCTATCTCAGAGGAAGCTCCGGGTTTAAGGACGTACTCCCGAAGATATCTTTACTGGATAAGATCTTCGAGAAGAGACCGACATATAGAAGTCTCGTGTCCCTTACAGTCATGAAAGGGGCAGTAGTCTTTCACTCCGGGACGAGCAGAATCGTGTGACTTTGCTTCCGACGCTTCGCCCAGGATTGGCCCTTGATGGCTTCGAAGACGTCCTGGATCGGGAGCTTGAGTGGTGTGAAACTGTCGTCTACCCGGTAAGTTCAGAGTGGACTCTGCTGGTGGTTCGAGAATGGTTTCTTCTTGAAGGCACCACACCTACAACCCTAGTTATCGACAGAGGGGTCTCCATGTTGCGGCTTTGGTTTTGCTCCATCATCATCGCTACTGAAAGATTGATTGGTTGAGCTTTTCATTGTTTCCTCTAACCGGATGTATGGTTGGGCTCGATACAAGACCTCGCTGCAACGGGTGACTTTGTGCTTCACCAAGTGCTTGTACGCTGGTGGGTGACCCGTAGCGCTAATGAATGCGAGAGTGAATGCGTCCTCGCTGCAGTTGTGTACTTTGGTAGCTGATTTCGAAAGTAGTCAGTATATGCCTTGAGACTGTCGAAATGTCTCATCTTGACGAAAAAGAGATGATGGTTGTTCTGCTTGAACTCCTAACATGAGGAGTACTGATAAAGGAACAACTTGGTGAGATCCTCGAAGTTACGGATCTATCTTGGCGGAAGAGAGTAGAACCAATCAGAGGCTACTCTCTTCAAGCTAGAGGGGAAGATCCGACACAAGATGGAGTCATTTCTGGTATAGATCACCATCTTGTCCTAATACTGACAAAGATACTAGACTGGGTCATTCTAACCGAACTAGCAGTCAAAGGTCAGAATCGTGAACTTATTTGGCAATTCACATTCCAATATGCCCTCGGAGAAGAGAAGTTGGATGCATCGGTGGTGAAGGCTCTGAGTCTACCATGGTGTGGCACTCTTGCTTCTTTGACTCGCTTCTGTACAAGCTCATCAAAATCTTAGATATAGACGAACTCTTCTGTCTTCTTCGGAGTATGATCGTGTTGATCTCTTATACAGGAACGAGATGAACTGAACCTGTTGTCGGATCATTCTGAAGGAGTAAGGGAGGTTATTATCTGATGCCTTCGGCTTTGAGAGTGTTCACCGCCTAGGGCCTCCGTCGCAGTGGGCCTTTCTGGAGATGGAGGCAGCCCTTGGGTGTTTTGGAGGGTCGTGATTTGGGCGAGGAGTTGATCGTTTAGATGCTTTGACTCCTTTCATTCACGGATCACATTTTCTCGATCATGCGTAGCCTTGCGCTCGCGGTCGAAAAGAGCCTGCCGCTCGCCATCTCCTCTCATTTCAGCGAACATTTGGCGGAGTTGGGATCCATACATTAATGGTGGGAGGATGTCTTCGGTTGCCCCCTGTGAAGGTACGAAGACATTCTCTTTCAGGATGGGGTTGAGGTTGAGCTCTCGGGGAAACGATGCTCCCAGTGGTGGCAATGAATTTGCCCTTAGAGATGATCCCATTGTCGGCGATCGGATGCTTCTTCAGGGTCATGGCTCGTTAGAGAGGCTTTTTGAGGATGAATTTAGTAGGGGAGAGATCTGAGTGTTGAAACTCGGATCTCAATGAAATCACCATTGTGGTGGAGATCTTCAGCCGCGTACAATCAGACGGTCGATCCACACCAAAAACGAGAGTAGGAAGTGGGGAGTATGTAAGTAAAAATAATGCACATCATAGAAAAGAGAAACACAAGATTTTTACGTGAAAACCCAAATCAAGAAAAATCAAAGGAAGGGAGGAGAAAATCCACTATAATTCGCAAGCTACAAGAATTAAAAGAATTGTATGCCAGAGCCTTAGTATTACGCTTAGTTGGAAGCAAAAGGATCCAAAAAAAGTCCCCTTCTCTCTCGTTGGAGGAGAAGTCTATTTATATTTGATCTAATCTGTGTGCATCGGGGTAAATGGTAAGGGTGTGATCCTCGTAACCCTATGATCTGCACGTGTTGATTTGTTATAACAGCCACAATAATTGGTGCTTGATTGTTGGGATAACATGTAGAGAATCCCGTCTTTGTTCATAACTGCCTAGGTTGGAGGGTGTTTCACGTTATGGACGTAGAGGAAGCTCAGGCTGTGTAACTGCAGGAGGAGATCAGAGACGATCTGTTATCGTGATATAACTAAAGGCGAAAATCAGAGACAATCTATTATCATGTTATCTTGTGCGGAGCTGAATTCCACGATAGCTGAACATATCGAAGCTGCCTAGATGGAAGTATCCTTGGGGAGAGGAGAGGAGCTTCTGAAATGGCTTCGAAGTGACGGAGGCTCCTGGTTACTAGGATGCGTGTTGTCATCCTGTGAGGGTGAAATTTTGACCACTACAGCAATCATCTTAATTATCTTTGAACCAACTCAGTGTAAACTCGTAGCTCCTCCACTGTACGATACGCATCATAGATATCATCCATGAGTGAAAAGAAGGAAATCACCATCGTCAAAATCAATCTAGCTCGTGCATAATGAGAAATATACACCGAGTATCAAAAAATAACTTTCCACCACTCTATACCTCGCGAAGGTGAGCTTACTTGCAAGGCCTAGTTCTTTCCACCACCTATACAATGATGCAACAATATCACACACACACACACACACACACACACACACACACACATATATGTATATAGCTTTGGGCAAATTAGGATTGGAGCTAGATACGCGCAAGCTTTTTGAACTTTCTTGGTGATAGTCTTGGCTTCTTCGCGGTGAAGTAATTGAAGAAGGTGGAAGTCCAACTTTGCGAGCTCTAGCACCACATCCTTTCTATTATCTTCATATTTTTCATAGATGTCGATATAATTTCTTGCCTCACAGTCTATCCATTCGCCTGCGAAGAGACAAATGCGAGGCCTGAGAGATTTCCGAATTGTTTTGCATGGATTGCAAATGTTTCTTTGCAAAGTTTACAGCATCGTCTGGTATGCATCCTCCCGCTAAGGTATAAAATAATTCTTTACTTTCTTATCAAACCTTGATCACCTAAATCTTCTTTCTCTTCAAACCCTACGACGGGTTCAAGAAAAAGAGAGAGAAAAAGCAACAAAAAGAAAGAAACGAGAAAGAGTAAAACTCAAAATATAAAATAATTGGAGGTCTTTCTCAATTTATCCTTTCAGATTTGATAAGTTAATGTTCGGCGATTGAATCCAAGGTTAGGTACACGCATGCAGCACAGTGTTATTCATGGTGATCTTAGTCTGTTTGATTGTCGTAATTAACCGTAATTTATAAGTCGTAATTAGTAAACCTTTTTACAGTTATAAATGAATTACATACATATAAATTTTACGATGTTTAATTTGTAATATAAAGTTATAAGTAAAAAAATATATTGTATTTTACGGTATTTAAATGCCGTAATATATAAATCATAAGTGAAAAAATTAACCACAAAATTAACTATTTAGTGATTTTAAAATTTTAAATGTCGCAAATAAATACTAAAAATATTAAATATTAAAAAAAATTAATATTGATATAAAAATTAACACAAATTTGCATAAAAATGTGACTCACAATTCATAAAATAATAATAAAATGTAATATAAAAAAATTAGTACAAATAGCATTACTCAACCAAGCAAAGAGAATCCACCGGTACGCCAATCACAAAGAGAATTCTCTCTCAAAAATCCCAGACAGCATCCCGTTTTCAGCAACCCATGAGTCTTTGACGGCAGCAACAAACACTCAAAACACAGTGCAAAATAAACTTCATTCCAATCGAACTGCCTCAGCGCTACATATCCAAAACACAGCCATGGCTGCAAATGAAATATAGCAGGCATGGACTAAAGAAAGAACATCATTCCACCTATCAGAAAGGGTTTTATACAAGGCTGTGTGTGGGGAGCAACCTGGAAGTACTCACTTGAAACCCCAACCCCCTTACCAAAACTGATCATAGACAACAAATTGCAAATAGAAATAGAAACGACAGAAAACAAGTCAATCATGCACAAGGATAATCCAGAAAAAAAAAGCTTCAGATAATACTGCAGTAACATACCTAAATAACAAAGACCACTCAAGAAAGAGAGAACAAAATCTGCTGATCAAAGAGATGCATCATCCTAAAAAAGATTTTAAGGTTTCAAGTCTCCCAAAACTAGAAAGGCATATTAATAGCTTCAAATAGTGCCTCTGCTCATCACTCATCCTCCTGGCTGCGGAGCCTGGCAAGCTTGTTGGTGACAACAATGTCGAGTTGTGCAGCCCTCTCTACTATCTCCTTCCGCTTCCTTGTAGAGACATTGTGTGCAATCTCAGCACAGTAAGTCCTGACAAATAACCACAATTGTCAACCATTAACAGCAGAGTATGGATGACTTAAAAAGTAACAACTAACAGTGGGCAATGAAAGGTTAGATTATAAGCTGTGAGAAAAAGAGAGAAAGTATAGATAGCCAGCTACCGGTTATGCATCATAAGCACTTCCAGCTCAGATACATTGTGGACAACAAACTTCTTGAAACCGTTGGGCAGATAGTGCCGGGTTTTCTTGTCAGACCCATAACCGATATTGGGCATCAAAGTAACTCCCTTGAACTTTCTCCTCACGCGGGAATCAATACCCTTTGGCCTACGCCAGCTTGGCTGCCATAAGAATAAAAAGAAAAACAGACAATCAGCCAAACAAAAAATCAAACTACAACAAAATGGGAAAAACAAGGAACACCCAGATAAATTCCACTGGAGACAATGAGAAATGAAACATAAATCAACAACAAATGCAAGGAAGCTCTAAATAATATACAAGGATTGAAGAAACCAGATAGATAAGCAAAAAAAGAAATTTAAATGCCCAACAATCTGGGGGAACACTACATAATATAAAGTACTAAGGAAGCAACCAGGTATGCTAGAATTTCTAGCCTAGAAATGAAATTAAGTTCAACACCAAAGACAGGGAAGCGCAATAACAAGAGACGAAAAAGAGAAACCAGATAAGCAAAAAATCATTTTGTGGTAAGAAAAGAAAAGACAGAAATAAAACCACAGTAAAATGAGAGCTTCAATAATAGATCATCTTTTTTAACTATATATTGAAATGGTACGATGCTTACCAAAGAAACATGTGCTTGGAAAACAAAACTACTGTTAAAAGGCAAATCATTTACAAGTTCCATGTTACTATTGGGCCTGTTTGGTTAAGGGTGGAAATGAGGAAGTGAGGAATTGAGGAAGTAGTAATAATTCCCTTTGGAACTTGGGAATTGGTTAGTAAGTTTTCCGGTGTTTGGATGTTGTTGGGAAGTGTGGTTTGAAAAATATTTTGTCTTTTCCGGTGTTTGGATGGTAATGTGAAGTGGAAGTGGAAAAGTTGACCACAAAGTTGACCGTAAAATAATATTAAATAAAAATTAATTAAGAAAAATAAAAAATGGACTATAATTAGAATGCAAGTGAGATTTACATGATAAAAAAATTAACTGTTTTGTGTTACAACTTATTACAGATGAGATTTACATGACCACAAAATTAACTGTAGCACTCTGAAAGTGAAAAAATGATTGTGTAAAAGAGAAAAGAGAAAAGGAAAATGGGTTTTCTTATTTCCTTTTCTGGTGTTTGGATAGATAGGGAAGTGAGCAATTATACTTCCCTATTTCCTTACTTCCGTCCACTTCCTTGCAACCAAACAGCCCCATTCTGAGTGAGATTTCAAATCAAGACCCACAAATACGAGACAAATATTCTACAAAAACTGCACATTCTTGTTCTTTTCCTACTCAAAATGGTTCTAGACGCATCAATGTCTACAAACATACAAAGATGTCATAAAATATGCATTCTTGTGAAAATTAAAATAATGTTCACCAACAAACTCAAAACATATGTCTAAACATATCCTGTCCACAAAAAAGAAACATAAATACATACACCCTCGTCTCAGGCTCTTGAACAACCCATTTTTGATACATAGTACCAGTGTTAAAAACAAATAAATCATATCTCTGTCCTCAGAACAATATTAAATTGTTGAAGTTACACTCATCAAAGGTTAAAGGCGATATATGGATAACGAAAACATTGAAGGTTAACTTGTTCTTTAAATTTAATCAGAATCAATAAACAAACTTCTGATATCCAGAACAACTCAATACACTGTGAACATACCAAATGTCAAATTACTTAGAATACCAGGACAAGTATGTTTTCCCTCTTACACATGGATATTGAGTGTATATGTATGTGAACGAGGACAAATTTATATAGGTGGAGAGTAGAGTACCACATTAGTGATAGCAGGCAACTCGCAATAAGATCATGTACATAATGAACCTGGATCGTTGACCATATGCTAAAAACGTAATAAACATATAGAAACAAATGGATGCAGGACATAGATCTCAGAGCTTTGAGTACTGCAGATTAATGAGAAGAATTTCCAAATCCTATAGATGAAATGTGAAGTGTCCAAACAAAAGTAGCCACCAACATCAAATATCAAGATTTTAGATTGACATCCAATTTTTGATATCTGAACATAATTGACTTAAGAAATTGCACTCAAACATCAAGATTAAAATCGAATTTATTATATCTGAACAAAATTCACTTAAGAAGAATTGCACTCAAGCATCCAAAAGTAGCTATATGTGTGTTGTTTGTGTATGTCCATGCAACTTTGAAATATTGATTTACCACAGTATTAGCCATCAAAGCTAAGGAAAATGTCATTTTGGAAAATATGACTCACAAATTATTCAAGCTATTTTTGTGTGCGCTTCACCCTTAGGGATATTTAAATCAAACGATGAGAAAAGCAAAAAAGCATATAAGAGGTTTTTAAAAACTACACTAATTTCTGCATTTAGTAATTCATTTGACAACCAACTTACCTGTAAATCCCTAAACTTACCAAATATATTTATCTTTTTTGTCATTTCGCTCATATGCAATAACAACAAATTTCCAAGAAACTTTAACAGGAAAACATAGCAAACAGAACATAATATGACTATGCTAAAATTTGGCATTGAGAGTGACTTGATATTTATTAATTATTTAGTCATCTTGTAAATGCTCCATGTCAAATACGGAGCTTCTGTGGTAGATGGAAGGCTTCAACTTGTCAAAAGACAAGTTGGGTAGTCCTGAATTAAAAGGATCGCTCGTTTGCTATCGGGAACCTATCACAGTAGTTTCAGCTTGTCGGGTATCTACTAAATTTGAAGTTTAAAAGAAACAAGGGTAACTTAAATGCCTGACCAAATTATGAATCTATGATTCTTGGACAATCCCACCGCGTTATGATTTCTCCTCTGTGAGATTCCTAACTATCTATGTAACAAATAGCCAATATATGTTGCTAACCTATTACATCACATTTTGATCCCAAGAAATAAGTATAAATACACGCTCAAGCTGTTGTCCAAATTACTATGTAATCTACATCATGATTTACATAACAGTTGGTCACATCCTTAGTGAATCCTAAAAACATGTCTTTCATATAAGATCTCCATTCCAGAAAATATCCAGTGAAGATCTAATGAGGAAATTATGATTCTTCAAACTAATGACAACACCATCGTGTTACAATATCTCTTCAGTGTGATTTTCACTAGCTAATGTAACAAATAGTCAAATATATCTTGTGAAACTATTGTACATCATATCTTGAAATGGCAAGATGAGTAAGCAAATCCTAAATATATGTCCTTCACATATGATCTCCAGTCCATCCAGTAAAGATCGATTCTGGGACAAATGATGACCCTTGAAAATGTCAAATTATTGAAAAATAGTGATAGAAGGGGGGAAAAGAAGGTTGGAAAACTAAATAATATCTGAATGATGACCCTTGAAATCATGTAACAAGTGGCCGTGCATTTAAATGAATGTTTGGGAACCTATTATAACAAAACTTTCACAGAACATTACAACTAAACTTTCACAAGGCATGAGAAAGATTATAAAATATACATGAATTACAGTATCCTTCATAAAAGCATTAAGAACACATATTGAACAGAACCTACACAGTAAATATTCTGAGATATATGATTCTCTGAACTGAATAACCAAAACTTAACAATCACCGTGTCATACATTCTACAAGGACAGCATTTTACATATTAAAAACTGAGAAAACAAAACCCAACAGGAGAACGTTTTCCTGAAATAATCTAAGTGATCTATTCGTCAAAGTCACAAGCCACAACACAATCAAACAATTATACATCTCATAACAGTTAAATAGTTATCAATGTAAGAATCGAATCGGTCAAAAACTGACCAAGAAATTCCCCCAAAATAAAATAAAAATCATACCTTTACGCAGATTTTGCGGTCGCTCTGCGTCCTCTTAAACTTCTTGACCCTCTTCTTGATAATCTTCTTGGTGAGCAGGGGAACGGCCATCTCTACTCCTAAACAGCGACGCCGGCAACAGAAGTCAGAGAAATCGAGAGCGGAAACCTCGAAAAGAAAAAAAAGAGAGAGAGAAAAAAGAACAAACAAGATGACGGCTCACCTGAAAACCCTAACCCTAACCCTAAAAAATGAGAAAGAGGGGCGCACTCGGGTTGCTGCGGGGTTTTATTTATGGCGTGAGTCCGCTACATAATTAAATTGTTGTGTCGTCAATCTCTCGGCTCACTGGATCCTAGTAAATAATAAAGCCAGTGGGCCGATTTTGGGCCCTGATTGGGCTTGAGAATTGAATTCGGCCTTGGGTGCATTGTAATTAGGGGCCCTACCCGTTTGTTGGGTGAATGTAGGGTTTTATTACCCATTTATCCAACAGATAGGGCAATGGTAGGAATTTTTTACCCGTTTATATAAAAGGGTAGGGTAAAGGTAAAAGAGTTTCTTACTCTGCTCTTTTACCCGTTTATTCTTTAAGATAAAATTTTAATAATATAATTATTAAAAATCTAGTGCATAATATATCATTTTCTCACACTTTCTCAATCTTCTCTATGTGAATCATAAATAATTATTTAATTAGCATGTGTACGATGTAGTTTCAAAAAATTGTAATTATTTTTTCTCCATACATTTTTACTTTGCTCAATAATTGCACCACAATCAATACAGTTTTTTTTAAAAAAATTGTACTTTCTTTTTTTACTTTTATACTTTTATATAACATTAACATATACAATTTATAAATGAGTAGAACTCGAATTAGGCTTGCTCGATCATGTTCTCTTCGAATGAGCTCGATACACAAGTATATAAGATATTCATGTTTTGAACTCGGAAGTGAGAATTTAAATTTATGTAACTTGTATATGTTTATATGTGCCAATCATAAACATGATTATTAATATGTGTACATATATCGATGGCATGTATAATTAAGAATGCATCTATTGTTTTAATGCAAATCTTTTGAGGTATACAATTTTAATTGAATTGTTCTCACATGTACTGTCTCAATCTCATATCTTAAAAGATTATTAAGAGGTATGGAAATTATTTATTATATGAGCACTTATTTATTGTATTGTCTTGTATAATCTGAGTCATATTGCTATTTAAAAAATGTTTAAATATGCGGTTATAATGTAAAGTCTTTGAGTTGTACAATTCTAATTGAATTGGTCTCCGTTCACGGCACAGTCTCATCTTTTAAAATATTATTAAAGTGTTAAAAAAAATTATTTACTGTACTGACTTGAAGAATGTGAATCATGTTACTATTTAAAAAATGTTTACATGTGATACTTTCTAGAGTGAGATGTCACATTAATTGTCCAAGTGATTTGACAAATTTAATTTATAGGTAATTTTCTATGCGTGCATTCGCACATGCTAAAAGACTAACATTGATTACTAAAAGAATTATAAGACTTGAATGTACGTATTTTTTTTTTTTTCAATGAATCATTTTTAATTCTTTAAGTTAGATTCTCATTTTCCATCATGGAGATAATGTTCAGTTTACAATAGTAAAATGATTTGATCATGTTTCATTATATTTTGGCTATGGAATTTTGGTGAATTACTGGATTGGGCTGCAGCAAAATGGGCTATGCCGCTTTCTCTGACCCAAATAATGACTCGCAAAGCAAAGACAGTTGAGGCGTTAGAGATGGCTGGGATAGCTCTCGATCTAAACCCTCCAATGCTTAAATCACAGTGACGAGAGTATTTGGGCCCTTTTGTGGGCCGGTCGGGTTGGCTTGGCCAACCCACCGATCCAAACAAACAGGATTTTAATTCTTTTATATTTTCAAGTTTTCACGAAGAGACCTCGAACATTTGAAGCTCAAATCAAGTCAATCTCGGACTCTCCATCAAATCGAAATATAGACAAACCGGACTCGAGCTAGATTGAAGTCGAGCCAAACCGAACAGAGCCGGCTCGCTCGAGTTAGGTTCGTTTACTTAGAAATTTGATGGAGATTTCCTCCTCTGTTTTCTTAGAAATTAACAAAATTATTCGTAGTTTACAGTAACCGTGCTCTGAAACAGACTTACAAGAATGCATGCAAATTGATCTTACTTGTAATTAATGGTTGTCAGCCAGGAGCAATTGAAGATGTAGATCATTTATTTATCTCTATCATTTTAAGGCAAATGTCTGTCTGATCTATTGACGACAGTTACGTCTTGGACATCCTTGGATCAATGCATGCTTTTAATTAAGAAAATTAAAGGGCCAAAGGATGAGAATGGTCAACGTATTGGATTCACTGCAACAGAAAGAGGATACCACTTTAGTTTTAAACCGATGTGGTAAACAAATAACATCAATTAATGAACCGATGTCTATCCATGTAACGTAAATATTCCACATCAGTTTTAAAGCTAACCTACGTTATATATCTGCAATTTTGTCACGTGAATTGTGTCAGCTGATTTCTTTCACATCGGCTCTTAATATAACCGACATGGAAAGATACCTTTTCACATTGGTTATTAATATAACCGACATGAAAAAACTCCTTTTAACGTCGGTTGCTAGAATAACCGACATTAAATTTAATACCACGTCCGTTTAAAACCGACATCGTATGTTTTAATTATTTTTTTAATATTTTATTTTAGCAGTAGTACTGCATATAACCTATACACATATTAATCAAGATACACACAATGATACACACTGATATTCACTGATATTAATTAAGAATCTAATACAAATTTTATATATATATATATATATATATATATATATATATATATATATATATATATATATATCAATACAAATATTTTTTTTGAAAGATGAGTAATTTTATTGATAACTAAAACAATAGTACAAAACTACACGAATGTTAGGCCACCCTATGATTGTTATTCTTAAATAAAAGAGAGGAGAAGAGCTTAGCCATCACCCTCCACTATAGTACACCAGTAAGAAATCAGATTGACCCAAATCCTGTAAAATTATATACAGCACTATCAGTTTCAAGCTATCCTAACTGAACTTGAGAATACAAAAAACTAACTGATACTTTTGACTGCCATTACTGATACATTCTGATGCCAGATTGATGTATCATGCATGCTACATTTTGAACTCTCTGCTTCTGGCTGCTGCTAATACACTTTACTGCTGATGCTGATGTTAAGATTTTACCTTATTTTTTCAAGAAGAGATGATGGTCCAAAAAAATCCAATTGAGTTGGAGAAGACGATGACTTGAAGCAAAAGAAGCAAATTAAGATGAAACAGTTTCCTTTTCAGGCGATTACGAGTTTCCTTTTCAGGAGGAGTATAAATAGAATTTAAATTCCTATTCAGTGAAGATTTGTTTTTAAAGATTAAAAGGTCTAGAATCCTTCTAGATCAAGGAGGTCAATTCCTAAAAAGATTGATCAAGATTCTTCAACCATCCAAAAGTCAAGATCATCTCATAGTCCAAATATTTATTGTATTGTAAAATCCTATAAATAAAGGTTGTAACCAAGCATTGTAATTGCCTCAACTAAAGAAATCTCAAGGAGTTTCTACAATAGAGAATCTCAAGTAAAGGAGACCAGAAACCAAGAAAGAGATGAGAAAGTTGAAGCTGCATGAAGAGAAGATAATACTTTGTAATCTAGGGCTAAATTCAAGTGAAAGGTGAATACTCTTGTTGCATGAAGAGAAAGATTAGATCTCTTTGTACCAAGTCTATTAATAAAGCTCTTAATTGCCCAAACGCCATTAGCCCTAATTTTGATGATAATAAAACATATGTAGTTATGTTTTTAATAATTTTGTTTAACAAAGTTTCAGGTTAACTCTTTGTTGCATTTCAGCTCTATCACAAGACTCACACATTTGAAAGTTAAGAAGATGTAGATCGCAGAGTCTAAGCACATAGAAGAGCTCAAGGATCAAGTTTGCAATAGACGACTATATCAAGATTTGCATTTTTTTTGCTTCTTGCATTTTAGATAGGATTTATTGTAACACCCCGCTCTCGGAATACGTACTTAGTTGCGTATTCAGATTTTTTTTATCATATTTTTCAATTTACTTCCTTTATTTATTTTGTATTATGAATTAGTTATACAATCGTTTTGCCTTGGATCAAGATTTGTGGACTCAGAGTCAGCCCCAGTCTGAACCGGGGATCCGATCCTAAGGTATTACTCGATTTGGTCTTTCTGATATTCAGATTTGACCGATTTCAGTTTCAAATATCATTTTCCAATATTTTAGATTTTCTATGATTTTCTGGAATTTTTCTGAATTAAATTGAAAATCTTCAAAACTGGTGTCGACTAGTACCGCTGACAGATTCTCAGATTTTTAATTTACAAACGGAGTTGAATTTCTAGAAACGGCTTTCACATTATTTCTGAAAATAATATTTTCTATCTAAATAATTTTCTTGAATTTTTTCTGAATTTATCAAAATTCCACCGGATTAGGGGTCGGCCAGTATCGCTGGTTGATTCCAGGATTTTTCGGTTACAATCAAAATTGAATTTCTGAATTTCTCTTTCACATTACTTCTTACAATCATATTTTCTCATTTAATGCATTTTCTAGAATTTTTTAGAAGTTATAAAAATCCGGCCGAACAGGTGTAGACCGGTATCGACGGTTTACTTCAGGAATTTATATTTGAAAACGGGATTTATTTCTGAAAACCAATTTTTTATTATTTCTCAGGATGATATTTTCTACTTCTGAATATTTTTGGAGATTTTTCTGAAATAATCGATATTTCTCGACCATATTATAATATTATTATTTTAGACCTTCCCTTTTCTTTCTTTCTTTTTTCTTTCCATCGGCTCCAGCAGCCCACACCCCCCACGTGGGCCACATTATCTTCCCCTCCTTCCCATCAATCTCTCTCCCTTTCTTTTCCCTTTTTCTTTTTCTTTTTCTTTTTCCTTGTCTCTTCTTTCTTCCTTCTCATTTTCTCCTCCTTTCCCTTCTTCTTCTTCTCCAATTAGCCAGCGCCCAAGGCCCACCTCCGGCCACCGTCGCCGGCGAAGGAAGATCCCAACTCCGACCATCTCTCCCTCATCTCCTTCTCTCTCCACTATTTCCAAAACCAACACCCCCACCTCCATCTTCTTCCTCCACAAAACCACCACCATCTCCTTCTTCTTCTTCTTCTTCCTACAATCACCACCACCAACCCATCTCCACCAATTTCACCACCCTCACAACACCCTATTCCTCCTCCTCCACCCATCTCCTTCAATTCCTCCACCACCACCCAAAATCACCACCAAAATCACCATCTCCACCACCACGACTATTTTTCTCCACCTCCAAACCCAAAAACTTAAACCCTCTCTTTCCCCTCATTTTTCTGGGGTGGCCGGTGCCACCCCGCCACCGGCCTGCAGCCGGCGGCCGTGAGCAGCCAGGGGGCCCCCTGGCCCCTGTGCATGGACAGATGGGGGCGACAACCCCCCTTTTTCTTTCTCTCTCTCACTTCTCTCTCTCCCCTTTTCCCTCTCTCTTCTCTTTGGGATGGCCGGCGGTCACCGGAGGGCCGCCGGCGCCGGCCCCGGTAGGGCCACAGCTAGGCCTCCTGGCCTGGCCGTGGTCAGCTGAGAGGGGGCAACAGGCCCCTTCTCTCTCTCTCTCTCTCCTTTCTCTACAATTTCTCTCACTTTCTCTACTATTTCTCTTTCTCTCTCCTCAGTTTCTTTCTCTAACTCCTCCTTTCTCTCTAAATCTCCCTTTCTCTCTAGACTTTCTCATTCTACCTCTCTCTCTAACTTTTCTCTCTCTTCTCTCTCTCCTCTTCTCTTTCTCTCTCTAAAATAATTATATTTTTTTGTTATATTTTTGGCGTGTGCGCAAGTTCCGGGAATTTCAGAGTTTTCAGCTTTTCTGAGATTTAGGCGAGTGTCCTCGCCTCCTTTCGGTGTCCCCGCTTTGTCGGATCGACGTGTATTTATTTCGTATTTACATGTATTGTGTATTGGGCGGTGCCCCTGTATTTGGATGTGGCCAAGTGTACGTGATTGTACTTGTATATGCCTGTGACGAATGGTTATATTATGGTAGTTTACTTCTTGCATATATACCATGCATGAGATATACTTTTTACTGCTTTATATCATGCGTGGCCGACCCTTCGTGGTCGTTAGCCTCTATGCTCCATACTTGGCCTCCAGGCTCTATCAGCTTTTGGGCTTTCTACTTGGCCTCCGGGCGTTATCAGCCTCCGGGCTTCTCCACTCCACGGTAGTGTAGAGATTATCACACTTGTATGTATGCTCATTTGGTACTAACATCTCGTACAGGTACTTTTATATCGACTCTGGGTTTTTTGCCCACTCCTGGGCTGGCTATCCAATGGTTCTAGGCATGTACCCTTATGGGTTTCGTGGTAGCTACCGAGAGTGCGCTTAGACCCAGAGCGTACTTTAGCCTCCGGGCTCTCTCGCCCACTACCTCGAAAGAGAAGTGCGCTCAAACCGTTAGGTCTTTCAGCTCCACCTGGTAGGCATGCATAGCGGTCAGCGCTTTACCACTAGATTCATCTGGGCGAGATGTTGTTGGATTTTCTACTCGCACTTTAAGCTGAGTTGTCCTCGTAACCTTACCAGGTACTCTAGTGTTAAACATTGTTTGCTGTCCGTACCTCCAGCTTGCTCAGCTTTGCTTGATTGTGCCCAGCTATTAATCTGTCACTTGCCATATACATGCTTGATAGGTTAACACTTGATATACTATTACTTGATACTTGTCATCTAAATGTTAATACCTGACACTTGTTTGTATCACTTGACAACTGATGTGATATTACTCGACGCCTGACATGCTACAACTTGAAAATGATCATTGTTATGACATGACTTGTCACCTGTCTATTATCACCCTCCTGTCATGCTATCACTTGACACCAGGCATGATATACTTGACTCTTATAATTATCACGATAACGGGATTGATGACCTGACATTTTGATTACAACTTGATATATTCTAGTACAAACAGTACTCCTGATATTCCTGGCTTGTTCCAGCTAATTCCTGAAATCTGATAATTATCTAATAAACTATAAAACTAGACAACTTACATCGGGTCGGGGGAAACTTGCAGCTATCAGTACATGTTTGTGTTTATAGTAGTATTAGGTATGTTGTGCAACTAAAACTTCCGGTCTGACTTGAGGGCAGGCGACCGAGGGGAGTGATAGCTCCCTCCTTCCTGGTACCATCTTGAAAAGGGCATCCTATAAGACCCTCATGTAGGCCTTGCGGCCGGTTCCATACACCAGCAATAGAACACCCTGGACCATGGTCCCGGGCATGTACAGGACCCACTGTAAATATTGTTCGTTGATACCCCCGTTGGTTTCTAATAATAACCCTGCTTTACACAGATGTGGATATATGTGTGCTGGGACGCTAGTTCACATATCCGGACATCTGGATAAGACGAGTAATAATAATAAAGATGCAACTATGTATCCGTTGTATGTGTAAATCACCTAGAGGGGGGTGAATAGGTGATAATGCTAATCTATAAACTAAATGCGCTAAATGCGGAGGCTTAAAAACAAATTTACAACACACTTAGTACAACACACAAGTGTAGCTGAATTCCCCGTGAAGGGCTCTGGACTAACTCCTCTTGATTCCCCTAGATATGGGTTGAGGTGCTATATGAAACTCTTGTGGTTAAGTACAAGTGAGGCACACACAAACAACCAAGCATAAAATGAATAAGCAATATGAATATATGCAAGGCACAACACAAGTATGAATGATATGGCAATATGAATAATACAATGCACAAATAAAAGAGATAGAGTTGAGAGACAATGGATCAAACGCAAAGAGAAGATATGTTTCGATGTTCGAGCCCCTAGCTCTACATCTCCGCCTTCACCGAGAAGGATTTCTAATCCACTAAAGGAGTACCGAACTCCTCTCTCAACCTTACAATGCCACCGAGGCAATACAACAACAAATCCACCTCTACCGAAGAGGGATAAGGCCCGTAGTCAACAACCAAACACAATCACCTCTACCGAAGAGGGATCCAAACAATACCACTCTGATCAACCTCTACCAAAGAGGGATACAACAAAATAAGGAGGGTTTACAACTTGGAGGCTCAATCAACCTCAAACACTTCTCTTTTTCCACAAACAAAGATCCTAATAGATTAGGATAGAAGATATAGCTCAAGTGGATATCAAAGTGTTTTTGGAAAGCAAATAACAAAGAAAAACTACTTGGGAAATCTCTTGTAGATGATAGAATTGAAAATCCAAAACAATATCCCAAAAACCTAGTTTTCTTTGATTTTCCAAAACCCTTAAAAAACAATAAAGATGAAATCTTTGAGGCTCTAAAACACTTTAAAAACTTATTTTTAAAACCAGAGAATAGGGAATTTTTGCTCTTGAAAAACCTTAGCTAAAACCCCCAAGAAATGAGGTATATATAGGCTAAAACAGAAACTAGCCGTTAGGCTGATCTGGCAGCCTGACAGACCTAGCGGTCGGCCGGGATCTGGCAGCCTGACAGACCTAGCGGTCGGCTGGCCGGCCGACCGCCAACGGTCAGAAATGTGACCGTTGGGGCAACCCGGTCGACCGCACGGCCGACCGCCCAGATACAGAGAGCAGACTCTCTGATCCGGTCGGCCGCTCGGCCGACCGCCCAGATACAGAAAGCAAGGCTCTCTGATCCGATCGGCCGCCCGGCCGACCGGCCCACTCTGGGCGGCCGACCGGCCCACTGTGCCAGCAGACGTGCACAAGTCTGTGCACGTCGGTCGACCACCCGGTCGACCGGCTTGGTCTGTCAGCACAGTTCTGGGTCAGAAACACTTGTTAAAAATATTTCTAAAAATCTTTTAAGTCTTGTAAAAATACCCAAAAATAGTTTTATCATTTTGCATTGATATATAAACATGTGATAAAAAGTTTAGCTCAAATATCAAGCATATGAAATCATTTTTGTGTTTAAACATTTTTATCAAAAACTAAAACTTGTATTTTATCAAACTTGAATTTTTCAATAGGAAATCTGATTTTTCCTAAAACTCATGAATAGGTATATCAAAATAAGTTTGTTTAAAAGTTAAGCATGCATATATAGAAAGAATACATCTACTATACATATAAACCATGTAAACTTGTTTTGATCTAAACTATTCATCAAAACCAAATCCAAACATAAAACGTGTGTGTTGTGCACTTGAGCATATCAACTATACTTATCTTTACACATGGATCTAAAACACACTAAACTATGGATACCTAAGTCTTCTTGACGATCTTCCATCTTCAAGTCGACTCGGTCCAAACACCATGATCCAACGAGCATGGCTAAGTGTGATCTTGATGCTCGGGCTCGGGAATCACCAAGTGAAGGCTTCCAAACTCTAATATCTTGATCAATGATCTGTAACTAAAATCACAAGATAATTAGTAAATATAACTACATGAGTTAATCATCATCAAAACTAGAGAGGAAGGCCTCCGGGCCAACAATCTCCCCCTTTTTGATGATGACAAAACTCATTGAGTTATATATGCATGGATTAAAGTTAAGCTTCAAAGAAGCTCCCCCTTAACTCGTGCATAAACAAATAAACATAAATATGCAATGAAGGCTCTTAAAACATGAATGCATAGATATGCATAAACAATAAAAGGCTCTAGATATCAATGAAATGTTCAAAAACAAAACATGCTCTAGATACCAATTAAAATTAAACTAAATTAAACTTAATATATACAAAACATAAATATGCATATATAAATCAAACTCAAAATCTTTCTCCCCCTTTTTGTCAATCATCAACAAAGGGGTAAAAACCAAAACAAAACAATAATCTTCTCACCCTTTTTAATACAAAGAATCAATCATCAATAAAGGGTAAAAGCAAAACTAAATCAATAAAAAAAAATTTCTCTCCCTTTTTGTTCGAAATAATGAATCAATAAAAGGGTTAATAAAGACAATGTTCTCCCCTTTTTGTCTAAAACAAAAACAAAAATCAAACAGGGGTGACAATCAATTAAGATATCAATTGAAAATATGTCAAAGTAGCATCTTGATACCAATTGAAAGTAAACATAAATCAATCAACAAATGGTATATGCGATATACATTCATGAAGAGGAAAATGTGAAGCTTCCCTACATAGATACATTACATGAAGGAGGGATGACAAGCCCTAATTCACATAACGTACACTAAGTAATGCATAAGAGGAGATGTGAAGCTCCCCCTACACACGTGTACCACATAAAAAAGAGATTGTCAAGCTCTTCAATACAAGATACACTCAACATGAATCTATATGTAGAAGAGATGTTAAGCTCTCCTTGCATATAGGCAATACAAATCAAAACTTTTGAATTTTTCTTCAAACAAAATTTTGAGATACCAAATTTAAAACATTCAAATAAACATCTTGATATCAAAAGAGAATATTTTTCTTTTTAAGTATATGATATCAATTTAAAATTTTTTATTTTCTATCATAAAGTAAGGGAGTGGAAATACAAATACCAATTGTAAACATGAAAATCGAATTTTCTCTCCCTTAATGAAATACCAACAAAACACATGCATAGGCTTGAAATAAAATACCAATTGAAAAACAATTGAAAACTAATCAATTGAAACAAAGTTAAAGCTCAAGCACTAGCATAAACAAGATTTTGTACTTAAAGATATAGGGATATAATAAGCACAAATAAAACATATATATGTATGAAAAATAGATACCAATTGAAATTGATATTCTTGGAATTGAAAGCATACATACATACAAACATATATGAGTATACAAGAAAGGTCAAAATTGATACCAATTGAAAGAGTCCAATGATACCAATTGAAACAACAATAATGATCGAGTGTATACATCATAGAACTACCACCCAACCATGTTCAAGTTTAAAATGATTTTCAATATAAAGCATACATGAGCATGATCTCCCATCCAACCACCCATTGGATGGTAGGGGTTTTCAAAAATAGATTTGAAAAATAAGCTTTATTTGAAAACTCTACCAAAATGAAGAATATCGCAACTAGTTATATGAAAAAATTGTAAACTAGTATGAAATTCTTCAAGTAAGGAATAAAACAAAATTATTTTTCATAAACATGAAATTCACAAAATAGTCAACACTCATAATCAATTAAGCATAAATATGACTCATGAAAACAAACACATGAGTAAACAATAAATGTGAGTGTACAAGTAAGATGTGAAGATCATAATCATGAAAGATGTTCAATTAAGCTCAATTAATTCCTTGAAACATGAAAACATAAAAATCATCAAAATTATTTAATCTTCAAGGTATATGTATGTTCTATACAAATTAAAGTATACATACATATCCAAACACAATGAGTCCACAAAGATATATGCATGAAGTCACGTGGCTTAAAAGAATGTATATGTATAAACAATAGTTTGGATAAAATAGACATATACATGAAGTTAAATATAAACACATGGAAACATGAAAAACTAAATTTTCATTAAAACAAATTTCATTTCAAGGTATATGTATGATTTGTCAACACAAAAAGTATACATACATATCCCTAAACACAATTGAGTCCATAGGTATAGATTTGCATGAAAGGTAAATGACTCAAGAGGTATACATGTATATCTTAAAGTTTGGCAAAATAGACAAATACATGAAATGAAAACTCATACACATAAAACAAATCCAAAAATAGGAATACAAGTTTAAAATGTATGAATCAAAACTAGACTATACTAGCACATCTAATGGGTTCAAATAAGCATTCAAGCTCAAATATATATAGATTTATTTGTGGCCCACTATATGCACAAGTATATACCAAGTTTTAACGAAAACTAACATCTAAACATGTAATCAAATCATGAAGCATCAAACAAGATATGAATAAACATGAAAAACATAAACATGATTATTATGCAAATCCACATGTTATTAAAGCTATGATAAACATGATAGCTAAACAAACAGTGAGAACACAAAATAATGATCCATATTAAACATGGGTGTCTCAAAAGGACTATACATGCATGTCAAGAGTCTAATAATCATGGCATTTTCATAATGATCATATAAACATCAATACATGCTATATATAATAAACATGAAAAGCATGCAAACATAAATAAGGAGTAAGAGACCGTTACCAAAACCTATGAGGCAACTCTCCATGTCTCCAAAACAAGGTGGTCCTCTCCACCAAATATCCCTTGAAAGTGATGCATCCAATTGATTTCCATGAAGCTCGGAGCGCATCCACTCCAAGGTACCGCTACTCTCACGTCATGCGAGAGCCCACTCCTACATCAAACATAAGAGGGGTGGTCTTTGGTACCCATATCTTATTGGGTCCATGGGGGTTAGTATCATTCCTAACCCAAACAAATTTATTTGCTAAATTACAATCATGTATACGATCAAAACAAAATTTAGCAAGGTGGCCCTTACGTCCACAATGTGTACAAGTGTACACATGAGCATACATAGTGTGATGGTATCCGTGAGAAGCATGTGTATGCCGTGGAGGGTGTGCATGAAAAGATGGAACTTGTTTCTTTCGAAACAAAGATTCCAAGCGTGTATGCCCAACAACACATTGGCTCAAAGTGGAGCCCAAACAATCAACACTCTTCTTAAGTAAGGATATATCTTTTTCAATTAAAGAAGAGGTGGCACATGCAATAGGTGAGGTGTGTGATACTACCCTAGCATGGCAAACATGTGAAGAAATATCATTTTTCAAAGATTTATTTTTATTTAAACAAATTTTTAACTCTTTTGAAATGAAATCAATTTCTCTTTTTAGAGAATCATTATCTCTTAAAACAAATTCAACTTTTGAATACAAAACATCATTATTCTTCAAAAGAGTTTCACAATCATTTTTAGATTTTAAAACTTATTTTCTTTTAGTACAAGATCAAGTTGAGACCTTAATGAATCCCTTTCATTATAGATCTCCACTTTCTCTTGCAAAACACAATCAAGTTTAGAAGACAATTTTTCATTTTCTTTAGTTAAAGCACAAGTCTTCTTTTTCAAAATTTTATACTTTTCAATTAATTTTTCACAAACAATTGAGAGTTCTTCATTCAAAGCATGAGCATCATAATCATCACATGAAGAACTAGTATTATCACTATCTAGTTGAGATTCTGAATGTACCTCAAGGGAGTCATTCCCTTAGATCATATAGCATTGTGAATCGGATTCTCCACTAGTCTCCTCTTCTTGTTGGATAGGCGTTTGAAGCTTGGAGAAGGTGGTTGTTGTCAAAATGTTCCACGCTGCAAAGGCAGAATCAATGTTAGAAACATGCATAAAATAATCTTTTGAAAGCGTGCTTCTAATGGCCTCAAGGGCTTGTGCATTGGCCCCTATATGTGATTGTGATCCAATTTTGCATATTTTACCACATTATTTTCATGCATTTTTACAAATAAAAATATGATTTTTACTCATCTTCTCTATATTTTTGCAGGTCCATACTTTAAAAGAGACAAAAGCCCAAAATCTCTTTAATTAGCAATAATTAAAGAGATTAATTCAAAAAGCCCAAAAGAGCCCAAATTTGAATCCAGGATCCAGAGAAATCTACGTAACAACTCAAGATTCTAGAAGGCCACGTGGATAACAACCTCGCAACAAACCTGTACCAGAAAATCTGGGCTCAACGGCCCAGATTTTGCCGCCAAATCTGGGATTTTGCCGCCAAATTGCGGCAAAGATAAGGTTGTTGGATCCCGGATTTTGCGCCAACAACCTGGCTCTCGAAGCTTCTCTCTGAAGGCTATAAATACTGCACCTGGACCTGCGAGCAAAGACAGAATGGAGAAGAGAGGAGAAATTAGTAGATGCTTTAATTTTTGTAGGTTTTTCTCTAGGTTTTAGTTCTTTAGTCCCTCTTCTTCTTCCCTAGAAATTTTGTAAAGAGAGAAGAGAGAGAAGAAAATAGGGGAAATTCTTGTATTTTGTTTTGTTATTCTCCTAGGTTTTTAGTCTTCATCTTCTTCCTCCTAGAGATTTTGACAAAGTGAGAGAGAGAGTGCTGTTTGAAAGCTTGTATCAAGGAAGTGACATTCTTGTAGGCAAGGATTAATCAAAAGAGTTCCATTCATCTCTTTACAATCTCTAGTATGTTTTGTTGGCCCAAAGGCCCATCACTCTAGTTTTGATGATGATCAACTCATGAAGTTATGATTACTAATGATCTTGTGTTTAATTAGTGACAGATTCATTATCAAGATCTTAGTAGGTGTGGAGCTTCAACAAAGGATTTAAAGTCAAGTTGGAAGCTAGCACCGGTTGATTCACGAGCCTATGCATCAAGACCACATCTAGAGATGAGCTCGGTGGATTGCACTTGGACCAAGTCAAGAAGATGAGAAGCCTTCAAGGGAAGACTTCAAGAAGTTGAAGACTTGTGTCTAGGTATAAGATTTGTATTTTTATTTTAGATAAAATGTAAAGGATAGAATAGTTGGTGGATTGCTCAAGTTATATCACACACACACTCTTGATAGAACTCTTGATAGGATTGCTTTCATAAAAGATTTCTATGTCTTAGAAAAGAATTTTTATTTTGGAAAAAGATTTTTTCTTTGTGACAAAATATCTACTTTGATTTTTGGTATTTCTATTATACTCATCTTTAACCAAAACCAAGTTATATGCTTAATGACAAAAAAACATAGATATATCATTATGATTGTGTAGTGGATCATATACATACACACTATACTTTAAATGAACTCAAATATCTTGTTTTTGTATTTTGTGAAGTTATGGAAAAACAAGTTTTAGAAAAACATATTTTTAGAAATACATGTTGAAAAGGGCATCCTATAAGACCCTCCTGTAGGCCTTGCGGCTATCAGTACATGTTTGTGTTTATAGTAGTATTAGGTATGTTGTGCAACTAAAACTTCCGGTCTGACTTGAGGGCAGGCGACCGAGGGGAGTGATAGCTCCCTCCTTCCTGGTACCATCTTGAAAAGGGCATCCTATAAGACCCTCCTGTAGGCCTTGCGGCCGGTTCCATACACCAGCAATAGAACACCCTGGACCATGGTCCCGGGCATGTACAGGACCCACTATAAATATTGTTTGTTGATACCCCCGTTGGTTTCTAATAATAACCCTGCTTTACACAGATGTGGATATATGTGTGCTGGGACGCTAGTTCACATATCCGGACATCTGGATAAGACGAGTAATAATAATAAAAGATGCAACTATGTATCCGTTGTATGTGTAAATCACCTAGAGGGGGGTGAATAGGTGATAATGCTAATCTATAAACTAAATGCGCTAAATGCAGAGGCTTAAAAACAAATTTACAACACACTTAGTACAACACACAAGTGTAGCCGAATTCCCCGTGAAGGGCTCTGGACTAACTCCTCTTGATTCCCCTAGATATGGGTTGAGGTGCTATATGAAGCTCTTGTGGTTAAGTACAAGTGAGGCACACACAAACAACCAAGCATAAAATGAATAAGCAATATGAATATATGCAAGGCACAACACAAGTATGAATGATATGGCAATATGAATAATACAATGCACAATAAAAGAGATAGAGTTGAGAGACAATGGATCAAACGCAAAGACAAGATATGTTTCGAGGTTCGAGCCCCTAGCTCTACATCCCCACCTTCACCGAGAAGGATTTCTAATCCACTAAAGGAGTACTGAACTCCTCTTTCAACCTTACAATGCCACCGAGGCAATACGACAACAAATCCACCTCTACCGAAGAGGGATAAGGCCCGTAGCCAACAACCAAACACAATCACCTCTACCGAAGAGGGATCCAAACAATACCACTCCGATCAACCTCTACCAAAAAGGGATACAACAAAATAAGGAGGGTTTACAACTTGGAGGCTCAATCAACCTCAAACACTTCTCTTTTTCCACAAACAAAGATCCTAATAGATTAGGATAGAAGATATAGCTCAAGTGGATATCAAAGTGTTTTTGGAAAGCAAATAACAAAGAAAAACTACTTGGGAAATCTCTTGTAGATGATAGAATTGAAAATCCAAAACAATATCCCAAAAACCTAGTTTTCTTTGATTTTCCAAAACCCTTGAAAAACAATAAAGATGAAATCTTTGAGGCTCTAAAACACTTTAAAAACTTATTTTTAAAACCAGAGAATAGGGAATTTTTGCTCTTGAAAAACCTTAGCTAAAACCCCCAAGAAATGGGGTATATATAGGCCAAAACAGAAACTAGCCGTTAGGCTGATCTGGCAGCCTGACAGGCCTAGCGGTCGGCCGGCCGGCCGACCGCCAACGGTCAGAAATGTGACCGTTGGGGCAACCCGATCGACCGCACGGCCGACCGCCCAGATACAGAGAGCAGACTCTCTGATCCGCTCGGCCGCTCGGCCGACCGCCCAGATACAGAAAGCAAGGCTCTCTGATCCGGTCGGCCGCCCGGCCGACCGGCCCACTATGCCAGCAGACGTGCACAAGTCTGTGCACGTCGTTCGACCGCCCGGTCGACCGGCTTGGTCTGTCAGCACAGTTCTGGGTCAGAAACACTTGTTAAAAATATTTCTAAAAATCTTTTAAGTCTTGTAAAAATACCCAAAAATAGTTTTATCATTTTACATTGATATATAAACATGTGATAAAAAGTTTAGCTTAAATATCAAGCATATGAAACCATTTTTGTGTTTAAACATTTTTATCAAAAACTAAAACTTGTATTTTATCAAACTTGAATTTTTCAATAGGAAATCTGATTTTTCCTAAAACTCATGAATATGTATATCAAAATAAGTTTGTTTAAAATTTAAGCATGCATGTATAGAAAGAATACATCTACTATACATATAAACCATGTAAACTTGTTTTGATCTAAACTATTCATCAAAACCAAATCCAAACATAAAACGTGTGTGTTGTGCACTTGAGGATATCAACTATACTTATCTTTACACATGGATCTAAAACACACTAAACTATGGATACCTAAGTCTTCTTGATGATCTTAAGGTCGACTCGGTCCAAACACCGTGATCCAACGAGCATGGCTAAGTGTGATCTTGATGCTCGGGCTCGGGAATCACCAAGTGAAGGCTTCCAAACTCCTCTTTTTGAAGCAATCACCAACTAATATCTTGATCAATGATCTGTAACTAAAATCACAAGATAATTAGTAAACATAACTACATAAGTTAATCATCATCAAAACTAGAGAGGAAGGCCTCCGGGCCAACAGTATGCTTTGCCAAGTTTTTTTTCATCGGATTTTATATCAGATTTTCAGTTTATGACCATTATTATATTATAACTGCTTACATCCTGCCTACTTCTTGTGTTCTATTCCACCAATCTCCTGATCTTATCTTATCATACCATGAGTATTCCCTAATTGATATCACTTACTATATATCTACCTGCTTCTGTATGCCTGTCCTCACAGCACGGTTTTCAATGCATGTTTATGATTTGGATTTATCGATACACGTGTGCTTATCTTCGCACGCCACTTGGCATTAGTATCACCACTCGCCGGGGAGTTCTGACTCCCCTGGATCCTCATGTCCGCGTCTCGAAGCTTGGAGCTTGTGAATTCTCCCAGTTGCTAACCTTAGAGGTGCGGTGTGGATCATTAGCAGACCGTCTGGAGCCCTATCCTTCCAGGCCCCCTCGCGCGTCTCTCGAGTTTTCCTTTTATAAACTCGTGAGCACCATTTGTACTGTTCATAGTTGTATATCTCCTTATATTCTCGCATTTGCGCCTATCGCTGATGTAATATTCTTATAATATTGTGTCACATCTGGTGATAACTTTGTAATTGTACTCATATGTTTGAATGTATAATGCACCACGTGCTTCCGTACTCTGATTCTTACTTGTACTGATGCTTAGCGTATATACGTGAGGGTGTTTTCGACCTGCGTATATACGTCGCAATAACGTCTCTGTACCTGCGAGATCGGGGCATTACAGGATGGTATCAAAGCCTAGGCTCTCATATCCTTAATACATCCAGATGGCAAATTAATGGTAAAGAAATTTACAATTAGAATGCATGAGTCTTGGTTATACAGTCCAACTACAAGTACAGAGTTATCTATTCTTCCTTGATCATCCTTCCTTTGATTCCTAATCCCTACTATCTTTCCACTGTTTTGATTTTTCGTAACCTTTGTACCAATTTAAGATATGGATAGACTAGAGAGGCAGCGGCTGGTTCTGAATGAAGCTATTATGTGATCTTTTCAGCCAACTCTATGATGCTCAGGTATTCTCAGAATTGATCCATGATCGGGTTATCTTTCAGAAGTCGGTATTCGGATTTTTCTATTCTTGGCTATATTCTTCAGAGTAATCGATAACTAGTCTTCAGAATTATTAACTATCGGTCTTCTTTATTTATGCTCAGTATTATCAGGATTTTCTTTATCTTCAGTATTCTGGCTTATTCTCGGAGAGCTATCAGTATTCAGTACAGCTGGAATTCTATTGCAAAGTAGTGTTATCAGGTCAGTATTATTCGACATCGTTCGAAGATTTATACAGCAGGAAGTACAGAAGATGTCTATATTCCGGTTATTGTTCAATCGACTTGGGAGCGCTACCTATAGTGATTCATATCTTAATTGTATAATTCATGTCTATGTCCTCTTCGTGTTCATTTTACCCCTTATCGAAATTGCGATTACGCAATTTTTGTAAGGTGGATGGAATGTAACATCCCGCTCCCGGAATACGTACTTAGTTGCGCATTTAGAATCTTTGATCATATTTTTTTATTTACTTCCTGTATTTGTTTTGTATTATGAATTAGTTATATAATCGTTTTGCCTTGGATGCGGATTCGTGGACTCGGAGTCAGCCCTAGTCTGAACCGGGGAGCCGATCCTAGGGTATTGCTTGATTTGGTCTTTCTGCTTTTCAGATTTGACCGATTTTAGTTTCAAACCTCATTTTTCAATATGTTAGATTTTCTACGATTTTCTGAAATTTTTCTGAATTAAATTGAAAATCTTCAAAACCAGTGTCGACTAGTACCGCTGACCGATTCTCGGATTTTTAATTTATAAACGGCGTTGAATTTTTAAAAATGACTTTCACATTATTTCTTAAAATCACATTTTCTATCTAAATACTTTTCTGGGATTTTTGTTCTGAATTTATCAAAATTCTACCAGATTTGGGGTCGGCCACTATCGCTGGTTGATTCCAAGATTTTTCGTTTACAATCAGAATTGAATTTCTGAATTTCGCTTTCACATTACATCTTAAAATCATATTTTCTCATTTAATGCATTTTCTAGGGGTTTTCAGAAGTTATCAAACTCCAGTCGTACCGGTGTAGACCGGAATCGACAGTTTACTCCAGGAATTTATATTTGAAAATGGGATTTTATTTCTGAAAACAAATTGTGTATTGTTCCACAGGATGACGTTTTCTACTTCTGAGTATTTTTGGATATTTTTCTGGAACAAACGATATTTCTCGACTATATTATAATATTATTATTTTAGATCTTCCCTTTTCTTTCTTTCTTTCTTTCTTTCTTTTTTCTTTCCACCGACTTCAGCAGCCGACAAACCCCCACGTGGGCCACATCATCTCCCCCTCCTTCACATCAATCTCTCTCTCCCTTTCTTTTCCCTTTTCTTTTCTTTTTCCTCATCTCTTCTTTCTTCCTTCTCATTTTCTCCTCCTTTCTCTTCTTCTTCTTCTTCTTCTCCAATTGGCCGGAGCCCAAAGGGCCAACTCCGGCCACCATCGCCAGCGAAGGAAGACCCCAACTCCGGCCATCTCTCCCCCATCTCCTTCCCTCTCCACTATGTTCAGAATCAACACCCCCACCTCCATCTTCTTCCTCCACAAAACCACTACCATCTCCTTCTTCTTCTTCTTCTTCCTACAATCACCACCACCAACCCATCTCCACCAATTCGACCACCCAAACACCACCCTCACAACACACTATTCCTCCTTCTCCTCCTATCTCCTTCAATTCCTCCACCACCACCCAAAATCACCACCAAAATCACCATCTCCACTACTGCTTTTCTCCACCTCCAAACCCAAAAACTCAAACCCTCTCTTTCTCCCTCTTTTCTAGGGGTGGCGACAGGGATGGGCGCCGCCAGTACGCCGCCGCCGCCGTGAGCGACCAGGGGGCCCCCTGGCCCCCTATGCGTGGACAGAGGGGGGCAACAACCCCCCTTTTTCTTTCTCTCTCTCTCTCACTTCTCTCTCTCCTCTTTTCCCTCTCTCTCTCTTCTCTTTGGGATGGTCGGCGCGACCACCCCTGGCCGGCGGCCACCGGAGGGCCGCCGGCGCCAGCCCTGGCAGGGCCACAGCCAGGCCTCCTGGGCAGCTGAGAGGGGGGCAACAACCCCCTTCTTCCTCTCTCTCTCTCTCACTCACTTTCTCTTCCTCTCTCTCTACTCTCGCTCTCCCTCTCTCTCCTCTCTCTACAATTTCTTTCACTCTCTCTGCTATTTCTCTTTCTCTCTCCTCAGTTTCTCTCTTTCTTTCTCTAACTCCTCCTTTCTCTCTGCATTTTCTCTCTCTAAATATCCCTTTCTCTCTCTAGACTTTCTCCCTCTACCTCTCTCTTTCTCTCTAACTCTTTCTCTCTCCTCTTCTCTTTCTCTCTCTAAAATAATTATATATATATTATATTTGTGGCGCGTGCGCAAGTTTCGGGGAATTCAGAGTTTTGACTTTTCTGGAGATTTAGGCGAGTGTCCTCGCGTACTTTTGGTGTCCCCGCTTCGTCGAGTCAACGTGTATTTATTTCGTATTTAAATGTATTTTGTATTGGGCGGTGCCCCTGTATTTGGATGTGGCCAAGTGCCCGTGATTGTACTTGTATATGCCCGTGACGAATGGTTGTATTAGGGTAGTTTACTTCTTGCATATATTCCATGCATGTGATGTACTTTTTACCGTTTTATATCATGCGTGGTCGACCCTTCGTGGTCGTTAGCCTCCGGGCTCCATACTTGGCCTCCAGTCCCTATCAGCTTTCGGGCTTTCTACTTGGCCTCCGGGCCCTATCAACCTCCGGGCTTCTCCACTCCACGACAGTGTAGATATTGTCACGCTTGTATATATGCTCATGTGGTGCTAACATCTCGTACAGGTACTCTTGTACCGACTCTGGGTTTCTGCCCACTCCCGGACTGGCTATCCAATGATTCTAAGCTTGTATCCTTATTGGTTTCGTGGTAGCTACCGAGAGTGCGCTTAAACCCGAGCGTACTTTAGCCTCCGGGCTCTCTCGCCCACTACCTCGAAAGAGAAGTGCGCTCAGACCGTTAGGTTTTTCAGCTCCGCCTAGTAAGCAAGCTTAGCGCTCAGCGCTTTACCGCTAGATTTGTCTAGGCAAGATACTACTGGATTTCTACTCGCACTTTAAGCCGAGTCATCCCGGTAACCTTGCCAGGTGCTCTAGATTTTAAACACAGTTTGCTGTCCGTACCTCCAGATTGCTCAGCTCTGCTTGATTGTGCTCAGATATTAATATGTCACTTGCCATATACATGCTTGATAGGTTAACACTTGACATACTATCAATTGATACTTGTTATCTTCATGCCAATACCTGACACCTGTTTGTATCACTTGACAACTGATGTGATATTACTCGACACCTGACATGCTACTACTTGACAATGCTCCTTGTTGTGACATGACTTGTCACCTGTTTAATATCACCCTCCTGTTATGCTATCACTTGACACCCGGCATGATATACTTGACTCTTATAATTATCACGATAACGGGAATGATAACCTGACATTTTAATTACAACTTGATATATTCTAGTACAAACAGTACTCCTGGCACACTTGTTCCTGATATTCCTGACTTATTCCTGCTCATTCTCGAAATCTGATAATTATCTAATAATTCATAAAACTGGACAAATTACATCGGGTCGGGGAAAATTTGCGGCTGTCAATACATGTTCGTGTTTACAGTGGTATTAGGTATGTTGTGCAACTAAAACTTTCGGTCTGACCTGAGGGCCTCCAGGCGACCGAGGGAGTGCTGGCTCCCCCTTCCTGGTACCATCTTGAAAAGAGCATGTAGGCTGTCTAAAAATCATTAAAGACAAGTCATCAAAGGCAGAGTCCCAAACTCCAGACGCGGGGCTAGTCTCAGCCAACCCTCAGCACCAAGGCGCGAGGGTCCAAACCCGCGTCTCAGCACCAAGGCGCGAGGGTCCAAACCCGCGTCTCAGCACAAAGGCGCGAGGGTCCAAACCCGCATCTCAGCATTGAGGCGCGAGGGCCGAAACCCGCGTCTCAGTAGTTCCAAGGCACGTGGGTTGATACCCGCGCCTCAGTTGTAACCGTCCCGGTTTCGGGGCCAATCACGGCCCACATAACGGGGAAGGTTAGCCCCCATTATGGAGTATTTTTAGGAGGCACATACGCCCCCTGAAACCTCTATAAATAGCCCCGTCGCTATGAAGAAGGGGTTGAATTTTTTTAGTCAGAGGATCTTTTTTTTGGTCGGCCAATCAAGAGGGAGGAGAAAAGAAAGAGAGTAGACCCCTTCAGAGAACTTGCTGCGCTCAAGTTGTTCTTTGCCTACCTTCTCTTTGAGAGTTTTGGTAGACAGAGCTGAGCTACTCCGTCTGCCATCCGAAGAGGAGATCCCTGGAAGGTCTCGACGGTCACCCGGTCAACGGAGAACAAGATTCACTCTCCATCGCCACTTGAAGAACCCAGCCTTAAACAAAGGGAGGATTCAAGACTCAACATCCTCCCTCCCTTGTAATCGGAAGACCGATCTGTTGTAATCTTCTATCCAATCAAAGGAATTTTACAATTGAATCATCCCTTTTCCGACGCGTACAAGAGATGGCGACTCCGCTGGGGACTACATTTGTCACTGACGAACAAATCGTGGCGCAAGGTGACGTGCTCTATAAGGGAAGACGGTCGAATCGCTCGTTGTCGAGTTCGACCAGGCAAAGTATGAAGAGTTTCTCTCTTCTGGCTCCAAGAGCCCAAGGACCCGCGTCTGCCGCAGGGTCTCTACGGGGACCTGCCCCGAAACCCGCTCTGAGACTCTCTCGGGCGCTGCTGCTGCAAAGGGTGTCGCAGTCAATTGTGCTAAGCAGGATACACGCGCCAACGTCTCTCAGGAGGCCCGCGTGGTCCCAGGCACAACTGCCGTTGCGACCAGCCGCGCCATGCGGAACACACGCGTCAACGTCTCTCACGAGACCCGTGTAGTCCAAATCTCTGGTGCCCAACCAGTCCACCTTCTCCCTCAGCACCAAGTCGTTGTTGGGTTCTCTCCACCTCCACGACGCAACCGAAACGCTGAGCGTCGACAGAGGAGGCGTGCGCGTCAACTGCAAGTTGGAACTTCTGATTGTCCAACTGAAGCATGACGCAAAGTTCAATCCGGCGCCTTGGCCGCGCCACGTCCAGCACGCGAAGTCCGCGTTTGGCGGCCCAAACGCGAGACTCCCCAAATTAGGTCCTCTGAAGTCCAACTCACCAAACGCCAAGGCGAAGCTTGCGCGCCTCGTCAAGTGCAAGAGGCACGCGCCCTTAGGCGTGGGGCCCAGCAGCCCACTCACTCTCAAGCATCTTTGTCCCGACGCACCAAGCAGCAACGCGACAGTCGCGTCTCATCTCAACAGAGACGCCAGACACGCGTCGTACAGCTGCGGCGCGAGAACCGCGTCCCTAATCCTGCGTCTAGGCTGTACAGCACAAAGATGTCTCGCGCTCTCGAAGTTGCAAGGCTAATCTCTTCAACCCTCTTTCTATGGATCTAAGGGATTACTTGACGAAGAAAAGAAGTGCTAATCAAATCACTTCATTATGCTGCTGCCAACGGCTCCTCTCGATGCTCTCTGAGTGTCGTTGCGGTTCAGGTGTGAACCAGCAGTCTTTAGTTAGACAGCTGACCCTGATTCCCCCATCAGCCAAAAGAAGACGCTCTCATAGGCGGAGGGTGTTCTCTGACGCTGAGTATCCAGAGCTCACTGCAAATATGACAAGCAGGAGTAAGGAAAAATAACCTGCAGTCAGTTCTGAGGATGAATCTGACTCTGAACCGGAAGGAGTGTACCGACACACTCGCACCCGGACCGGGGCCATTCCCCCGATTGATTATAATGCCCTAGCTCAGGGCGTTAAAATGAATGACTCTCATTCTGCTGTAGCAGAATCGCAGGCCTCAAACTCTTCTACAGAGAAAGAGGCTTTCACCTACATGACGGGCACTCCTGAGGAGACAGCCCGGCGCCTGGATCAACAAGCCCAGGTCCAGAGGGAACAACTCGATATGATTCTTGCTCAGCAGGAATCTATCGACTCTCTCAAACAGATGCTCGCACAATTGCTCGAAGACAGGAGGAAATCTCCCCCTAGAAAGTCTAAGGGCAAACGAAAAGAGGGAGAAAGCTCGTCTTCCAATCACTCCGAGAAGAACGCGCAGTCTACTTCTGGTGCGTCTAAATCCTCATCACAGGAAAAGGACGACCAAGACCGGGGAAAGGTTCATTCTAAAAGAATGAATCAGTTGGAGCAACGTCTTGAGGCTCTTACCAACCAGAAAGGCCTCCAAGAAGCAGGAGTGGTCCGCCCATATCCAGCCTAATGGGACCTGGTTCCGTACCCGCCCAGGTTCAAGGCTCCAACCCTCCAAGCATTTGATGGGAAAGGTTCTCCAAACCAACACATCTACTACTTCAAGTCCCAAACTGGGAATGTGGTAGATAACGACGCCATCCTGGCACGTCTATTCATCGGCACCCTAAAGGGGCTGGCCTTTGAATGGTTCATGAAGCTCCTAGAAGGTTCCATCAAGAATTGGGGCGACTTGGAGAAGCTTTTCTTAACTCGCTTCTTTGAAGATGACTCGGAGGTCAACATGCCTACCCTTTTAGCCACCAAGCAGCGAAAGGGAGAGTCCGTTAAGTCTTTCGTGGAAAGATTTCGGAACGTGGCACTCCGATGCCCAAGCGGTATGACCCAGGTTACCCTGGTGGAAACATGCCGCCACAATCTCCAAACCTCACTCCTTACTCAAATAGGAGTCGCTGAAAGCCGCACCTGGAAACAATTAGTCCAATAAGGTGAACAGGCTGAGGAGATTGTCGCCCGCGTCAGAGCGGAAGAAAACAAACCCAGACCTGAAAGGTCAACAAGGCGTGCGCCAGACACATCCCTCCAAGCCAAAAGGAATGATAACTTGGCAGCAGAGGCCAGGACCCCTATCAGACCTCAACCGGTCAAGGAAAGTGGCTCTTTAAACCAACCACGGTCCAACAAGCAGTATTCCTTTAAGGATGAACATGTCGACTCGCTCTTCAAACTACTTAACAAGAGCAATCGACTGAAGCTTCCTAAAGCTAGGCGCCCCGAGGAGGTCGGTAAAACCGACAATCCCAGCTACTGCATGTATCACAGAATGTTGGGACACCCTACCAAGAGATGTTATGTCTTTAAGGACATCATTCAGGCCCTGATTGATGCGGAGGTATTGAAACTCCGACCAGAACAGAAGAAGGTGACGGCTAATATGACGTCAGTTCTCCAGTTTGGGAGACAACCCCCAACACCCTCTGGAGTAGTCCCCATCCCAAGAGGAGAGCTGAGAATGGTCAACATAGACCCGCACCAGCAGCAAGAAAAGGGCTTGGTACCTATTCCACACCTCAGGGAGAAGTCATGTGGGTTCATCCCGACCTTATTGACGGTCAGCAATGGACTACTGTGACTAGCAGGAAGTCCAAAGGCAAGGCAAAGGCTTCATCCTGCAACGTGATGTGTGCCTCTTCTCGAGAAGCGGAAACTGATATTCCCTCGCTAACCGACTCAGAAGAGGAGACAATAGTTCTGGCCGCAGGACCCAGTCAGCTGGTGGCAGAAACCCGTTCGGGGCAGCCATATTTAAAAAAGTATGGCGAAACGGCGGTAACTCCTCCAAGACCCGCTGCAGAACCAGCCAAAACCTCCACGAAGCAACCCGGGGAGAAACAGAAAGAGCTTCGGTTTTCTCGAGTTCTTTTGAAGGACGTAGCGGAAGGATCCACTGCACCTTACCGCTTTGATGTACTGACTCAGTTAGCCAACATCCCGGCGCGGATTACTCTTTATGAGCTTTTTAGATTATCAAAGTCGACCAGAAAAGCTCTACAAGAAGCTCTGGCTAACGCTGAAGTCTTCATGACCCAGTTACCAAAGGAGGAAGATGTAGAGGATTGCCTCCACGCCTCCCAAAATATCCCCTGCATCACTTTCACGTCAGATGATATGCAAGTCAAAGGAAAGCATGATCGACCCCTTTACTTCGCAGGATATATTGGATCATCTGAGGTAAACCGCATCCAGGTAGATCCCGGGTCTGCCTTAAGCATCATGCCTCGCAGGGTCATGCAACATCTCGGGATTCCTACTCACCGTTTGAGCCCTACCCAAACGACCATTTACGGGTTCAATGCCAATAGTACCCGTCCAATGGGGAAGGTCAAGCTAAAATGCCAGATTGGAGATCTAAGGTCAGAAGTGACATGCTACGTCATAGATGCTGACACCTCCTACAATCTACTGCTGGGAAGACCCTGGATTCATCGCAACTCTATCGTTCCCTCTACTCTCCACCAAGTCATGAAATACATTGACGGGAGTGGAAAGGTGCGAACGTTGATTGCCGAAAGGCATCCGTTCAAGGGGGTGGAGAATTATTTCACAGATTCCCTCCTATATCAGGAATCTATGGAAATAGATGAAATCCCGCAACCAGAGGAACCAGACTCTGGCAATGAAGCCGACACCGAGCTGGAGGAAGATGAGTGTATGTGGGAGCTAGATCCACCTGTAACGGGCAATCCTAAGCCCGATGTTGATAATGCCTCCGCCGATGATGTAGACGGTTGGTACATTAATGAAGAATTAGATTTAGCGTACTTTTCTGTGTTTGCTTCTGATTCAGTGCCGTCAGACACTAGTACCGATGTGGATGACGATCTCTGGTCGGCAATGGATGCTCTGACATCGTTGCATGTACCAGTGAAATCGTCCTTTAAAACATGTCGAAATGTCGACGATGTACAACAATCAATATTCATGGTTCCAGTGAGAAGGAAGGGCCAAAGACCAATTATTTTTGGACGAATTGAATCCGAACCAATGAATCATGAAGAATCAGAAAGCGAGCAAGAACCCCCTCAGTTCGGTCATTATGAGCCAAAGGCACTCAAAATGATGAAAAACATGGGGTATGATCTGACCAGCAGACTCGGGTTAAACTTCGGCAGAGGAAGGAGAACACTACTTCGATCCTTTGTGCCGAAAGGAAAAGCACCCGATTATTATCATCGGACGCGCAGGGGGTTAGGCTATATATCAACTCCGGCTCCATCAGCCTCTGATTCTCGAGAATCGTCAAGCCACGATTACTCTTCCGGCACATCATCATGGGAGTCAGATGTCAGTGTTGGCAACATCTTCAGGGAACTTTCAGTGAACATGGCCTCAACAAGCCACCTGGAAGACGGAGATGAAGAAGTGATCCAGTCCGATACGGATCCTTGGATCAAACATTTAGACACTCTCCGGGATACCCGCTTTGAACAGCGAGAGCCACCCACAGAAGACAAGATTGTTCAGATCAATCTGGGGGATGAAGCTAATCCTAAGCCCATCTTCATAAGTGACGGCCTGTCACCTTCGGAGAAAGAGGATCTAATATCTCTTATTCAAGAGTATATAGACGTCTTCGCCTGGAATTACGAAGACATGCCTGGACTTGATCCTCAAGTGGCTATGCACCGCCTCAACATCAATTCGGATGTAAAGCCTGTTAAACAACAACAGCGACAATTCCGCCCAGAGATAATGGAGGCGATTCAATCAGAAGTCAGAAAGCTCATAGATTCTGGCTTCATCAGGGAAGAACAACATCCGACTGGGTAGCCAACATCGTCCCCGTTGCCAAGAAAAACGGAAAGATCCGGATCTGCATCGACTTCCGTGATCTAAACGAGGCTTGTCCCAAAGACGAATTCCCATTGCCAATCACAGACGTCATGATTGACAATACTTGTGGATTCGAACGAATGTCCTTCATGGACGGATTCTCAGGATACAATCAAATCAAAATGTATCCTGACGACGAAAAGCACACCTCCTTCAGGACACCATTAGGGGTCTACTGCTATACCGTCATGCCCTTCGGACTAAAGAATACAGGGGCAACATATCAAAGAGCCATGAATGCCATTTTCCATCAGCAAATGCGCAAAACAGTGGAATGTTATGTTGATGACATTGCAGTAAAAAGCCGCGCTAAAGGTGATCACATAGCTGACCTAAAGATTGTCTTCGACATCATGTGGGCCCATCAGTTGAAGATGAACCCTACCAAATCCTTCCTGGGGGTGGCTAGTGGCAAATTCCTAGGGTTTGTTGTAACCTCCACGGGAATTCATGTGGACCCAGAAAAGGTTCGCGCTATCCAGGAGATGCAACCTCCGAGAAATCTCAAGGAACTCAGGGGATTGCAAGGACGATTGGCGTACATCCGCAGGTTTATCTCAAATCTCTCCGGAAGATGCCAACCCTTCGCCAAGTTAATGAAGAAGGGTGTCTCTTTCATTTGGGACGACACTTGCCAACAAGCGTTCGAGGAAATCAAGCAATACCTCACCCAACCACCAGTCCTTGCAGCTCCGATATCCGGGAAACCTTTCCTGGTATACGTCCGAGCAATGGATCATTCTTTGGGAGCTCTACTAGCTCAGAACGATGATCAAGGACGAGAGCAAGCGATCTACTATCTGAGTAGAACAATGATCGGAGCTGAACATCGGTACAAACAATCGAGAAGGAATGTTTGGCGTTAGTGTTCGCCATTCAGAAAATGTGACACTATCTGGTAGGCCAAACTATAAATGTCATATCAAAAGTCAACCCCTTGAGGTTACTCATGACTAAGCCTTCATCATTGAACGGCCGGCTGGCAAAATGGGCCATATTGCTATCCCAATATGAGATGCACTTTTTGCCACAAAAGGCCATTAAAGGACAAGCGGTGGCAGATTTCCTAGCTGAGCACCTAGATCCGAGGGCAACCAAACTCTACGAGGATCTCCCAGATGAAATCGCCGAAGTCTGCCTCACTCAGACGTCGTTCGAAAGTCAAGTGTGGCAACTCTTCTTTGACGGTGCATCCAGAACAAGCCCAAAAGGACACATCGTAGCGGGGTAGGAGTAGTACTCGTCTCGCCACAGAACTATGTGATTCCCCGAGCCGTCTCGCTAACTGAGCCTTGCTCCAACAATGTGGCGGAGTACAATGCTCTTTTGATGGGGATGCAGTTCGCCGATGAGATTGGCGTTAAAAATCTCGAGGCATACGGTGACTCCAAACTCATCGTTAGCCAGGTTCGCGGGGAGTACGAAGTTAGACATGAAGACTTAGTACCCTATTACAATGCAGCCGTCCACATGGCTGGGAAGTTTACGAACTTCTACATCGATCATGTACCGCGCAGGCAAAACGCGCATACAGATGCACTGGCATCCCTCGCGGCCTCACTAGCTCTTCCAGCTGGAGCGATGGAGAAGATATTCGTCTACAGCCACGACCTGTATTGCCCGAGAATCGCTCTCAAGGACTATCAGGAGTCAAGGGGAGATTCTCAAGGCAAAGAAGCGCTGGAATTGTCAACCGGTTCAGAGCTTAGAGACTGGCGATTCCCCTACATTGATTATGTCCTGTATGGCATCCTGCCTGAAGACACTAAAGAAGCGGCGGCCATTCGAAGGAAAGCCCCCAAATTCTACTATAATGCGATTACACGAACACTGTATTGTCGATCGCATGACGGGATCTTGCTTCGCTGCCTTTCACGAGAGGAGGCACAGGAGGTATTGAAAGAAGCCCATGACGGCATATGTGGAGCCCATCAACCTGGCCCAAAACTTGCATACCGACTCCAAAGGTTGGGATATTATTGGCCCAAGATGATCGCTGACGACATCACCTATGCCAAAAGATGTCACGCCTGCCAAGTACATGGCGATTTCATCCATCAAGCACCAGGCTACCTTCACTCCACGCCTCCTACTTGGCCATTTGAGATGTGGGGGATGGACGTAGTTGGCCCTATCAGCCCGCCGTCATCAAAGGACATCGGTTTATTTTGGCAATAACCGATTACTTCTCCAAATGGGCCGAGGCCATTCCTTTGAAGGAGGTAAAATCGTCTAACGTGATCAAGTTTGTGAAACATCACGTTATTTACCGTTTCGGCATACCTCGGCGAATTATCCACGACAACGGACCCCAGTTCATTAGTCAGGCTTTCCAGAGATTCTGCGCCAAGTTCAGAATTCAGAGTGTGTCCTCAACGGCATACTACCCCGCCGCTAATGGCCTCGCAGAAGCTTTTAACAAGACCATTGGCAAGCTTCTCAAGAAATTCGTCTCGAAAAGCCAACGGGATTGGGACGACAAGCTGGGTGAATGCTTATGGGCTTACCGCACAACTGTGCGAACCCTAACTAAAGCTACGCTATTTTCTTTGGTCTATGGGTGTGAAGCCGTGCTTCCACTCGAAGTCCAAATTCCATCTCTACGCGTCGCCCTGACAGCAGAGATGACAACAGAGGAGAAGCATCGACAGCGACTCCAAGAATTGGAAGCCTTAGATGACAAACGTCTGCAGGCCCAGCAACAAATCGAGCTTTACCAAGCTCGAATTACCAGAGCCTTCAACAAGAAAGTTAAAGTGCGAACTTTCAAGAAAGGCGACCTAGTCTTAGCCGTCAGAAGACCCATGGTGATGACGCACAAGACAAAAGGAAATTTCAACCCAAATAGGAAGGACCATTTGTAGTAGAGTCAGTCTACTCAAATGGATCGTATCGCCTCATAACTTCAAATGGCGATACACTCATGATGCCGATCAATGGCAGATTCTTAAAGAAGTACTATCCTTAATAGTACTCCTCCTCCGATCAAGTCCAAAATTACACCTCTGATCAAAACAAGAAGAGCTTCTTCATTAATATCCAACGCCTCTGACGGCTAAGGATAGAGGAAAATGTTGGCTTCTAAGCCCAACATAAGTTTTGACAACTCATCATGCTGAGGGGAATAGCATGGCTAGCCCAACTCAAACAGAAGTTGGTAAAGGCATATCAAACCCGTTGACAGCTGAGGATTTGCTAAAAATCCTAAGGGACATGTGTTCCCATTTGATCCGACGCCTCCGACGGCTAAGGATAGAGGAAAATGTTGGCTTCTAAGCCCAACATAAGTCTTCGACAACTCATCATGCTGAGGGGAATAGCATGGCTAGCCCAACTCAAATGGTGGTTGGTAAAGGCACCTCAAATCCGTTGATAGCTGAGGGTTTGCTAAAAATCCTAAGTGGACTTGACTCCACTTCCCCCTCCAAAATCCCTTACCAATTCTCATCCACAGAATGGTAGGTCTACAAAATACAGTCGTTGCCAAGTTAACACTATACCTCTGGCACTTTAAACTCCACTTGTCAATTCTCATCAATAGAATGACAAGTTCTAAAATTGCTCATGTCGCAAATCAATAATTGTCAAGTTAACACTACACCTCTGACATTCCAAACTCCACTTGTCAATTCTCATCAATAGAATGACAAGTCCTCAAATTGCTCATATCGCAACTCAATTTCTGTCAAGTTAATACTATACCTCTGACAAATTACTGTCAAGTTAACACTATACTTCTAAACAGTACATCGAGTTTCTGTCAAGTTAACATCACACCTCTGACAGTCACCTTCTTTCAGACTTCCATATCGGAGCTGAAATGAACGATGCCAAGTTTAATACTACACCTCTAGCATCCAGGTCATCGCCAAGTTCAACAATACACTTATGGCCATGACTTTTCCTCGGACTTCCTCCTTGAAGTCGAGATGACCAATGCCAAGTTCAAAATTACACATCTAGCATTACCCTCATTGTCAAGTTAAACATTACACCTATGACAGTGACACTTTCAGTTTTCCTGGGCGAAGGCTGAAATGCTTCTGAGTCAAGTTAATATCACACCTCTGACTTACATTCTTGTCAAGTTAACATTATACTTCTGACAAGACTTCATTCAACCCGTTAAGTTAATATCACACCTCTAACGGTAAAGATTTTCCTAGATTTCCCGCGAGTCTAGTCTCACTTGTTATTCTCCTCAACAGAACAACAAGTCTACCCAAAAACATTGTTAGGTTAACATTACACCATTAACAGTGTTTTCATTAACTCCCCAGCTGATCTTAATCAAGTTAATCCCAAACCTCTGATAAAAGTTCACCTTCCCTGGGGGTACCCATTCAACCTGTTACTTTCTTTTATAAAGTAGCAGGTCCACCAAAAACCATTTTATCCTTGTCAAGTTAACATCACACCTCTGACAGCATTGTGGGGTCCCTAAGATAGGGTCTTTTCTCCACAAAATTTGACTTGTTAAAAATTTTTCATCATAGTTTTAACGAGCCAAAGATTCTTTGCTTCTATGCGTCTGACTAAAAAAGAAACAAGATAGTTCAAGACAATAGAAGAGACAAAAAGAAAAGTGTCACTTTTATTTATATCCAGGCATATGAAAGTGATACAAAACGCTCTCTTATACAATGAGATTGAGTGTTACAGTTAAGGAGTACACAAAGAAGTCCCTCTCTCTCAGAGGTTGCACTCACTCCTTAAAGCTGCGTTTGATTCCAAGTACAAGATGTTTGGAAGGGTGCCAAAATAGAATCAAACATTGTGGCAACGATCAGAAGCTGGTTGCACCACGATGCATGATGTAAACATCGAAGAAGCCTCTGGTTGACCGAGAACAATGGTGCTTCTTGAGGTCTGATGGCAGCAGAGTCTTCTGATTCCACCTGACCATCCGAAGTGGGGGTATGATCCTCCGTTGATGAACATCTCTTCCGCCAGAAAGTCATCCAATGAGCATGCTCCTCGATGTCACTTCTGGGGTAAGAGAGGAGGTTTTGAGACCTCACAGGGGATGCTACCCACCACTGTATCCACTGCAACCCCCGCCGCCATACCCACTGTGACCGTGACCAGCCCACAAGCATGACTGGTGCATCGCGTCCAATGAGATCTTGGCGAGGGTTAAGTCCCCATCAGGGACCATGATTTCTTCCCTTGTGGACGATGGGGACCATGATTTCTTCCCTTATGGACGAACATCGAACAAGTTCACCGGCCGACATATTCTCCCAGGGGCCCAGCGAACATGAAAAAGGATGATCAAGCCTACCTGCAAGAAGCAGATAAAGAAATTAGAAGATCCGAAGCTTAGTGTACTTCAACAGAAAACACTAAGTGACAGACGCAGCTATCGCCGAAGGATTTCAGACGCGGAAATGACCCGCACAGTGAGCCGAACTTCTGCGGTGGCAGAAACAGACGCGGTCAAAATTCTGATATACACAGAATTCAGACGCAGTCTCATTTTGCATCCGCGCTTAAAGGACGAGACGCGAAGAGATTCAGACGCGAAAATTGCCATCTCCCTGTTGAATGAACAGGAGTTGCAAGATTCGGGCCTGAGACCTCCAGCCCGAAGTTAAAATTCTTCCAAGTCAGGGGCCTCAAGACGCGAGCTCTGTGTGCAAAGCTGGCGGCCAGGTGCCAAAGTCCACTATATTGGCGTCCAGAGAAGTTTAAGTCGATGGCGCAAATTCCCGAAAAGGAAGGCACCAACTGACTTTAGGAGAAGATCCAGATGACGAATCTCTTTAAGAGATATCAAAGTTCAAAGATTAGTTGGGCTGGAAATATCATGGCAAATCAGAACGGCGTACCCGCAGAGGCCTCTATTAAGAGTGTAACTCTCTGTATCAAAGCGCGGACATAAAAGGAGTTCAGAGAGACGCTTTCTGTTATTGAAATCATTGACAGTGGTAATCTTTTGAAGAGACCAAACAGAAGCATGAAAGCTCTGGGTCATCTTCATCCATGGAGGCAACCCCTAGTAAAGTCCTTGAGGGGAGAAGATGGAGTCTCTCAGTGCACTCGCTGTTAAAAGAAAATAGGCCAAGTATGAGACTGCTAAGGGAAGGGGGTAAGTCCTATTTATAGGCAACCCATAATAACCAGTTAATGGTTCATCAATTAGAACCGTCGGCCTTAATGACCGCACGACTGTCAAAGCCCAATGGAAGGCTGACGCGTGGAGCGTCGCTTCGGAAAACGTCGAAGACGCTGGTCTCCAACCGCCAGCGCCGTTTTGACATTTAAAGGCATTAACGCCCAGGCCCAATAAAGAGCCGACGCGTGGATGGTCGCCCCGGGAAACGTCGAATGGTGCGGGTTCCCAATCGTGACGGTTGAAGATCTCACAGGATCTTTATGACAGGCCGCACTGGGCGCCTGGGAAGTTGCGCCAAACACAGATGTGAGAGCCGCGTCCAGAGGCTCGCGCCTCCTTTTTCAAAAAATGGCGTCTTCCTTCATTCCAAGTTAGAAAACCCTTCGCGTCTCTTGGATGACTCAAAGTTGCTCCGCGTCTCCCGGACGACTCATGGTCGTGTTCATCAACAAAAGGGACTCATTCTGGGGGTCTCAGTGGGAAAGCACATAAAGCTGCGTCCCGAAGCTTATATCTTCAGCAGAAAAGGCCTATCACCTTCACAAGTGTCTTGGAGCTGAGTCTACATGGGTGATGATGGGTCTTGCACCGAGTCTCAGCGTCGCGTCCCTGACTGCGTCAATTTTAAGGGGCGTAAGACCACATTTTTAATGTACCCTGAACTCTGCGTCTGGATAAAGTTAAGGATTGCGGCCAGTGAATCACACTCAAAGCTGCGTCCTTCGTGTCCGCTTGAACCGCGTCTTCACTGGCAGCCAGTAGGGGAGCACAACCAAAACCTGTGATTGAGAGGTTGGATTCATCTACAACGGGGCAATCAAGGTGGAACAAAAATTTCAACGACTTTTATTATTCAAAAATGATAAAAGTGGATACAAACACTCTTGGTAAATAAGTGTCCTTTTCTTTACAAAAAAAAAAGAAGGAGAAGGCTAAAAATCCTGGTTCGCCAAAGAACGGATTTGTTCTCTGAGGCGATGCATCTCATGTTGACGCGCCTTCTCAGCTTCCATGAGAGCTTGGGCCCGCAGATCCTCCTCGGATAAAAATCTCTTCGATTGTACTCGGAGGGATTCCAGCTCGGAGGAGTAAACAGAGAGATTTGTTTCAACTTGCACCTTGGCAGCCTCTAACTCCGCTAGCCTCTTTTCAGAAGTAGCAAGCTTCTGTTCATTAATAACAATCAAAGCCTCAGCTCTGGTTATAGCAGCCCGAGACTCAAGGATAGCCTGCTTCGCAGCCTGCATGATCATCTCGGATTCCTTTGACTCGACCGCTAGCTTTTGATGGTCAGCCTGGAAACCTTCGAGAAGACGGGTCCTTTCGGTTATCTTCTCTTCCACCTCTCTTCGTTCTTGCTCTTGAGCAGCAAGGAGCCTATTCAAGATTGCCCGGGCCTCGTGAATTGAACCGGCGTCCTCCAAAGACTTAAGCTCCTTCAGATCGCTTCCCAACTGCTCCACCAACAGCAGACACGCCCTAGCCTATGAAGGACCTCCAGTGTGACCGATGTTTTCGATCAAATTCTCAAGAAGCACTCGGGCAAATTCGAAAGAACTGCCCCCAGAGAGGATGAGATCAATACACGATCGCATGAAAACAAAGAACTGCTGCACCATTTGACGTGTCAGTTCTTCCATGATATCTCCGGCCGAGGAAAATTCCGCTGACGTGCTCCCAGACCCCCTTTCTATCACAGGGCGAGGGATGGAAATCAACTCATCCTGCACAGGAGTAAGATCAACCACAGGCGCAACAGAAGCTGAGATGATCACCGACGCTTCCAGGGCAGTTGCCGTCATAGCAGCCTCCACGGTGACTGAAGTAGCAGCGAGCCTGGCTTTGCCGGAACCCTCAGTCGAGGGTTGAATTGTACTACCTGCGGGCTCAACGCTGGCTGCCTCTGCTGAGTCGATGCTGACTGCTAAGTCCTCTACCTGAGCTTCCTCAGCACTCTCTGCAAAACACCAGAACATCAGTCATGACGATAAAAGGAAAATGTTCAAGGCATCAACATTTCCTTACCTAGCTGAGGGTTCAAAGATGGCGAGTTCTTAGACGAATCCTGCAGGGTGGAAGTCTCCCCGACTTCTATGGCTGCCTTCTCTTGAGGCATCTCAGCAACTGGAGGCTCAACTCTTCCCAGCTGGACCAGCTCCTGCACCATCTCCTCGATATGTGAGGAAGTAGTAGCCTCGCTATCCGCGGCCAACCCTGCAGCATAAAAGGAAAATGTCAGAACCTTTTCCCTAATTAAAAAGGGAAAACCGGGTCAACTAGAAGTCAAGAGTACCTTCAGCAACTTTAACAGGAACAGTTGCCGCTGGTGGTGACGCCGTTACCGGCTCACACCCATATATTTCCTCCTCCGAGATGTGTGAGAATTTACTCGGATCAGGAGGAGCGGGTTCATCGCCAAAGTCGACCTCGTCGCCTGAGTCATACTCTTCTTCTTCGGATGAAGAAGACGATAGTGCAACATGGGAAACCTCGGCAACCGGGGCCTTGCCACCAAATACCCCAGTGGTAGGGCTGGGGTTAACTACCCGAGGACTGGGGATTAATACACTAGGGGACCCAGGCTGTTGGGCCTCATCCCTCTCCTCGCGGGCTGAGGAAGATCCATGCTGAGTTGAGATCCCTGGAATCTCAACATCACCTCCGCTCATTATGTCGGCTTCAAACTGCTCAGCCTCGTCAGCGGTGGTGGGTTTGTCAGCAAACTCCCCTTTTTCTAGAATCATGGGGCCCCTGCTGCGCAACCCACGGGTACGGACTAAGGGGGCGTCATCCTCATCTTCCGCTCCTTCCCTCTGTTCTTCAACACCAGAAGGTATGTCTCCGGACGGAGAAACTGCGGCCGCCAAGTCTCTTCGGACCTTCTTGGGGGCGGGATCAACAGTGGAAGTAGAACCTTGAGAACGCTTACGCGTCACCTGTCGACCCTTTGCTGCCCGCGGCTCCTCCCTTGATACCCTTCTGGTCTCCCTCAGAGCCTTCTGATACTCCTCAACGCTTCGAGAGCGTTTGTTGGACCCCAACTTTGCTTCGTAAGATGCATTAATACTCTCAATGCATGAGTACTCTGGAGCAAAGTCAGGCGTTTGGTTGGCTTGGAAGTACCAGGTACAGAAGCTAAGGCTTGTACAACCTTTCGGTTCCTTAAGGGCAGACGAAAAAGCGCTTCGTCCCTCCAGCCACACTATAATACCAAGCCCGAGCACCTTCAAACAAGTTACCACTGAAGGCGAGTCGAGCATTGGGGTTACCGACATACAATTGGTCATAGCCGAACTGTCGGGCGAAGCGATTCGGCATGTACGGCTCAATAGTGCATGAATTTCCTTGTCGGAAAAGCACGTACCCAGGCCGAATATTGACCGACCACCAGAAAGCTCCCGAGGATAGCCTCGTGAAGTCATCTGAGCCCACGAAGTCAGCAAGTTTATCCCCGAAAGATACACCAGTAATCTCGGGGAAGCAGCGATTGAGCTGGTAGTTCGAAGCAGCTAGAATGCATTTTCGAATGAAATACATGTAGGTGTTGCACCAGCTCGAATTCTCCAACCGCTGTACGAAAGGGGTAAACCCCTCACTCCAAGACACCGGCGTCATCAGGGAGGGACAGTGCATAACGTACCAAGCTATTAGGTACGTGTAGGGAAGCTCAACCCGAGGGTTGGGACGTTTTACCGTCGGTCTCCCCTCTGAGTCAACAATCGGCTCACCCTGGGAGTCGACAACCTTCTCTGCCCTGCACAGACTTTGAGTCAAGGCCCGCAACCCACTTTGAATACCGGCCGCCATGGCTGGAAGGAGGGCTACGGACCTACCATAGGCCAGGAGCACCGCTGGGTACACTACATCGGCAACAATCACTTCATGTGGCAGTGTCGGCACCACACAGCGCTTCAACCACAACATTAAGAAGCCCGCCAACAGTGCTCGATTGGAGATAGGGATCCGGACTTGATGATGGAAACTTTCGAAAATCGTGTCAGGTTCGAAAGTATCCTCGTTCGACTCCGTGGTGTAGGAGTCTACAGAAGCACTGATCCTATTGGCAATCTCCTCGTCGGAGCTGGAAGCCAGTCGGGTCACTGGATGGTCTTTCTGATTGACGCCATTGAACAAGTAGCTTGCCCAGGACAACTGCTTGACTCCCCTCGCCCTCCAAGAGGTCATCTGGCCGCAAATGTGAAAGTGACATAACACCTCCCAATAAGTCTCGTACACCCGAGGAGACCCTTTCTTCATAAGGTGAAGCTCCTCAGCGGTCGGGACGTATTCCTCATAGGGAGAGTCCCCCATTACCAGCCCCGAGACTTCGAACAGCTCGTGCAGGGCAAGGCCCATCTCTCCGACCGGAGTGAAGAACGTCCCCGTCAGAGGATTGTACCGCTCCAAGATCCTAAAGAAGTTTTGAGAACTTGTTGGAATACCATACTGCACGGCCCTGACCGCTTGGTACAATTCCACCTGCTCCAACAGGCCTCCAAGATCGGTAAGGACGAAGCTCACCATCTTGCCCCACCAATACTTCTCGGTGGAATGGATCCACCCGGGCGCACGGAAGTCGACCGAAAAATCACCCCCCACCTTCATGAATGCGTTGAGAAAGGTGGTGCCGAGTTTAGGAGTTTCTCCTACTGGGTGATCGGTCCTGAACAGCCCGGGAAACAGGCCGATAGCCTCCTTATCATGACCAGCATGATAGACCTTCTTGGAGCCTAAGCTGCCGAGAGTAACCTCCGGGACGGGTCGGGAAAGCTCCCATGTCATCTTTCGAGGGACGGACATGTGCTGGAGATAAGACAGTGGGTACATCCTCTCCATGTTCGGAAGAAAGAATCTTCTATCCCCTATCTGACGGAGCCATTTATAATCTCCGTCATGCAAAGAATAGCCGCCCTCGTTAATGTGGTCTCCAAAGAAGAAAGCAGGCTTCTCCATCGGAGCGCGAGCATCCGTTGTGAATGCCGCATCAGTCATAAGCTCCCGAAAGGTTGTCATGTCAGCATTGGAGAGCCTCTCCCTTCGCTCCTTCAACTTGTCAGTAGTCACAGGAGCAGTCCTTTGCAACACGAAGGTCAAATCGCGTCAGCACCACCTATGTGCCCGAAGTGGCGCCTCTTGGAGAGTGGGTCAGAAGAATGTCGCACTGCAAAGGAAAACGATACTTGATCAGAAATCTAATCAGAAATTTAAACGAAAACGTTAAGTGTCTATAATCCAGACGCAGAAGGGATACTGAACGCAGAAAATTGTCAAAATCTGCGTTCAGACCCGAGGACCTGCGTCCAGACCTGAGGCCCCGCGTCCGGACCGGAGGACCATGAGGCCAGCAGGGAGTCTGCGTTTTAAGAATCCAAGACTTATGGAAAATCTCCAAGTACTTGGGTTCAGGCGCAGGATTCATAAAAGCCAGTGTTTTGATCTCACAGAACGCAAGAATCAAGTCTGCGTCCGGATCATTCACAATTAGAAACATTCTAAGTGATGACTCCGGAACGCAAGGCTTACTGGCGCCCTATATTCAACAAACAAGTACATCCTCAAGCGGATAAAAGTAGTAGGGTCATCAAACCCGCGCCTTGTTTGACCGCGTCTGAGGATCAGGCATGATTTCGAATCCACGGTTGGCGGTTCTCCTTCAAAGAAGGGATTTTTAGGGTTTTAAGAACTCCATAAACCCCTCCAATGGCGAAGATCAAGCCTGATGGCGTTATACCTGAGATAGGGGCTTCCTGCATGGAGGAGCCGCCCCTTCGGGCCTCAGTGGCAACCACCTTCGACGATGAAGCAGTTCGTTTGGCCTTGGGTGCCATTGTGAAACAAGAATCTGATGCTAAAACGGAAGAGAAGAGAACAAAAAGCACTTCTCTCTCAAAACCCTAACAGATGCAAGCGAAAACGAAAGAGAGATTAATGAGGACTCTTTCGATGACTGTTGCCATTTATAGGCACGGTGATTCGCAAAGATCACGGCGATGAGCTCGATTGATTCGACATCGAATCGTCTTTCGACGCGTGGATAGCGCATTTAATGCAGCGCAAAGTTCGCACGCCAAAAAGAAGACGTCCCGTCGGCTCCACAGGACATGTGGCAGTGCACTCATGACATGGCACGGATTCGCACCCAACAGCCGCGCCTCTTCAATGGACGCACCCTTTCAGCAAAGCTATTTGTGGTGTCCAACAAGTCGCGTCTTTACTCCAAAAAGACGCGTCTCCCCAAAAGTTCGCACCCTTCCAATCAGCCCAAGAATCGCGTCTGGATAACAGTCGCGTTTTCATCCCAAAAGAGGCAGCTCTACGAAAGTTGCAACTTTAAAGCTGGCGTTCAGTCTTTGCTTCTGCAGAACAGTTCAACAGTACACTGGCACAAGCAGACGACCGTCCACTCCTGGCTTTAAAGTGCACCCACGACAGACTTAAAGCAATCAGGGAGGTTTAGACTGTGCATCTAGACACTCAACACGATCAACTTTGGTGGCTTCAAAGAGTTCCATAGTACACTCACGAAGACCATACCCCAGACAAGATCAAACCCGGAGCATTGACAGTCCAGTCACAAGGGTGAGCTCAGATAGAGTCCAAAGTATTTCGAAATCCGTCCCACTTAACTGCGGAATGTCGAAAACTTTGGAGGGGGTTCTGTAGGCTGTCTAAAAATCATTAAAGACAAGTCATCAAAGGCAGAGTCCCAAACTCCAGACGCGGGGCTAGTCTCAGCCAACCCTCAGCACCAAGGCGCGAGGGTCCAAACCCGCGTCTCAGAACCAAGGCGCGAGGGTCCAAACCCGCGTCTCAGCACCAAGGCGCGAGGGTCCAAACTCGCGTCTCAGCATTGAGGCGCGAGGGCCGAAACCCGCGTCTCAGTAGTTCCAAGGCACGTGGGTTGATACCCGCGCCTCAGTTGTAACCGTCCCGGTTTCGGGGCCAATCACGGCCCACATAACGGGAAAGGTTAGCCCCCATTATGGAGTATTTTTAGGAGGCACGTACGCCCCCTGAAACCTCTATAAATAGCCCCGTCGCTATGAAGAAGGGGTCGAATTTTTTTAGTCAGAGGATCTTTTTTTTTGGTCGGCCAATCAAGAGAGAGGAGAAAAGAAAGAGAGTAAACCCCTTCAGAGAACTTGCTGCGCTCAAGTTGTTCTTTGCCTACCTTCTCTTTGAGAGTTTTGATAGACAGAGCTGAGCTACTCGTCTGCCATCCGAAGAGGAGATCCCTGGAAGGTCTCGACGGTCACCCGGTCAACGGAGAACAAGATTCACTCTCCATCGCCACTTGAAGAACCCAGCCTTAAACAAAGGGAGGATTCAAGACTCAACATCCTCCCTCCCTTGTAATCGGAAGACCGATCTGTTGTAATCTTCTATCCAATCAAAGGAATTTTACAATTGAATCATCCCTTTTCCGACGCGTACAGGGCATCCTATAAGACCCTCCTGTAGGCCTTGCGGCCGGTTCCATACACCAGCAATGGAACACCCTGGACCGTGCTCCCGGGCATGTACGGGACCCACTGTAAACATTATTCATTGATACCCCTGTTGGTTTCCAATAATAACCTTACTTTACTCAGATGTGGATATATGTGTGCTGAGACGCTAGTTCACATATCTAGATATCTGGGTAAGACGAGTAATAATAATAAAAGATGCAACTATGTATCTGTTGTATGCTTTGACAAGTTTGCTTTCATCCGATTTTACATCAGATTTTCAGTTTATGACCATTATTATATTATAACTGCTTACATCCTGCCTTACTTCTTGTGTTCTATTCCACCAGTCTCCTGATCTTATCTTATCATACCATAAGTATTCCCTACTTGATATCACTTACTATATATCTACTTGCTTCTGTATGCCTGTCCTCACGGCACGATTTTCAATGCATGTTTATGATTCGGATTTATCGATACACGTGTGCTTATCTTCGCCCGCCACTTGGCATTAGCATCACCGCTCGCCGGGGATTTCTGACTCCCCTGGATCCTCATATTCAGGTCTCGAGTTTGGAGCTTGTGGATTCTCCCAGTTGCTGAGCTGAGAGGTGCAGCGGCAGCGTGGATCATTGGCAGACTGTCTGGAGCCTTATCCTTCCAGGCCCCCTGTGCGTCTCTCGAGTTTTCCTTTTGTAAACTCGTGAGCGCCATTTTTACTGTTCATACTTGTATATCTCCTTATATTCTCGTATTTACGCCTATCGGTGATGTAATATTCTTGTAATATTGTGTCACATCTGGTGATAACTTTGTAATTGTACTCATATATTGGAATGTATAATGCACCACGTGCTTCCGTACTCTGATTTTTGCTTGTATTGATGCTTAGCATATACACGTGAGGGTATTTCTGACCTGCGTATATACGTTGCAGTAACGTTTCCGTACCCGCAGGATCGGGCGTTACGTTTATAGTTGTTTGTTAAAACATAGATGATATAGGTTGATAGCTCTTTTGGGATTGACACACACATACATCTTTCATATTCCTAAATTGTTTTAAAAAGAGTTCAAAACATTTCTCTTTTTCGTTTTCAAGATCAAGTTTCGGAAAAACGAGTTTTGGAAAAATCGGTTTTCGATTTAGAAAAGTGTTTTTACACATTATATTTCTACCTTTGTTTTGTGTTGATTCATGATCACACACTAGTTCTATCAAGTCCCTAGAACTCTATTTTGTGTTTAAAGATCAAAGTTTATTTTGTCAGAAAAAAATTGATTTCAAAAAGATTTTCATAACAAGCTTTTGGCCCAAGCTGGGTCAACCGAAGGCAGAGCAGATTTGCTCTGTCGATTGACCGACATGCACCAAAGTGCATAGTGTGCACTTTGGTCGACCGTGTGGTCGACCGACTGCAAAAGCTTTGCTCTCAGTTGGGTTCTGTCGACTGCCCCGGTCGACTGACAAAGAGCTTTGTTCTCTGATTGGAAAAAACGGTCGACCGACCGGTCGACTGCTATCCCCAACGGTCAGAAATTCGACCGTTAGCGGTCGACAGACAGAAGGATTTCCTTCTGATTTTTTCCCAACGATTATATTCCATTTTGTTTTATTTTGGGTCTTTTTCCAGCGACTCTTTTGGGTTTTCTCCTCATGTTTTTCATCCCCTATAAATAGTGGGACTGTAAAAAAACCCAACAAGAAGATTGAAGAAGTTTAAAAAAGATTTTACAAGTTTACAAGAAGATTTAGTCAAGTTATAGCCTTTTTCTTAAAAGTTTTTCTTTTGAGCCAAAACTTTCACATTCTTGATTCTTAACTTGAGCCTTCCCTCTACATCTTTGCAAGCTATTTCCACTACACAATTCCAAAGAATTTCACCTCCTCATCTTGGTTATAGGATTGTGCTTGTGAGCCTTTTTGTGATCAAGAGAAGATCATCAATTGTGAAGTTGTAGAGGTTGCGGTCTCAAGTGAGCTAGTAAGCTCCGTGTTTGTGTTGCGGCACTGCGGGAGAGGACTTGTGAGTCCATTAAGTTCTAGTGAAAACTTGTAGCGGTTGACGATCTAGTGAGATCGGTCATAGTGAAAATCCTTCGTAGTGTTGAAGGCGGGAACGTAAAGCAGTGGCTCGGACCTCGGAACATATCATCATATTTGCGATTGCTTACTCTTTTTCTCTTCACTCTACTCTCTCTTTACTTACTTGCACACTCATATTGTTTACTTATTTGCAAGTATTTCTTGTGTTGTGATTGGTATTTGCTAGGTTGCTAGCAAGTATATTTTAATTCCGCATTATTTGCCATTTAGTATAGTCATCACCTATTCACCCCCTCTAGATGAGTTACAATTGGTATCAGAGTCTAACCCTAGTTTTTGTTTAACCACCTTAGGGAGATCCTTTCATTTGGCTATATTCATTTGTTGCATTTGTTATTTGTGTGTGCACTTATACTTGTTTTCATGGCATCACTCGACTTCTCTAACATCAAGTCCCAACCCAAATTTGATTGGTTGAACTTCCTAATTTGGAAGGTCAAGATGAACCTATTCCTTAAGTCCCTAGGAGTTAGAGTTGCCAAGGCCATTACCAAAGAATTTGTTGAACCTCACGGTGATGAGGATACATGGTCTGAAGCAACCGCGAAGGACTATAAGGCCAATGCCAAAGCCCAATATGCACTTACACAAGCATTAAATGATGATCTTTCTCATGTAATTAATTGCAAATCCGTTTAAAAAGTTTGGAATGATCTAATCATTACTCATGAGGGGACGTCGCAAGTTAAGAAATCTAAAGTTCACTTGCTTCGTTCTCAATATGAAATTTTTATATGCTTGAAAATGAATGTATAGATGAGATGCTTACTCGGTTCACCAAGATTACTACTGACTTATCTCTTTAGGTGAGACCATTGACAATGACCAAAAGATTCGGAAGCGTAAGTCACCTAGAGGGGGTGAATAAGTGACAAGTTAATCAAATGCAAAACTAATGCGGAATTAAAAACTATTTATGCAAACTAAAAATAATAAGCTAACACACAACATATAACCAAAGAGTGTAGCCGAATTCTCAGTGAAAGGCTCTAATCTATCTCCTCAAGATTCCTCTAGATTAAGAGTTGAGGTGTCACTATGGCTCTCTTGGTTGAATAGAAGTGTGAGCAAACGATCCCAAACATATATCAATAAAGCACAAGGAATATCAAGCAAGTAATAGATATAAACAATAAACTCATGCAAGATATAAATACAAGTGAGTGAGAGAGAGATGAGCAATCGTAAACGCGTGAGATTTGTTTTGAGATTCGAGCACACTTGCTCTACGTGCCCGACTTCACCACTATGAAGGATTTTCACTAAATCAATCCCGCAAGATCACTCGGTGCTGCAACACCTACAACGAGCTCCCTCAAGAACTCTTGGACCCGCAAGCCCCTCACTTGTTCCCGTAAGAACAACACACACAAGCACACTAGCTTGCCGAGGTCGCACCTCTTACAACTCCAACCACAAGTTGGAACACTTGGTGATCACTTCACCACAAAACACTCTTCACCGAGATCACAACCTCTTACAACTCCTCACAATACAAGAATGAGAACTTGTGATCACTTCTCTTGATCACAAAATAACTCTCGCAACAAGGATCCCTAGAGAATTGATATAGTAATTGATGGCTCAAATTTGTGTGAGAAAATAAGATATATTTGTGAAGAAAAACTCAAGAAATCTCTTTTGAAAACACTCTTAAAATCTCTCCTTTTGATATGGAAGTTTTAGCCCAAAAACATGTGGAGAAAAACCCTAAGAGAGATGGGAAAATTGGCTCTAAAACTTCTCCAAAAAATCTTGTCTAAAACTGGCCAAGAGAACCCCTTTTTATAGGGTTAAGAATAATAGCCGTTCAGGTCCAGAACAGGCCCAAAATGGCCTGTCGGTCGACCGCCCGGTCGACCGGCCATCGGATCTGATAGATCAAATAAAACCATATCTCTATCAGATCTGACGGCCCACATGAAGGTTCAAGAAGAAATTCATGAAAATTGTTTTTAGGAGGTCAACTCACTATATATGTAGAGAAAGAGATATAGACTTGTGTAGTTCGGGAAGGATTCGAGCTCGAATCCTTCCCACTCAAATACCAATATCCGAAATTCAAATACAAGATCTACTCCGTTAAAGTTGATCTATATTATATAAAATAACTACAAAAATCAAAATCAAGTATTTTGAATACTTTTTGCCCATCCATCAAGCTGGGCAAAATGGACAGGCGAAAGTAGTGAGTTAGTTAGATCTATACTTTTAGACATACAAATTTTCGATCTGGCCATTGATCATGATCTAAACATTTAAAAACCCCAATAAACTATTTTTTGTTAGGTTTCAATATTCTACACTGTTAAACTAACCAACTCACAATTTGGGCCGTTCGTTATTCCCTACTTGATGCATGCACAAAAAGTATTTAAAATACTTAATTTTTAATTTATAGATACTGAAATAATTTAGATCAACTTCAACAGAATAGATTTTATATTCGGATGATGTATGATTGTGTTTGAGTGGGAAGGATCCGAGCTCCAATCCTTTCAGAACTACACAAATCTATCTATATATACCCACACACACTTGAATACATGCAAAAGGATTCAACCACAAATCTTTCCCACTCAAACTAAATCCCATGATATTCAAATACAATTTCCACTCCGTTGAAGTTGATCTACATTGTTTAAGGTAGCTAAAAATAAAAATCAACTGTTTTGAATACTTTTTGCCCATACATCAAATAGGCGCAAAATGAACGGTCGAAAATAGCATTTTACTTAAATCTATGATTTTAAACATATAAATTCTCGATCCGACTATTTGATTATGATCTAAACATTTAAAAAATCTCACATATCAATTTTTCTTAGGTTTCAAATATTATACTCCGTTAAACTAACCAACTCACTATTTCGGTCGTTCATTTTGCGCCTACTTAATGGAAAAAGCAAAAAGTATTCAGAATACTTGATTTTTTATTTTTAGTTACTTTAAACAATGTAAATCAACTTCAGCAGGGTGAATCTTATATTTGAATATCGTGGGGTTGAGTGTGATTGAGTTCAGGGGCGGAACCAGAAAATTTTTTTGGGGTGGGCTGCAATTTTTTATAACATATACTTATGAATTATATGAATTTATCAAAAGAATAAAACAGTATTCTCCACTAAATTAGGATTGGAACTAGGAATAAATTTGCTAAAAAAAACCAATATAGAAAGGGTCTAATACAATATATAAAAAAGAACAAAAATAAAAATTAGGCTTACGCCTATATATAAAAAAATGGGCTGGGTTGTAGCCCGACCCAGCCCACTAATGGGTCCGCCCATGATTGAGTTTAATTGAGAGAGATTCGGTATCGAATCCTTCCACATGTAATTCAGCAGGCAAGGCAGGCGCTAAGAATGTAGCAGTTGCTCGAGTGAGAGGAAGATGAAAATGTGATTCAAGATTACTTGTTACAAGAATATAATCTCTGTTGGCGTCTTAGAGTGTATGACATCCATAATGGTAACCCTTACTCTCTTTCATTTTATTGTTCGTTCTTTTCATGTTATACGTTCCGTTTGCATCAATAGTAAACTTCAGTGGAGGACTAGGCTTGTTTTCTTCGTCATTCATATATAACGTCTTAATGAGTTTTTCCTTTTATGACAAAAGAGTCCATTATTACTTAGCTAAACACAAAAAATCCTTATCTATACAGAACATGAAGATCCTGCGAAGATCCTCACTTGTTAGTGAATCTAATAAATAAAGTTATTTGCAATTCTCTCCTCTTTTTGTTTCTTCTTTTTTTTTATTTGGAACTTAAATGTTTTTGTTGTTATTTTACCATAAGTATTTTTTTATTTCTCCTATTTCAAATAAAAGAAAAAGAGACTTGTGTGCGTTTAGCTTGCGCCTGAAGGGTAACGTATCACAATCCGTTTTCAGAACCTAGTATGAATTTGTCCAGAGAAGCGAGAATTTGTACCAGAAAAGTTTCACCAGCATCCAGAGCAAAGAGAAACCAACAGTTCGATAAGGGAATTCTCTTGCATGTTTGTTTGGCTGCAGATCCTGCACATCACACAAACGCTTCTCAAAAATCCCCTTTCAACCAGCCATCGACACGGTGCAGAAAATCTATGCATCGCCCGATATCCAGAGCAAAGACACGGTTGCAATTGACATGTGCAGTAACATTCCCAATCAGAAACAAGAAAGTATCTGCTAATCAAATAGACATAACATCCTGCGAGGCAAAAAACTTTTTTTTAGGTCACCCAAAACTAGAACAGCATATATTGGCTTCAAAAAGTGACTCTTGCACATCACTCATCTTCCTGGCTGCGAAGCCTGGCAAGCTTGTTGGTGACAACAATGTCAAGTTGTGCAGCCCTCTCTACGATCTCCTTCCGCTTCCTTGTAGAAACATCGTGTGCAATCTCAGCACAGTAAGTCCTGGCAAATACCACGTTTGTCAACCATTAACAGCGGAGTATGGAGCTGGATTATAGGTTGTGAGAACAAGGGAGAAGGCGCAAACAGCTAACTACCTGTTATGCATCATAAGCAGTTCCAGCTCAGAAATGTTGTGGACAACAAACTTCTTGAAGCCGTTGGGTAGATAGTGCCGGGTTTTCTTGTCAGACCCATAACCAATATTGGGCATCAAAGTAACTCCCTTGAACTTTCTCCTCACGCGGGAATCAATACCCTTTGGCCTACGCCAGCTTGGCTGCCACGAGAATAAAAAGAAAAACAGACAATCAGCCAAACAAAAATTCAAACTACAAGAGAATGGGAAAAACAAGGAACACAGACAATTTCCACTGGAGACAATGAGAAATGAAACCTAAATCAACATCAAATGCAAAAAAGCTCTAGATAATAGAGTGGTTGAGGAAACCAGACAAGCAAATATATATATATATATTATATATATATATATATATATATATATATTATATATATAATATATATATATATATATATAATATATATATATATATATATATATATATATATATATATAAATGAACAACAAAAAAAATGGGACATTAAATAATAGAAAGTGACTAAAGGAAGATACCAGGTAGTTAGAAATTAACTCTAGACCAACACAAAAGGCAGGGAAGCGCATAATAGTAGTAGTAGTAGCAGTAGTAATATAAAGTTACCAAAGGAGGGGAAGGGGGGGGGGATCAGATAAGAAAAATCATTTGGTTGTAAAGAACAGAAAAGACAGAAATTAAACCAAGAGTAAAATGAGCAGTCAGATAATAAATCCTCTTTTTAACAACTCCTTGAAATCCTCTCTTTAACTACTAATTAGAAACAGCTTGATGCTTCCATGGTAAGACTTCACCGATTTCTACGTGCTTGGGAAACAAAAACTGTTAAAAAAACATGTCCTTTACAAATTCTACATTAATAATCTAATTCAGATTTCCATTTTAAGACCCACAAATATGGGAATATATTTTACAAAAGCTGCATTCTTGCTCTTTTCCTACTTAAAATGGTTCTATAAACATACAAAGATGTCATGGAATACTGCAATCTTGTGAACCGCACCAAAAAAAGAGTTCTGGCAAACTCAAAGCATATGTATAAACATGTATATTCACATATAAAAATATAAATACCTACGCCCTCATGTCTGGCTTCTAGTCAAGCCATTTCTGATACTTACTACCAGTGTTAAAATAAAGCAATTGTATTTCTGTCCTCAGAAAAAGATAAATTGTTGATCAAACACAAAATATTTGGGGTGGTGTGTGGATAAAAAGAACATTAAAGTTTTTTAACTTCTTCTCTGAATTTAATACAGATCAATAAACAAACATCCAATATTCAGAATAAACTAAATATGTTGTGAACATACCTAATGACAAATTTATTTAGAGCGCCAGGACAAGATGTTTTCCCGCTGTACAGATGATTTTGCGTGTAATGTATGCAGTTGGGGATAAATTTATACAGGTGGACCACACTATTAGCATACCACATTAGTGATAATAGCAGGCAACAGGCAATATGATCATGTACAGAATGAACCCAAATCATGACCATATGCTAGATTTGTCATAAAATAGATGGCAACAAATGAAGGAAGACCATTGACCTCAGAAGAACCACATTCAAAAATATTCTTGAGTATAAGAGATTAATGAAAAGATTTTCAAAAACCTCTAGATGACTTGTGAAGCATCCAAGCTAGCTACCAAAGTCAAACATCAAGATTAAGATGAGACTGGCATCCAATTTTGATAGATGAACAAAATTCTCTTAAGAAGAATTGCACTGAAGCATCCAGATTGTAACTATATGTGGGTGTTTTGAGTATGTCGGTGCAAGTTTCAGTAATTGATTTACCACGGTGCAAGTTTCAGTAATTGATTTACCACGGTACAAGCCAAGAAAGCTATGAAAAATGTCATTCGCTTTAAAAATAGCAATAAATTTCCAAGACATTTTAACAGGAAAAACACAGAAAACACAACACTAAAATGATTATGCTAAAGCTTGACTTAGAGAGTGACTTGACAGCTATTAATTAAATGCTCATCTTGTAAATGATCTATGCCAATAATGGAGCTTCTGTAGTAGATTGAAGGCTTCAACTTGTCAAAAGAGCGTTGGGTAGTCCTTAATTTAATTGATCCCTAGTCGGTTATTAAGAACAACCTAGTCGGTTATTAAGAACACATCAAAGTAGTTCACTGAATTTGAAGTTTTAAATGAACACGGAAATCTTGATCCCTGACCAAATTATGAATCTATGTGATGATGACATCACCAGATTAGATGACTCTATGACTTAGTTTATTTTCTTTGAGTTTGTTGTTTCTTTTATTTTGTTTTTAGTATCACATCGGTTATATCCGATAACTAGACTTCTGTAAAGCCTATTTAAAGAGGCTCAACTCAATGAATAAGGTAGACAATGATTAATTAAAAACTTTCCAGTTAAATTCTCTTGAAGATGTTCTTGAGTATTGGGCTGTGAAGCTCGTAGTGTAAGAGGTGTGAAGCCCGCACAAGGGGTGCGAAGCCCAAATCTATTCAGTTATTATCTTAAACCCTAACTCCTTATTTTATTTCTTCTTTCAAAATCCTAATTCTCAAATTTTAGTTCGAAGGTGATTGCGATCCTAACCCGTATTACATCAGTTTGGTATCAGAGCTTTAGTCCCCTTCGAATTTCTTCTCTTCCCAAAATCCTAAATCTCTATATCTACTTTGAAAAAGAGAGGAAAAAAGGAAAAAAACCTTTCCCGTTGCTGACGTCATCAGCTCGCAAGTCACGCCGATCAGGAGCCATCGGCTCGAGTCGAGCCGATCAGGAGCCGCCGACTCGAGTAGAACCGAGGACGAGCCGAGTCGGGAGCCGCGGCTCTGCCCGAGCCGACCAGGAGCTGTGTTGACATCCAGCGGCTCGCTGACTGCCCCTACAACCTGCACACTCTAGTCCAGAGTCGGTTCGGAGTTCGTTTCGAGTTCTGTTCGAAGAGTTAGGTTCGTGACTGAGCCCCGAAGCCATTGAAGAGAATTCGTAGCAGTTGGGTAGCAGATCTGACTTCCACAAGCCTCTTTTTGGAGCTTTACTGCTCGTGCAGCAGAACAATGATGATTCTTTGGGGTATTTTCTGAGCTTATGCACTGAATTTCCTCATGGCATTTTACTTTTGTGGTTAGTATATAAATATTGATGTTGATGACAAAGAAGTGAAACGGGATATGTTTATGGCTGTCCCACATTTTTTGGGTTCTAATGATCGTTATAGGTATGAGTGGGAAAATCATCTTGAAAATTTCTTCAGTTATTTTTTTCCTGACAACTAAACAGAAGTACCAGTATGCCCAAATGAGACTGGTTGGAGAAGCTTATGATTGGTTGGAAGTAGGGTTGGCTAACGGGACGAATCGGGTTGATTCGTCCCGTCAGCCCAACGAATCCGTGACGAGACAGGTTGGACCCGTCTCGTCACGGATTCGACGAGACGGGTTGAAAACCCGGGTAACGAATCGGGTCTCCTGACCCGATTCATTACCGGATTCGCCGAGACGGGTTGGACCCGTCTCGGCAATTTTTAATTTTTTTTAATTCGAATTTTCTTAAATTTTTTAATTTAAAGTTATAAAGAAATTAAGAAAAAAATAGTAAAAAAGAGGAAATTTTTTTTTAAAATGTCTAAAATTATAAAAAAAATAGAATTGATATTCACTAATTACAAGTTTTTTTGTAAGGTAAATTATTTTATTAATATGAAAAAATCATATACCAATCTACTCATCACATATAATGTACATAAAACTCATCTCGTATAATATACATAAAAAACCTCTAGTGCTCATCTCATACAATGTACATAAAAAAACTCTGGTGGTTCTCTACTCGTCATCATCGTCCTGTTCAAATTCTTCATCTAGAATAGCTTTTCCAGTGCGTTTTTCTGTATCGAACCAGTCCTTTAAGCAAACAGCCATCTCCAAGTGTTTCGGCGTCAGCCTGCTCCTCCAGGGTGTCAAAACTCTACCACCTGCAGAAAATGCGCTCTCGGACGCTACTGTAAAGGCCGGAGGTGTCAGTATATCTCGGGCCATGGCAGAAAGAACAGAAAATTGTTTTCTCTGTTCTTTCCACCATGACAAAACATCAAATGTTTCCCATGGTTCATCATCATTTTCATTTATTTCAACAGGCGTTGTGTTCAAATATAAATTAAGTTCATCAAATGAACCTGCTCATGAAGAGTGTTTCTTTCTAGTATTAGAGAAAAGTAAACTTTTAAAATTAGATAATCTTTTACCTAGACTAGTAGAAGAAGTTTGTGATGGTGTAGGTGCCCTAAATTCAGAAGGAGGGTGAAATAACTCATCTCTGTACAATGAGTACATTTCTTCTAAAAGAGATCTAATTTCTAAAAGTAATTTATCTATATCTTGTTCATAATTTAAACATAAAATAAAATTGGATAATAAAAGTTTTAAATTATCTATTTTAATTCTAGGATCCATAATTGCAGCTAAGTAAAATAAAAAAAGGCATATTTTCAAAATATTTTCGAAATTTTTCTTCCATATCATGTATATCCTCTTCAAGACTGTCATCATCTCTGTATGAAGCAAATACTTGAGCAATTTCATTAAGATTATAAAAAACTAAGTTACATGTGGGATAATATGTACCAGAAAGTGCTTTTGTGGCGGTGTCAAATTTTTCTAGAAAAGAACAAAAAATTTCATATAATTTTCACTCTTCATCGCTAATATAAAAAGATGAACATTCATTTATTGTAAAAAATTGAATTGCTTGTTTATAAGGAAGGCAATCTTTAATCATATAGTAGCTTGAATTCCAACGAGTTTTCACATCTGCTTAGAGTAGTTTTTCCTTCAGTCCGCATTGTCGGCAATAACTTTTAAAAGATTGTCTCCTAGGTCCACTGTGTTTTATATGTAAAATAATTTCTTTAACTTTATAAATATATTTGTCTAAGATTTTTAGACCATCTTGTACACATAAATTCAATATATGGCAACACATCTAACATGAAAAAGTTTACTGTTTAAAATCAGATCTAATACCGTTTTCAATTGTCTTATTGAAGCAGTATTTTCACTTGCATTATCAAAAGAAATAGAAAATATTTTATTTTCTATACCATAATTTCTACAAGTAAGAAAAATTGAATTTGCTACATTTGTAGCAGAATGTTTCTCAGAAAATTTAGAAAATGATAAAATACGTTTTTGTAAAATCCAGTTATCATCAATAAAGTGAGCAGTAACACATAAATAATGAATAAGATTAAGAGCTTCCCATATATCGGAAGTTGATGAAATTTTTCTAGCATCACTAGTAAAAAGAGCCTTCAAAATATTTTTTCTATTTACAAATAAATCTTCAATTTCTCTAGTTATAGTTTGTCTGCTAATTCTCTTATAATCAGGAGCAAAAACAGATTTAAGATAATCAACTAATGCATCTAATTCAGTAAAAGAAAATGAAAGTTCTGCTCGAACAATAAATTCAGCTAACTTATGTTTATTTACTTCAGGCTTATATCTCCAAGTGGAGAGTGTGCCTGAATCAGCTAATATTTGTGCTTGTTGTGGGGGTAAACCGTGACTTTTAGCATGCTTTTTTTTCATAATGTTTATTAAGAACACCTGTACCGTATCCTTCTTTATGATCAAATAGTTGATAACAGTACTTACATTCTGCCTTTCTTCTACCTTCAACAACTTTTTCTACAAAATGGTTCCACACTAGAGAAGTTTTGGCTCTTACTTTAGTGGTTGTGCTTGTGCTAGTTGGTTGTTGTGTTTCTGAAACTATAGTATCATGCTGTGCTGGTTATGTATCGTGTTGTTCTTGTGTTTCAGTAAAAAAAAGAGCCAGAGATTGTGCGTGCATTGGTGATGTTGACATTAAAAGTTGAGAATATGAGGAATATTGAGGAGGGAAGGAAATAGAATGCCGACCTGTACCACTATCACTGGCATATGCAGCATGTGTATATGGTGCAAAACCACTGTAGTCAATTGCATAGCTTGACGAACTGTGATAGGGAGCAAATGCGGATGTTGGGGGAATGAGAGTGGAGGGTATTTATAGAGGTTAGGGGTTTTTTTTTTAAAGGGATACAACGGCTCATTTTTGAGCCGTTGTGGGTGAAAAAAAGAGGGTGCCACGCTTTTTCACCCGCAACGGCTCTTTTTTAAGCCGTTTAGGGTTTTAAAAAAATTAAAAACGAATCTAGGGGCCGCAGAGTAATTTTTCTCTCTAACGGTAATATAATAATATTGGACTAAAAAAATTAGAGAATGGGGGGTCGGGGAAATTTTCCCCGACCCGATTCGTCCCGTGATTCGTCACGGAACGAATCTGATTCGTCCCGTTTACACGGGACGGGTCAACCCGTTCTGACCCGCCCCTAAACGGGGCGGGTGCGGGTTGACCCGTAACCCGCCCTGTGTGACTCCAACGGGTCGCACAGGGTGGGGCAGGGCGGGTCGACGCGGGTCGACCCGCCCCATTGGCCACCCCTAGTTGGAAGATAGCCACTCGACTGTCGATATTGGTTAGTCTTACAAAATCTTTTTCGTACTCAGTATGATCCACACCTTCTTTATGCGTCTGAGGCAGACCACAGTGAGCCCAATGTTGAGGAGCCAGAGCCAAGAGATGTCGAAGACTCAGAACCAGAGCCAGAACTGAAAGAGCCAGAGCCAAAAGTTGAAGAGCTTCCAATTGAGACTCTAGTAGATCTTCCTATAGAGCCTACCATGAGGTTATTGTCTTTGTCGCCCACGGTTCAAAGACTCGGCCGAGTCGGAGACGAGTCGGCCGAGTCGTATCCGTCTCGGCCCGTTCCGAGACGAGTCCGAGTCACGAGTCAGTCGACTCAACTCAGAGGAGACCGACTCGGCCGAGAATCAGAGTTGACTCGGTCGACTCGGCATTATGATGATTTTGTGCCTCATCACAATTCAATGTGAAAATAACTACATTAGTATGTATTTATGAATGTAGTTTGTGCAATTTACTATATTGTGCATGTATTTTGATATGCTTATACCGACGACGCGTGTATTTATACTTTCGCTTTATGTTTAGTGTGCTAGGTGATATATTTTGGACATGTGATACATGAATGTGAATATCTATATTTTTTTAAGATTTGTCATGATTTTTTCAGAATTTTTTGAGCTTTCTATGTAGCGTTTTGTGCGTATCGCCCGATATCGATTCGAGTCGCCGAGAGCGATCCGTCTCAGTGCTCGCCGAGTCGGCGGCCGAGACCGCGACTGTGAACCATGTTGTCGCCACCTATGATATTTTCCTTGTCCTTGAAATCGCCTGACGTTTACGACCCATTGTAGATCTTTCTCCAGAAGACTGGTTCACAAGAGATTAGTGCCTTAGTATGTGAGTCGATTTTCAGTGGAGCTGAGTTGACTTGTCACGCTGCATGTATCTTGCTCGAGCTCCCATCGACGACCACCTGTTTGTCACAGAAACCAGTTCCACCTCCACCACCCTGGGTCAGCCATGACGCATCAGCGTTGCCGCCATGGCCACCACCTTGGCTCGATTGAGATGCTTCGTGAGGGGAGCCCTCACTCGACAGAGTCGAGTTTCTCCTACCCGGGAAATTGATGAGGACATCACCAGTTCTTTGATGACTCTATGCCTTAGTTTATTTTTTTTAGTTTAGTTTTCTTTTATTTTGTTTTTAATACCACATCGGTTATATCCGAGAACTAGACTTCTATGAAGCCTATTTAAAGAGGCTCAACTCAACGAATAAGATAGACAATGATTAATTAAAAACTTTCTAGTTAAATTCTCTTGAGGGTACTTTTGAGTATTGGGGTGTGAAGCTCGTGGTGTAAGGAGTGTGAAGCCCGCGCAAGGAGTGCGATGCCCAAATCTATCCGGTTATTCTCTTAAACCCTAACTCCATATTTTATTTCTCCTTTCAAAACCCTGATTCTCATATTTTAGTTCGGAGTTGATTGTGATCCTAACCTGTATTACATCACTATAATCCTTCAAACTGATGATAACCCCATCGTATAAGTATGTGGGATTCCCAACTAGCTATGAAACAAAATAGCCAACATATGTTGCTAACCTATTGCATCGTATTTTAATACATACAGGCTCATACTGTTGTCCAAATAACTGTAATCTAACATCATGATTTACATAACAGCTGGTTCCATTATTAGTGAATCAATGAATCCTAAACATACGTCCATATAAGATCTCCATTCCAGTATGTCCAGTGAAGATCTATTCCGAGGCAAATTACGATCCATCAAACTGATGATAATCCCATCATGTCATGATCTCTCTTCTGTGGGATTCCCATTAGCTATACGACAAATGGTCAAGTGTATGTTGTTAAACATACATTATATTTAGAGATGAAGAAACGCATTAAACGAATGAAAATATATATGTCCGTATATGATTGATCTCCCTTCCAGTAAAGTCCAGGGAAGATCAATTCTGGGACAAAATTATGATGCTTCAAGTTGATGACAACCCCATCATGCTGTGATATCTCTTCTGTGAGATTGCCAACTATCTATGTAACAAATAGTCAATGTATGTTGCTAACATAATACATCAAATCTTGAGATGAAAAAAAAATGAGAAAGCATGCAGGCTAAAACTATTGCCCAGATTATATTAAGAGTCACCTCTACCAGAAAAATATAAGATTATATTTATAAAGAGAGGAGGGAAAATCAACAAAAGGAACGTGCAAACCAACAACTGATAATTATGAGAAAAAAATATTGAAAACAATATTTCCTATGCTGCATTCCCTACTACCACCAACATTCTCCCATTTGCATCACCGGGTTTTGGTTTTCAGTAGTATTTTCCTTCATATCCTACCCACGACTAAATATTGTAGACTTATTTCAGCCAAACAAATAAAAAAAAAAAGCAGTGATAGAAGGGGGGAAAAAGGAAAAAATAATTAAAAACAAAATAACATCTGTTCCTGAAATGATCAAAAACTGCCAACAGCAGAATGTTTTTCTGAAATATTCTTAGTGATTTATGCGTCAAAATCATAAGCCCGCAACACAATTAAACAATTATACATCTCATAACAGATAAATGGTAGAAGTTATCAATGTAAGAATCGAATCAATCAAAAACTCAATAAATCCCACGCCTAAAAAATATATATATACCTTTACGCAGATCTTTCTGTCGCACTGCGTCCTCTTAAACTTCTTTACCCGCTTCTTGACCGCCTTCTTGGTCAATAGCGGAACAGCCATCTCTCCGAAACAGCGACGGCGGCAACTGAAATGAGAGAAATCGATCAGTGAAGGAAATCTAGTCGTTCGAGAAAAGAGAGAAGAAGACAAGGAGGCGGCGGCCCTTACCCTAAGAAATGAGAGAGAGTGGCGGACCAAGCTGGAGCTAGGGTTTTTCTGTACCCCCTTGAGAGGAGCTTTTATTTTATTTTTTTTATTTAATATTATATGTCGTGTTAGTCCGCCAGAGTTAATAGTTGTGGGCCAGAAGCGTTCATCGTGCGGCCCAGTTGACCACGGAAAAAATAAAGCTAGAGGACAGGTTTTGGGCCGAGATTGGTCCATGACTCAAGGTCACTTTTGACTTTCCCCATATGTTTTTGGGGTGCAACTAGGTTGGGCCGGCCCGGCAACCCGTACAGGCAAGGGTTGGTTTGGCACGGGGGCCTAGCCCAGGTAGTACACGGGCCAGACCCGACCCAAGTCCGGCTCCCACACGGGCCGGACCAGGTTCGGGTGTTGCGACCCACAGCCCGGGCGGGTCGTACCTCGCTCGGACCCATATTGGGCACGACATTTGGCACGGCCCATGTGGGCATGCCTAACCCGCCTCCCCCAACAGTTAATATAGCAGTTGGGCACGGGCTAGGCGGGTCGGCCCGCCTCTCCAACCCCCCGCCTCTCAAACGGCTAAAAGAGTCGTCGGGATTTTTTTGCTACTTTTTTTTCAAAAAAACCAAATGGCTCCCTCAACAACTAAAATAGTCGTTGAGGGCTATATGTATTTTATTTTATTTCTTGCAAATAACCCCCAATGGCTACATAGGGCTTTGCGTGAAATATTTGCAAAAAAAATTGCAAAATAATACTCCGCTTCCCCTTTATATATACTTCATCCTCCCCACTTCATTTCATCACAAGAAAAATCTCTAAAATTCTCAAATAAACATCAACATATTTTTACTCTCTACTAAGTCTCTCAAGCTCTCAACTACAAGACTACATGCTCTCAAGTTCTCAAGCTCTACCAACTTTACAAACTCTAAGTTCTTAAATTGTAGCGCCCAGATCCCGCGTGTACGGAGACGTTACTGCGACATATATACGTAGGTCGGAAATACCCTCACATATATACGCTAAGCATCAATACAAGTAAGAATCAGAGTTCGAAAATATGTGGTGCGTTATACATTCCAACATATGAGCACAATTACAAAGTTATCACATGATGTGACACACTATTCCAAGAATATTACATCACTGATTGGCGCAATTGCGAAAATACAAAGAGATATTCAAGTATGAACAGTACAAAAGGCGCTCACGAGTTACAAAAGGAAAACTCGAGAGACGAGCAGGAGGCCTGGAAAGGATACGCCTCAGACAGTCTATCGTTGATCCACGCTATAGCTGCACATCTCTGATCAGCAACCGGGAGAATCCACAAGCTCCAAGCTTCGGGATCTAGATATGGGGATCCAGGAGAATCAGAAACTCCCCAACAAGTGGTGTGGTGAATGCCAAGTGGCGTGCAGGGATAAGCACACGTGTATCGATAAATCTGAATCAAAACATGCATTGAAAACTGTGTCATAAGCACAGACATACAAGAGCAGGCAGAGAGATAGTAAGTGATATCAATAAGGGAATACACGTGGTATAATATGATAAGAGCAGGAGACCAGTGGAATAGGACACCAGCGGTAAGGCATGATGAATACATGTATAATATAATAATAATAATAAAATCAGAAATCCGAAAGTAAATATGGAAAAACCAGTGATACAAATTAGTTTACGGCTTTATTAGATGAGTACGTGAAAGGAATAATCCAAATAAGAAAACCCTCATCTATTTACCTCATGTCTCATGTCATCGTAAACTAAGTCCATACGACCCGAATTGCAAAACATACAATGAATTATTAGTTGGCATCTTTTATTGTTAGTCATTTGACTCATATATCTAGGTATGTGTCTTGACGTGCGACTCAATGTACATACATCCATATATGAGTAAGTCAAGGTTGGTTATTGGAAATTGATGATGAAACCAACGAATTATGTTTACAATGGTTTCCGTGCATGTCCAGAACAACGACTCAATAACCTGACATTTAGCCAGGCCCGTGCCGCTAAACACTCAAGATAGATTGATCACAATAGCAGGGGTATAAGAACTACCCCGCCCGGAACACGTGGGGCCTACGGAAGAACCTCAAGATTTTAGTTGCACAACATCTCTATACCGTTGTAAACAAAACTACAATTGAAGTCCATCAGTTTCTCCCTTACTCGGTATAAGTTGTCTTTTTTATAGTTTATTATGCAATTATCAATCTACGGGAATAGTAAGAACAGGACATGTTCAGGAATTCAAGAGTACAAGAGTACATGTATAACAGGAGTACGTGAACACTAGGGATACAGGTTACTGTATATAATACAGGATAACATGTACAGGATTTTTGTAAATGTGATAATCACAAGTCAAGTGTTAACATGACTGGTGGCAGGTGATAAGTAATATCATAACAGGGGCAGGTGTCAAGTAGTAGCATATCAGGTGATAAGTAGCACATCAAGTAAAAGCATGTCAAGCGATACAGGAAAACATTAACGACATAAGAGATCAGTACGAATACCAAAAAACCATTATATAAGAAAAAATAAACTGTCAAACAGACAATTAGCAAGCAAGTGAATATCCAAGCGGAACTAAGTAAGGTGGAGGCACGGACAGCAAACAGTGTTTAGTCACTAGAGCGCTTAACGGAGCTACTGGAATGACTCAGCTTAAAAGGTGAGTCTAAAATCCGGCAGACTCCGCCTAGACGAATGTAGTAATAAAGCGCTGAGCGATAAGTATGCCTACCAGGCGGAGCATAAGAGATCTGACGATCTAAGCATACTCCTTTTTCGAGGAAGTGGGCGAGAGCCCGAGGGCTAGAGTGAGCCCGCGGTCTAAGCGCACTCTCGGTAGCTACCACGAAACCCATAAGGGTACAAGGCCTACCACCCATTGGGTAGCCATCCCAGGAGTGGGCAGAAACCCAGAGTCAGTACAAGGGTACTTGCACTGTTAGTACCACACATGTATACATATATACGTGATAAGAACTAGACTACCGAAGGGTCGGCCACGCATGGTATAAAGCCGTAAAAGAACACATCTCAGGCATAATATATGTACAGGAAATAAACTATCCTAGTACAAACATTCGTCAAAGGCATATACATGTACAATCTTGGGCACTCGGCAACATACAAATATAAGGTACAACTCAATACAAAATATGGATACAATCCCAAAATACAAAAATAAATACATAGTCGACACGACAAAGCGGAAAACCCCAAAACGAGGCGAGGACACTCGCCTAAATCTTCGAAAAAACCACGAAGCCTCAAGTCTCAAAACACGTACACGCCACAAATATTTATATTTAAAAATATAGAGAGAGAATAAGAGAGAGGAAAGAGAGGAGAACTAGAGAGAAAGAGTCATATAGAGAGAAAAGGGTAGAGTTAGAGAAAGAAACATATCTAGAGAGAAAAGAAAGAGAGCTAGAGAGAAATAGATTAGAGAGAGAAACACAGAGAGAGACAAGAGAGAGAGAGAGACAGATGAGAGAGAACAGAATTAGAGAGAGAACAGGGGAGAGAGAGAGAGAGAAGGAGGGGGTAACTGCTCATGGCTGAGAGAGTGAAAGAGAGAGAGAAAACTGAGAGAGAGAGAAAGAAAGAAACGGGAGGAGAGAAGTGAAACCAGGATCAGAGAGAAAGAAAGAGAGAGGATAAGGGCTCTACCCCTCCTTTGCTCACGCACAGGGAGGAGGAGGCCCCCTGGCTGCGCAAGGCAGCCAGTGGCGCCCAATCCAGGGGTCACCACTGGCCACTCCAAGGAGGGGAGAGAAATCATGGAAGGGTTTTGTTGGAGTTGGAAGTGAGAAGAGATGGAGGATGATGGAGTTGGTGGTAATTTTGGGTGGTGGTTTGGTGAAATTAGAGAGAGCGAAAGGTGGAGGAAGAGCAGGGGATGTAATTGAGGAGGAGGTGGTGATTTGGTAGCAGTGATAGTGGATTTGAAAATTTTGAAGATGATAGTGGTGGTTTAGAGGAGGAAGAAGATAGTGGTGTTATTGGAGTTAATGGAGGCGAGAGAGAGAGAGAGAGAGGGCTGCCAGAGTGGGGGCTCGATCGACGATTACAGCGCTGGGCCCAAGATAGTGGCGATGGTGGTTCTTCCAGTAGAAGAAGAAGAGGGAGAGGAGGAGAAAAGGAGAAAGAAAAAAGAAAAAAAGAAAAAAGAAAAAGAAAGAGACGGAGTGAAGGGAGTGATGGGAGGGGAGTAATGAGAATTAAATAAGGGGAGTGGGTAGGCAGGTGGTGATGAGGAAAAGAAAAGGAAAAGAAAGGAAGAAATGAGAAGATTCCAAAAAAATAATAATATTATAATAATATCGAAAAATATCGACTGTTCCAGAAAAATCCCCAAAAATACTCAGAGGTAGAAAACATCATCCTGAGAAATAATATGAAATCAATTTTCAAAAAGAAAATCTCATTTTCAGATTAAAAATCCTGAAATCAACCTACGATACTGGCCGACACCAAATCCGGCCAAGTTTTGATAAATTCAGAAAATTCTCAAAAAATACATTAAGATAGAAATGTGATTTAAATAAATAGTGTGAAAGTAAATTTTAGAAATTCGACTTCATTTGTAAATTAAAAAACTTAAAATCAACCAGCGATACTGATCGACACTGATTTTGAAGATTTTGCAATTTAATTTAGAAAAATTATAGAAAACCATAGAAAATCTAAAATATTTAGAAAATAATATTTGAAATTAAAATCGATTAAATCTGACTACCGAAAAAATCAAACCGAGTAATACACTAGGACCGGGCCCCGGTTCAGACTAGGGCCGACTCCGAGTTCGCGAATCCGGATCCAATGCAAACGATCGCATAAATATTCATAAAAAAACAAATAAGAAATAATAAAAAAATACGATCGAGAATCTGAATACGTAATTAAGTACGTATTTTGGGAACGGGGTGTTACACAAGCTCTGTAAGCTCTCTCTCATCACCTTAGCATTTATGAAGTAATTATATTCTTATCAAATTAGAAATTAGCAATTAAATGGATGCACATTCTTCATCAGTGACCTTAATCTAGCTTCTGGTTCTAGAATTAATCGTAATTTTAGTTTGAGTAATGAAGAGCGATCAGCTCTTAATTTGATTTTAACTAAAACTTCATGCATTCTATTCACACGATCCTCAGATTTTAATGATTCTTATGACCGTCACTATCACTCGTATACATGTTAGTTCTCTCAGAGTATTAACTTCCTCTACAAATCTTAAATATAGAGTTTGAAAATATTTTATAAAATAACTATTGATGGTGCTAGGAGGACTCAATGCAAGTTGTCTAGATATTTCAATATTTTTTCCAAAAATGCTGGAACCAACCCACTAAGCAGATATATTAAGAGTAAACCCTCAAACACCAACCACAATAAACCCAAATTAGCACTTTATGTAGCACACTAGGCACTTTTACTTATAATTGTGCTACATGTAAAACCAATTTAGCTAAATATCTTATTCGATCTGAACAATCCTTTAGTATGGCTGAAGATGAGGCATTTACAGAATATATCAGAACAATTCATAATCTGGATTGTAAGCCAATCAGGAAGAATTCTATAAGAACAAAAATATTTAGAGTTGTTGAAGAACAAAACAAATATTAATTGCATTTTTCTCTCTTTGCTACATAAAGTTGCACTTACTTTATTAGGAAGCTCCTAACGACAATAATTATATAGTTATTACTACACATTATATCGATTCTGATTGGATTTTAAACAAAAAAATTATTGATTTTAAAAATTTCTCCATCCTCACAAAATCAAATCTAAGTAAGATTATAATGAAGGTTGTTAGATAATATAGAATTGTGGTTTGAATGACTTTACATCATTTTTATGCTCTTATTTATCTATCATTTTGTATATAGATAATACTGCTCGGGTATTTTAATGATTTTTTTAAGACAAAATTGTTAGGAGAAGACTGGACCATAGAAGCACACTCAAAGATTGTAAAGTGTGCCCAAAAAAAAGTGTAAAAGCGATATAGGAGGCTTGACGTTACTGGGATCGTTATACTACGCCTAAAACCCATATCAAAGAAATTCGCAGCCAATTTGAAGGAGTTTGAGTCCAGTTAGGGTTAAAACACAATTTTGCAATACCTAAGGAGCCTAAATGCAAAATACAGGCTGAAATTCTAAGTGCTTGTAAATTCTCATTTTTGTTCTTTGCAATTCTGTAATTGTTGTGGACTTTGCTGCGCCAAAATTTTGTTGCCCATAAAAGGCAGACAATAGCAAGGGCTATCTTCTCCCTTTAGCAATCAATTCCATCTACTTTTAAATTCAATTATTGCTTAATATGTTCTGAGTTTGTTCATCGTCATGTTCATCCACGGCGAGTTCGCCTCAATCTGCGTGCACGAGACTGAGGTTCTCGTCGTCCTATTTTCTGGAATTTAACTCTGTTAATCAATTAAATTAGTTAATTATTTTCTGGAATCAATTTAGTTGTTTAAATATTGCAGTTAATTTAGTTATTAATTTAATTTTTAATACCTTATTGTTGAGATTATTTTGTGGGCAATTCAATCACATGTAACTAGGCTCTTTGTGAGTATCTAGGAGTGATGAACTTAGACTAAAATCGGGCAAATAATTTGACTGTCTCTCATTTAGGGCTAAAAGTTCACATCAAATTATTCAGATCTAATCAATAATTAAGGTCTAAAATTAATTAGATATTTGATATGTCATGTCCGTAGAACTTTTATTCCATGCTTGAATTTTTATTGCTTTTTCATCAATTTTATTTAGATTATTGCGTTTGAATTTATCTTTGATGGAATACGAATTTTGCGTAATGATTTGTGCTTAGATTTAATATTTAGAATTTAGTTCCTTTTAGATACAGTAATTTGATGAGTTTCAGTAAATTGGTAAAAGCGAGAGATTCATATTTGCTGATTGAGAATTAGTTTAGAGAATTCAAACCTAGGTGCTTGAATATCTCTAGATTGATGCATAATTTTGATTAAACACCCAATTCCCACTTTCTTTCAATTAAATCGCCTAAAATAGTGTTAGGATCATAAAAAAAAACAGCAGTCGAGGATTGACTTTCAAGTGCTATAATCGATCAACCGTGCACTTGCAGTATTTTAATAGTGAGAATGAAAATCTCCCACCAAATTGATTCCAATTTTTTTGCTATTCCGTTTGATAATAGTAGCGAAAATACTCCTGCAATTGAGATTCTGTAAAATTATTTAAAACCTATTTTGAATGGTAAAATTTTTCATATTCAGTATGTTTGTCACATTATTAACTTATGTAAACAAGATAATTTAAGAATAATTAATTATTATATTAAAAAATAAGAGAAACTATTATATTTATTAAAAATAGCGGCTCAAGAAGACAAAATTTCAAACACATTTGTTCCGGCTCAGGCCTATCTATTAAAAAATTACCTCAAAATATAAGAACTCGTTGAAACTCAACATATAATATGTTGATTAAAACTATTTCTTATTAGCACGCAATAGATATGTTCATTTCACATGAATTGCCTAACTGTTTTATTTCCTAAGATGAATGTAAAATTTGTAAAGTTATTTGTAAATTTTTAAAGAGATTTGAAAGAGTCAAAATTATTTTCTGGTATGAGATAATTAGTTTAGTATTTTATTAGTTAACTGAAATTATCGAGATATTTTCTACATGCAAAAATAATGATTTTCTTTGAGATATTATTACTCCTAGGAAAAAATTTAATAAATACTTTAAAAAAGTTTTTTATATTTTATATTTTGCAGCTATTATAGATTCTCGTATTAAATTTAATGGGTGTAAATTTTTGATTGAATTTTTTAGGAAAGAATAGAATATGATGATAGTTCTGTTATATGTTGGCCCAAAGGCCATTAGCACTAAGTTTTGATGATTACAAACCATATGTAGTTCGGTATTAACAAAATTGTTTAAATAAAGTTTCAGGTAAAAACATATGTTGATTGACGGCTCCTACACAAGACTTATATTTGAAAGCCGCGAAGATTTAGATCTCAGAGCCTAGCACACTAGAAGAGGTACAAAATCAAACAAAAACTGAGAAGACTATAATACAAGATTTGTATCTTTTCATTTTTCATTTTAGTTAGGATTTATAGTCTTTTTGTCAAAACCAAGATGATACAGATTGATAACCTGGGATTGCCACACACACACATTTGATGATGCTTCATGCTTCAAACAAAATTTTATTACAAATTTCTTATCAAGTTTCTGAAAAACGAAGTTTGGAAAAATCAGTTTTTGAAAAAACAAGTTTTTGGAAAAAAGGTTTTAGTTTAGAAAAGAATTTTTATCAAAATATATTTCAAATTTTATTAGTGTTTGTAAGTTCACCTAGAGGGGGGTGAATAGGTGATGGCTAATCTAATGGTCACTTAATGCCAAATAAAGCGGAATTAAAACAAATATGACCTAATTAAAAACTTTTACACTAATCACCACGTATAACCAAAGAGTGTTGCCGAATTCCCGTGAAGGGCTCTGGAAAAACTCCTCTAGATTCCCCTTGAATGGGTTGAGGTGCCGCGTTGGCTCTCTTGTTGAATACAAGTGTTAGCAACAACTCAAGCAAGTATATCAATTATGCACACAATATGAATATCAAGCATGTAAAGATAAGCACAAAATAAGCATGCAAGATATAATAAGAGAGAAAGAGAGAGAGAGAGAGCAATCGCAAACACAAAGGGTTTGTTTCGAGGTTCGAGCACACTTGCTCTACATCCCCGCCTCCGACACACGAAGGATTTCCACTATGCAAGATCCCAATGGATCTCTCCTCGGTGCCGCAACACCTACAAGCCCTCGGACTCCCTAGTCCCCGTACACACGCAAGCTCACTAGCTCGCCAAGGCCGCACCTCAAACCACCGAGTTCACACAAGAACTCTAAACCACCGCGAACACACTTGTCCGCCTCCTCAAAGAACAAAAAGGAAATCTCTTGGTGATCTAAAACACTTTGATCACCAACTACAAACTCTCACAACACAATCCTATGGATAGATAAGGCAATGGATAGCTCAAGTGATTGTGAGAAAGTAAGGAAAGAACTATGGTGAAAAACTCAAGAAAATCACTTAAACACTCTTGATAAAATCTTTCCTTTAGATAGAAAATATTTGCTCTCAAATATGTGGAGAAAACCCTTTTAAAAGAATGGGAAAAACTGGCTCAAAGCTCTCCTAAAATCTTGTTGCAAAAACAATGACCAAACCCCAAATTTATAGGCCAGAAAAATATAGCCGTTGGGGTCTGTCAGGCCTGCCGGTCGACCAGGCCGGTCGACCGCCAACGGTCAGAAATCCGACCGTTGTAGCCACGGTCGACCGCCCGGGTCGACCGAGCCACTGGAGTAGAGAGTAGAACTCTCTGTCGGTCGACCCGTACGGTCGGCCGAAATTCCAGAGAGCAGAGTTCTCTGGAGCGGTCGACCGATCCGGTCGGCCGTCCTCCAGTGCACAAAGGCGTGCACGTCGGTCGACTTAACCGGTCGACCGACTTTAGAGTTAGTCGACTATAAAGGTAGCAAGTCGACTTATCTGAAGCCTGAAACAGTTTTCTGGGATTAAAAAGTAAGTCTTTTGGTTCAAATAAAATCCCATAAAATACTTAAAAATCTACAAAAATAGTTTAACCAATATACTTTGATATACAAACATGCTTGCACAAAATCAAGGCATGTTATAAAAGATTGGACTATTTTGTAAGTTTGAAAATATTGGCTCAAAAGAAAACTTGTATTTTTCTAAAACTTGTTTTCCAAACTTCTTCATGATACAAAAATAAGATATTTTGAATTCATTAAAGCATAGTGTGTATGGATATGATCCACTACACAATTAAGATGAATATCTATGTTTTTGGCAGTAAGCATAAACTTGATTTTGGTTGAAAGATGTAAACATGAATACCAAAAACCAAAAAGATATTTTTCCAAAATGAAAGTCTTTTCTAAAACTGAAAATTCTTTATGAAAAGATAACTAAATCAAGAGTGTGTGTGTGATATATACTTGAGCAATCCACCACTATTCTATCCTTTACATTTTAACTAAAATAAAAACAAAATCTTATACTTAGACACAAGTCTTCATCTTCTTGAAGTCTTCACTTGAAGGCTTCTCATCTTCTTGACTTGGTCCAAGCTTGATCCAAAAGCTCCTTGGATCACACCGTGCTAACTCCAAATCTTGACATTTTATCCTTTGTTGAGCTATGCACCTACTAAGATCTTGATAATGAATCTGTCACTAATTAAACACAAGATCATTAGTACTATAACTACATGAGTTGATCATCATCAAAACTAGAGTGATGGGCCTTTAGGCCAACAGTGTTGATCTATGATCACACTCTGGTCTTATCAAGCTGTAGAACTTTATTTTGTATCTATCCGTCTAAACAAAATTTATCGAAAAAAAATATAGACATCAAAAGTTTTCCCAAAACTGTTATTTTGGCCTTGTCCGGTCGACCGCTGACAGAGCAGAACTGCTCTGTCGGTCGACCGGGTGGTCAACCGGAATAAACAGAGAGCAAACCCGCCTGGTCGACTGACAGAGAGTGTTCACTCTCTGTTTGGGAACTTCGGTCGACCGTCCAGTCGATTGCTTTCCCAGCGGTCGGAAATCTGACCGTTGGCGGTTGACTGGCCCAGTCAACCGACAGCAGACAAAGTCTGCTGACAAGCTGCCAGCGGCTATATTTTGTTTTGTCTTTGTTTGAGCTTCTCCCAACGAATCTATTGACTTTTCTAACCCAGTTTTCATCCCCTATAAATAGTAGGAGTGTTATACAACTCAAACACAAGATTTATAAGAGTAAAATCAAGTTTTCTCAAAGTTTAGCCTTTTACCAAAAGAGTTTCCCTTGAGCTAAATTTCAATCCTTTTGTGTTTTAGCTTGAAGCTTTCCCTTCAACTTCTCTTCTAGATTTTTGCACTACACAATCCCTAAAGTTTCGTTTCCTCATCTAGGTTGTAGGATTGTGCATGTGAGCGTTGTTTGTGGTGTTTGTGGTCAAGTGTTGATCACCATTTCCTCAATTTGAGAAGTTGTAGAGATTGCGGCCTCAAGTGAGCTAGTGAGCTCTAAGTTGGTGTTGCGGCACCGTGAGAGAGGACAAGTGTGTCCGAAGAGTTCTAGTGAGAACTTGTATTGATGATCCGGTGGGATCAAGCATAGTGAAAATCCTTCATCGTGTTGAAGGCGGGGACATAGAGTAGTGGCTCGAACCTCGAAACATATTCTCGTGTTTGCGATAGTCCACTTATCTCTAAACTCTACTCTCTCCTTTACTTGCTATTATTTGTCTACTCCCTTGCAAGTTTTAATAATATTGTTGTTTATTGTTAATTAGCTTTTAATCCGCATTAGTTGCCACTTAGTATAACCATCACCTATTCACCCCCCTCTAGGTGATTTCAATTGGTATCGGAGCCTAACTCTAGTATTTGGTTTAACTACCTTAAGGAGATCCTCTTTATTGGCTATATCTATCTGTTGCATTTATTATTTATTGTGCACTATAATTGTATTCATGGCATCAGTTGACTTTTCAAGCGTCAAGTGCCCACCCAAATTTGATGGGTTGAACTTCCCATTTAGAAGGTCAAAATGAACTTATTTCTAAAGTGCTTAGGAGTTAGTGTAACGCCCCGATTCCACGGATACGGGGACGTCACTGCGACGTATATACGTAGGTCAGAAAATGCCCCCACGTATATACGCTAAGCATCTAGTACAACAAGGATCAGAGTACACGACAAAGCGTGATATACATACGTATGCCAACTTAAAAGTACAAGTACAAGTTATCACAAGATATGATAAAATATTACACATTACATGTATCTTTTATCACAACCAAGTCCAAAAGTAATGATACAATATGAACACAAAATGCTCACGAGTAGGATGAAGATCTCGTGAGTCAAAAAGAGAAGTCTGGCACAAAGGACCGGAACTAGTCTGCCTGCTCACTAAGAAAAGCTTGATCCTCTGTGGAAGGCTCCACTTCGATCCAAGCTTCGGAACCTGAATATACAAATCCAAGGGAGTCAGGACCTCCCAACAATGAACAGGCTACAGCCAAATGGCTAAGAGACAAGAATATGAGAGTTAGAACAGTATAATGAATACAAATCAACAAGTAATGGAAGCATAAAGAGTAAAAGTCCGAATACAATAGATCCACAGTTAACGTCCTTTATTATTATTACTTGTCTTACTGTGATATCTAGTTATGTGAACCAGCGTCCCAGCGCACATAGATCCATATCCTAGTAAAGCAAGGTTGTTATTGGAAACCAGCGGGATTATCAACGAACTATGTTTACAGTGGGTCCCGTACATGCCCGGGACAACGGTCCAGGATTGTTCCGTTGCTTGATGACGGAAACCAGCCGCTAGGCTAACAGGAGGGACTTATGTATGCCCTTATCATGATGGTACCAGTAATGAGGGAGCAAGCACTCCCCTCGGTCCCCTGGAGGCCCTCAGGTCAGACCGGAAATATGATTGTACAATATACCTAATACCACTGTAAACACGAACACATATCGATATCCGCATGTTTCCCCCGACCCACATGTAAGTTGGTCCATTTTTATAAAAGTCAAGTGTATCATGCTTGGTGTTAAGTGATGGCATGATGAAATGGAGATATTCCTTATTTAACAAGTTATGAAGTAAGACTATATAACAACAAGTCATGAAGTAGCAAGAAGTAGCATCCATCAAGTAATAGGTCATGAGGTACCAGTCATGAAGCATAAACAAGAATAATATATCACACATGTATCAAGGGTAAGATCCAAATTCAGAAAGGAAGGCAACTATAACAGACAGCCTGAATTAGTCGACTAGGTGGAATGGTTAGTCGACTAATAGTGGTCTCTAGTCGACTAACAGTCTGGATTAGTCGACTAAAACTGGGTTCCAGAGAGTTGGAATTCTGTTTCAGGAAAAGTTAGTCGACTAGGGTAAAAAGTGTAGTCGACTAACAGTGACTACAAGTCGACTAACAGATACGCAAGTCGACTAAATCTGTGATACAGAGAGTTGATGTTTTATTTCAGGAAAAAATAGTCGACTAGGGAGGAATGGGTAGTCGACTAAGGACACCAAGTCGACTAATAGTTAGGATAAGTCGACTGGAGCCGAGAGTTGGTTTCTGGTTCAGGAAAGGTTAGTCGACTAGGGTGGAAAGTGTAGTCGACTAACAAAGATTTCTAGTCGACTAATAAATAGACTAAGTCGACTAAAACTGTGTTCCAGAAAAGGTTACGTTTCAAAACAGATGGGTTAGTCGACTAGTCCCTAGGTCAAGTCGACTAATCGTGGGAAAACAGAGTACAAAAACAGAGTTTTTGAGGGTGGTGTTTGATGATCTAAAATATGATTTTGAAGCTACCAATATATAAGATAGGTGAACACAAGTAAACTAGGAATTAGACAAGTCTTGGTGAGTAAAAATACTCACAAGGAATGGTTTATCGAAGCTTTACGAGTTCCGAAAAGGTCGTTGTCGACGATATCACCAACTTGATCCTTGGCGATATAAACGACGAAGAAAACTACGATCTCAATTCCAAAGTAGTGGTAGTTGAAGAGGAGATGGAGACTTAGGTGAGCTTTTGGAGTTGGTGGTGGAGTTTGAGATGGAGGAGGATTTGGTGAGGGCTAAATCTTTGGTGAAATGAAGAAAAAGGAAAAGAAATGTAAAGGAAATGTTTATATAGGTTTTAGATTTTGTAAAGGAGTTGTAAATAAGGTAGAAGAGAGGGGGTTTTTTGCAAATAGGGGAGGTGAGGTGTCCCTCTTTTGGCCACTTGGCCGGCCATGGAAGAGAGAGAGAAAGAGGGGCATTAATGAGGAAGTGTGTGGAGTTTTGTGGAGTTTGTTGGAAAATTGGAAAAGATTGGAATTTTTGGAAATTGGAAATCTTGTGGCTTGTGAAGGAAGGAAAGGAAAACAGAAAGGAAAAAGGAAAAGAATTTATAAATGAAGATATTTTCTTGGACTTAGAAAATAAAAATATAAAAGACAAGTTCCCGGTTTAAGTCGAAGATGCGGAAAACATTTCGGAAAATACCGAAATCGTCCCGAAATCAAGTATCTTGGAACGACTCGTAAAATTTACCAAAAATCAATAATAATATTTTAAGACTCATGGTGAAATTCGTTTGGAGAAATATTTATAGTTTTAAAACTAAAAATCCCGGAATCAGTTAGCTACCGACTCCGGTGGAATTTTCATAAAATCATAAATTCTCAGAAAAGTATTTAGGTAAGAAATACGATTCTAAGAAATAATGCCTAAAGGACTTTCTAGAATTTCCTAACTGTTTGTAAGATAAAAATCCGGGAATCGATCAGCGACACTGGTCACACCGGTTTTGAAGATTTTCAATTAATTCAGGAAAATTTCAGAAAATCATATAAAATCTAAAATATTGGAAAATAATATTTGAAATTAAATTCGGTCAATTACAGGAAGTAAATCGAAAAATACGATCGGAAAACTGAATACGCAACTAAGTACGTATTCTGGAAACGGAGTATTACAGTTAGAGTTGCTAAATCTATTACCAAAGAATTTATTGAACCTCACGATGATGAGAGTACACGGTCTGAAGCAACCGCTAAGAATTATGAGGCCAATGCTAGAGCTCAACATGCACTCACTCAAGCATTAAATGAAGATGATCTTTCCCGCATCATAAATTGCAAATCTGCTTATGAAGTTTGGAATGTGCTTATTGTTACTCGTGAGGGGACGTCGCAAGTCAAGAGATCTAAAATTGACTTGCTCCGTTCTCAATATGAGAATTTCTATATGCTTGATAATGAAAGCATAGATGATAAGCTCACTCGTTTCACCAAGATTTCTAACGCCTTATCTTCTTTAGGTGACAACATCGACAATGACCAAAAGATTCGGAAGGTCATTAGAGCTCTTCCCAAGTCGTGGGAAGTCAAGGCAACCACCCTCAAAGAGTTAAATGATAGGGAGGAGATGAACTTCTCCGGCTTCATCGGCAATCTCAAAACCCATGAGATGGAGATGAAGGTAAGAGAAGAAAGGGAGGCACCAAAGAAGAGAGCTCTTGCTTTCAAGGCGGCTCCATCCTACTATGATAAAGAGGATTCATCGAAAGACTACGATAAAGATTTTTCCATGCTCATAAGAAAAGTGGGCAAAATCTTTTATAAGAAAGGTAGACAAAGCAACTTACGAAGAGGAAGACCTCAAGGAAGATTTGGAAAGAAAAGGGAGGAACCGGGTTCATGTTTTCATTGCAAGAAAACGAGACACCTAATTGCCGATTGCCCCTCTCTTCAAGCTACTACCACAAGGAAGGTGCAAAAGAAGAAAAAGGCGATGGTGGCCACGTGGGATGACTCGGAGTTAGAATCCGAAGAGAAGATCGACGCCGCTCACATGTTCTTCATGGCACATGGCGATGATACTTCCAAGGTATATCTAGAAAACTCCTTAGATGATGAAGACTTAACCATGGATGAACTAGCTCATTTTTTTGAAGAATTATAAAGTAGGTATGAAATATCACTTGCTCAAAAATAAAATTGAAAAAAGAAAATGATTCCTTAAAGAATAATTTGAGCTTGTTTTAAATGAGAAAAATGACTTGTCAAACTCTTTTGAGAAAATGAAAAAGGATTTTGAAAAATAAAACCTCTTATAAAGACAAAAGCCCAATCTCTACTTGTAATAAAAATGAATTTTTAGAAATCTAAAACTGTATTGAAATTTTGGATACAATCTTAAAGAAACGTGCTTTTGACATGACTAAATTTGGATCCATATTTTCTAAAGGAAAACCCAAGGGAAACATACTCATCATCATGCATCTAACACGCACAAGCATGCACACACGCACAAGCATGCATTTATGTATGGTATAATATACACATGTGCACATTGTGGCCGCAAAAGCCATTTACCAAAATTTTGTTATTCTAAGCTAAACTTGTCAAATAAAAATGTTTGGGTTTGAGAAAATACTAACCCCAAAGGACCTAAAAAGATTTGGGTACCAAAAGATACGTCGAAATTAATTGATGCAGTGCGTCGTCCTCCTCCAAGACTTAGGGGGAGATGGTGCCCGGGTGGTGGATGCATCAAGACAACGAATATATCGTCACTTGCATCGCTATCAAAGAGGCACCCATTTTGGAGATTACTCATGGTTTGGTAACTTCTCCACCTAAAATTTCTTTTTATATATATAGGATTTGCTAGTTGCATCTTTGTGATAATATGCCTTACATGTGTAAGCTTGCATATCCAAATTTTTTGTATCTTAACTATGATTGGATTATTTATTAAATGTGTTTTGATTGCTTACCATATTTTGCTCGTCATATATCAAGATTTTGTTAAATATAAGAGTATTGTCAAAATAAAGATTTATTTAACAAAAATAAGCAAATAAATAGAGATGGCAATTGCGCGCCTCAACTCTTATCTAGAGAAATTTTGAGGAGAAGTTCAGAACCCTTAACGGGGTATTCGGCCTCAACATCTCATGTTTATCGCTTAAATAATAAATGAAAATATATTGTTAATAAAATAAATGAAAATAAAAATAAAACTTTTTGTTAAGTTTTTCATGCCAAATAAGATTTTCAATATTATTTTTATAATTATATAAGAAATTCCTTTTAAAAGAAATTTTATTAAACTCAAATCTTCAAAACAGTTTTACTTATCTGTTTTTATTTGTACCGGTCGACCGGCCCGGTCAACCGATCTGGCCTGGCATAAGGCCCGGTCGACTGGCCTAGTCGACCTTTCTAGCCTGGAACAAAAAATTTATTTTCTGCTCGTAGCCGGTCGACTGAAGCGGTCGACCGATTGAAACCGAGATTGCTCTCGGTTTCCACCGGTCGACCGTCCCGGTCGACCGGGAGTCGGTAAGTTATTTTTTTTTACCCGACTATATATAAACCCTAACCCCAATTTCTCTCATATCTCTTCCTTCCACCGCCTCCAACTCTTATCCTCCCCTAATCTCTCAACCCTAAACCCATTCCGACCCCTTTCTATCTCTCCAAACCTCCAATTTCTTCCACAAAAAATTAGGAAAAGTGGTTTCAGGCTTCAGATCTACTCTCTCTCTCTTGGGTATTTCTATGGATTTTCAAGGTATAATCTTTTATTCTCTAAATCTCTTATTTTTTTTCTTCATATTTCTAAGTTTATTTCTTTAGATCGTGCCATTTTCGTGCCTACTCTTGCTAATCTATCAGCTATGTCTAAAAGATCCCGTACTGAAAAGGGGAAAACCCCCAATCATCATCCTCCCCATTTGTGTCTCAAAATGCATCTTATAGGTATGCCATAATTTCAACTAAAAACGTGAATTCAGGTAGGACTGTGGTGCTCAGTGATTTTGAGCACCTCAATCTTGCAACTATTTTAGGATCCAGCTCATTAGAAAATTTTGTCACCATTAAGGAACCTGTTTATCCTACTTTGGTGCAATATTTTTATTCTAATCTCTCTTTTAAATAAAATCACATAAAATCTAGAGTCATGGGCAGAGATATAGACATCTCTTCAATAATTTGCAAGTCACCTACACCTCTTCTGTGAGAGAGTAGACATTTATAACGTCGATCTGCATGATTTTGTTTATCCTGACGGTGAGTCTGCCCACACCGCATCTACCCTGCTTCATGATGATGACAACCCTGGTTTAGTTAGGAACGAGGAGGTGAAGTACTATACTCTCACCGCCCAGGTCTTGGCTAAGATCGTGTTCTATAACCTCCTTCCAAAATCAGAAGAGTATAGTCACGTTAGGGGTTCTACTCCTCTTGTCATCTATTGCCTTCTGAAAGGCATTAGAATCAACATCCCTAAACTCATCATCAACTACATGACTTCTGATCATTTTCTTTTCCCAAACCGGCACTTGCCCTTTGGGATGCTCATCACCCGTTTTTTGAAGTAGTTAAATTTTAATCTTCCTTCTGAAAGGTCGATTGAACATTCAGTAGACATCAACAGTACCCTCCTCAAGAGGATGCGTCCTAGGGAGCGTCCTCCTGCTCCTCCGCTGCAGCCTATCTTTCCTGCTGTTCCTGGATCCTCCTCTGACTCTTCTACTCCTTTCGACCCCTATCTAGCCTTATCCACTCAGCTTCGGGAGCACCACCAACAAATTTCAGCTGAGATGACCGAGCATCATCAGCAGATTTCATCTGAAATGATCGAGCACCACCAGCAGATTTCCGCTGAGATGACCGCAAACTATCAGCGGCTGTAGCAGCATTTGTACAATGACCTCAACCATATCTGTGACTCCATTCGTTATATGCATACCTGTCTCGGCGGCATTTACCACAGGTTTGACTGGTCGGCTCCTCTTCCTCATGATCATGCTCAGCCACTTCCTCCTTCCGGCCCTCCGTTCGTCGCCTGGGCTCCTCCCTCTGCTCCACCTCCGCCACCTACTTCTCCAGAGGACCCTGATTTTGGGAGGCATTGACCCTTTTGATGATGTTAAAAAGGGGAGAGATTTCTGGGAGTTAGATTTCTGGGAGTTATTTATTTCTGGGTTATTTTTCTATGCATGTATTTGGATATTAGTTTGCTTTCTGTATGGACATGTGTTTATGGATATGTGTTATGTGTTATATTTCTGGTTTTGAGGTTGGCATGAACCTCCTATCTTATATGGACACCTTTTTATAATGATATGACAGTTATCTTTGTTATCTCCATGTGGTATATATATGGTTGGTTGTCTATTGCTTATTGTTCTATTTTTGTTCCAACCTTCTACCACTCATTTTGGAGGATGGAGGTATTTCTAGATGGATGAAGGTAACCATATATGCATACATGTTTATATTTCTGTATCTTTAGTATACATGGATGGTTGGCATATGTGTTTACTATCATATCATATATATACCCTGTGTTATGCATTTAGATCTTTATATCATACTCTTTTATACACATATGATAAGGGGGAGCTTTACTTGAAGTCTCCACCCAAAATATTTGTAATAACTCCATATGCTTTATCATCATAAAAAACGGGGAGATTGTTGGCCCAAACGCCATTAGCCCTAAGTTTTGATGATTACAAACCATATGTAGTTAGGTATTAACAAAATTGTTTAAATAAAGTTTTAGGTAAAACATAAGTTGATTGACGGCTCCTACACAAGACTCACATTTGGAAGCCGCGAAGATTTAGATCTCAGAGCCTAGCACACTAGAAGAGCTTCAGGATCAAACAAAGACTGAGAAGACTATAATACAAGATTTGTATCTTTTCATTTTTCATTTTAGTTAGGATTTATAGTCTATTTGTCAAAACCGAGATGATAGAGGTTGATAATCCTGGGATTGCCACACACACATTTGATGTTGCTGTTGGCCCAATGGCCTTCCACTCTAGTTTTGATGATGATCAAAACTCATGTAGTTATGTTTACTAATATTCTTGTGTTTCTAAGTTTCAGATCATTAACAGGATATTAGTTGGTGATTAGCTTCAACAAGATGATTAGAAGCTTATCATGGTGATTCCGGTGCCAAAGCTTATAGATCATACCCTTTGCACTCGGTGGATCGCGTTTGGGAGCAAGTCTACTTGAAGATGGAGTTCCTCAAGGAAGACTTAGGTATCCTAGTTTAGATTATGAGTTTTAGATCCATTTGTAAAGCTTAGTATAGTTGATATGCTCAAGTGCACAAAAACACACACGTTTTATGATTTGATATTTGGTTTTATGAATAGTTGATCAAAACAAGTTTACATGTTTTATATGTATAGTAGATGTATTCTAGTTATACATACATGGTTTAACTTGCTAAACAAACTTATTTTGATATCCCTATTCATGTTTTGAAAAAATCAAGTTTGATAAAAATACAAGTTTCGTTTTTGATAAATTTTGCAAGACACAAAAATAAATTGATATGTTGATATATTGTCTTGAAATTTTTATCACAAGTTTGGTTATCAAAGTAAAATGATAAAATAAGTTTTAGAAACACATGTTTTTAGAAAAACAGTTTTTATTTTGATTAAAACTATCTAGTGGATTTACTGTGAATTTATGAGATTTTTAGAAAATATTTTACACTATTTTTCTGCCCTGCACTGTGCCTGCCAGGCCAGTACGGTCGACCGGACCGGTCGACCGCACCAAGTGGCCGGTCGACCGACTCGGTCGACCGATGTGCACAAACGTGCACGCTGGCGACACATGTAGCCGGTCGACCGGGCCGGTCGACCGAGGTGAGAGTTTTGCTCACTGGTTTTTTTCGGTCGACCGGGCCGGTCGACCGCTAGTGCCCAACGGTCATATTTCTGACCGTTGGCGGTCGACCGGACCGGTCGACCGACGCCTGTCAGAGCTGCCAGCTCAGCTCTAACGGCTAGTTTTCTGTTTTGCCTATATAAACTCCATTTCTTTGGGATTTTGGCTAAGGTTTTTAATAGAAAAAATTCTGGTTTTCTGAAGAGTTTAAAAGAGTTTTAAAAAGGAGTTTTTGTGCTTTATACTTCTCATCTTTATTGTTTTGGGTTTTTGGAAAATCAAAGAAAACTAGGTTTTGGGATTTTGATTTGATCTTGCATTTTCTATCTTTTACAAGAGACTTCCCAATTAGTTTTTCTTTGTTGCTTGTTTCCAAAAACACCTAGTTTTCCACACTTGAGCTATCATACTATCCTAATCTATTAGGATCCTTGTTTTGTGGAAAAAGAAAGAAAGAGAGAATTTTGAGGTTGTTGTTGTAACCTCTAATTTGTACACCCTTTTATTTGTGAATCCCTCTTCGGTAGAGGTGATCGGGTGATTGGTTTGTGAGCCTCTTAGGTAGAGGTGTTTGTTGTTGTTGGCTACGGGCCGTATCCCTCTTCGGTAGAGGTGGATTGTGGTTGTATAGCCTCGGTGGCTTTATAAGGTTGAGAGAGGAGTTTGGTACTCCTATAGTGGATTGGGAAATCCTACACGGTGGTGTAGGCGGGGAAGTAGAGCTAGGGGCTCGAACCTCGTAACAAATCTTTGTGTTAGCGTTTGATCCAATTTCTCTCAACTCTACTCTCTTTACATTTGTGCAAGCATCATTCATTCATTGCATACATAATTTATTAATTGCTTGTGTTGCCTTGCATCTCTTATATTGCTTATCCTTGATTGCTTGGCTTAATTGTGTGTGATTCATATTGCCATTGCTTGGATTGCTTGTGTGTGTGTGTCTAACTTATACTCATCCAACAAGAGCTTCACATAGCACCTCAACCCATTTCAAGGGGAATCAAGAGGAGTTAGTCCAGAGCCTCGAAAGGGGAATTCGGCTACACTTGTTGAATTGTATTAGTTGGTGCAACACTTGCATTAGCTTCCGCATTTAGAGCTCTTAGTTTTTCATTTAGCCTTAGATTAGCATTTACACCTATTCACCCCCCTCTAGGTGTTTTTCAGTTGCTTCATGCTTTCAAACAAAATTTTATTACAAAATTTCTTATCAAGTTTTTGAAAAATGAAGTTTGGAAAAATTGATTTTTGAAAAAATAAGTTTCTGGAAAAACGTTTTTAGTTTAGAAAAAGAATTTTTATTAAAATATAGTTCAAATTTTATTAGTGTTGATCTATGATCACACTCTGGTCTTTCCAAGCCATAGAACTTTATTTTGTATCTACCCATCTATAGAAAATTTATCAAAAAAATATAGACTTCAAAAGTTTTCCCAAAACTGTTATTTTGGCTTTGTCCGGTTGACCGCAACGGTCGACCGCTGACAGAGCAGAACTGCTCTGTCGGTCGACTAGGCGGTCGACCGACATGCACCAATGTGCATGTGTGCACATCGGTCGACCGGCAGAAAGAGCAGAGCTCTCTGTTTGTTCCGCTGTTTAGGAACTTCGGTCGACCGTCCGGTCAACCGCTTTCCCAACGGTCGGAAATTCGACCGTTGGCGGTCGACCGGCCCGGTCGACCGACAGCAGACAAAGTCTGCTACATGCTGCCAACTACTATATTTTATTTTGTCTTTTGTTGGGGCTTCTCCTAACGAATCATTGGCTTTTCTAACCCAGTTTTCATCCCCTATAAATAGTGTGAGTGTTATACAACTCAAACACAAGATTTATAAGAGTAAAATCAAAGTTTCTCAAAGTTTAATCTTTTAGCAAAAGAGTTTCCCTTGAGCCAAATTTCAATCCTTTTGTGTTTTAGCTTGAAGCTTTCTCTTCTACTTCTCTTCTAGATTTTTGCACTATGCAATCCCTAAAGTTTCATCTGCTTATCTTGGTTGTAAGATTGTGCATATGAGCGTTATTTGTGATCAAGTGTTGATCACCATTTTCTCAATTTGAGAAGTTATAGAGGTTGCGGCCTCAAACGAGCTAGTGAGCTCTAAGTTGGTGTTGTGGCACCGTGAGAGAGGACAAGTGTGTGCGAAGAGTTCTAGTGAGAATTTGTATTGACGATCCGATGGGATCAAGCATAGTAGAAATCCTTCATCGTGTTGAAGGTGGGGACATAGAGCATTGGCTCGAACCTCGAAACATATTCTCGTGTTTGCGATTGTACACTTATCTCTAAACTCTACTCTCTCCTTTACTTGCTATTATTTGTCTACTCCCTTGCAAGTTTTAATATTATTATTGTTTATTGTTAATTAGTTTTTAATCCGCATTATTTGCCACTTAGTATAGCCATCACTTATTCACCCCCCTTTAGGTGATTTCACTATAATGTGACAAAAATTGAAGCTTCTTAAATCAGTTGTATGATTATTATGAAGCACAATTTGAAAATAAACAATCTACTTCGTCATCTCAAACTTCCTCCAGTAATAGAAGTTCATTATTTTTCAGGTCTTTATCAGCATAAAAAAATAAGAACCTTCAATACATTAAATGAGCTTCACGTTATATCTAACGTGTCGCAATTTCTGAGATTGATTTAGACTCAGAATTTGATAATTTTGATATTTTAGCATGATAAAAAATCACATAAATCAATTTATCTTATGCTTTTCATAATGGTGCGTGATTTACTAACCTCTCCGGCATGTACAGTACCATCAAAGTCTGTTTTTAGTACATGTGGTCGAGTGCTGTAGGATAAGAGGAACCATCTAGCGTCAGAAAGAATCGAGATGACCATGTGCGAGAAGGATTGAGTGGATGCGAGAAAAAAAAAGTCAAAATAAAACAATTGATGATCTCATTAAAAACTCTCAAGAAATTTTTTCAGAAGATTAATGAAGATTTGTAATTTTTTTATTTATAAATGATAAAATATTTGAAGACTTGTAATTTCTAAGTACGAATGATAAATTTAAAAAAAATTTCATTTATACTTCAATTGTATTTGTATCTATTTATTTATTTTATTGGATCATTAATAAAAAAAAATTTACATTTGTTAGATCATGTAGCAATTCATCAAATATTTATTTTTAGAATTTATTGTAAAACATCAACCTTTATAATCTTAAACTTAGAATATTTTTAGAATTTTTTACGATTTTTAAAATTTTTTAATTAAAAATCGAGCCAGGCCGGCCCTGCGCGTGTCTAGCATAAGCCCATCCCTGGCTGATCGCGGGCCGGACCCGAGTTCTCCAAATGAGACTAGGGCCCCGCTCGGCCTGCCTCGGCTGCATTTTTGCAGATGGAGTGGGCTAGACTCGGCCCGAGCCTGCCGCGCCCGTCCCCTTACAAAACTCCCCATATCGTCTGCGTAAAATCTAGGGTTTTGTCCGCTCTCATAAAATCCAAATTTTTTTCTGGAGAGCACTCGATTGGTTGTTCATTCGAGAACGAACGAGAGAGAGAGAGAGAGAGAGAGAGAGATGTCGAAGACTCTCGTTCAGCCGATAGGGCAGAAGCGGCTGACGAACGTGGCGGTGGTCCGGCTGAAGAAGATGGGGATGCGATTCGAGGTCGCCTGCTACAAGAACAAGGTCCTCTCTTGGCGATCTGGAGTGTACGGAAACCCTAACCCTAACCCTCTCTTTCTCATTCTCATTCTCATTCGAACACTTCTCTCTCGCTTTTAGGACTATGTTAAAGATGTGAGAGTTGAAACAAAGAATACCTAATGTTTTTCTTTCTCTTGATTTTTGCTACAGAGAAAAGATTTGGACGAAGTCTTGCAGTCACAGACTGTTTATTCGAATGTTTCAAAAGCAACTGTCGCAAAATCAAGTGATTTGATGAAAGCTTTTGGCACTGATGATCACTCACAAATATGTTTGGAGGTCAGTTGCGCATTAGTTATTTTATTGGCTGCTTTTATAACCTATAATAATAATGTTCATCTTGTCGCTTTTGCGTTGAAAAATAATATTGATTTGGTTTGTTCCTCCTTCAGTTTGATGCGAGAAACTGAAACTCTCAAAAACCTTGCTGTTAAATGATTACATCATATCTGGAATCATGAGTTTTAATATACTGTTAGCTGCAGATGATTTTTGTGTTTATCACCTTTTTTTTTTTAAAATTTTGATTGCTTTAGTTACAAATCTTGAATCAACTGGTTGCATATTTTACAGTTGCAGTTATCTATCTTGTTTACGAATCACAAATCAGTGTATTCTGATTCCCATCGTGCTTAGAGTCATCATGTTGCCCCTTGAAACTTATTTTAAAAGTATGAGACGTTATCTTTTAGTGTTATTACATCATCTAGTGATATGAAAAGATTAAGCTACGCTGATGACAGAAATATCCAATCCTGGTCATATAGTCCTATCTGACTATGAATCCGTGGGAAGAAGGCTTTATTAGGCTTTGCTTAACTGTAGAATCAGCAGATATTGAGAGCTTAATGGATGGATTTTGAAGCGGATTAACAAAATCACTACCACATGATCATTTAACATATGTCAATTTTCTTATAATTGGACTCTTTCCATTTTAATCACAAAGGTGGATCCAAATTCTAATACTATTTGATGTTAAGTTTTATATGCTTGCTTTGTGGTTATAGTTTCAAAGATGTCGGGATTATCCATCATCTGGTGGTCATTTTGGGTATGCAACTCTGAATATTTGGTTTATGGGTTGTTATGAGGGAATATTGAAGGCATTTAAGTTTAAAAAAATATAAACACAACAACAACAACAACTAAGCCATTTGTCCCAAGTATTTGGGTAGGCTACATGAACCAAAAGAGAATTACGCCGGATCGGGCACATGGATCAGTTTTCTCCACTCATTCCTATCGAGCAATATGAAAGTTTAAAAAAAATATGAGATCTAAAAATTTAGTTGTCTTTAGATTTGTGATTTTTTTTTTCAAGCTATGCTATCAAATTTTTTTTGACCTTGCTGCATTGTTTTAAGCGGTGATTGTTAATTTTCATATAACGTGTTAACTTTTAATCTTTTCGCTGAATAGACTATTGTCACATGCCGGTTCTCCCGTTAAAAATATTCTGAGCACAAATAATTTTGTGGTGAATTTGAGGATTACCTTTTTTTCTCACTAATATGATTGGCAGATTTTGGAGAAAGGAGAGCTTCAAGTTGCTGGAAAGGAGAGAGAGTCCCAATTATCAAGTCAGTTTAGGGATATAGCAACAATTGTGATGGAAAAGACTATCAATCCAGAAACTCAACGCCCTTATACTATTAGTATGATTGAACGTCTTATGCATGAAATACATTTTGCTGTGGATCCGCATAGCAACTCAAAGAAACAGGTATTGAACATTTTATATTCTTTCATATCTTTCTGTGTTGTTAACTATACCCTAGTCTTTTCATGTCAACTGTGTCTGACGTGAAGTCTTCTTCTTGTGGTTTTTAATTATTATGCTGTACTTGCTCTCTGTAAGTTTATGGTAATTTACTGGCGGTTGTCTGTAACTTGAAGTCACTGTTTTTATGTTTCTGCTTTATATTAGTATATTAGAACTTTTGGTGTGGAATAAACTTGATTTTAAGAACAAAAGTGTAAATTCTATAGGGTGGACTTGCAATAGGGGTGTTGAAAATTAATATATGCTAAATGATGGCAGGCATGTCTTTTTAAACAGCATAGATGGAAATGGGCATATTAATATTGATACTTTATAAATAAATCTCCTAGCACATAGATTCTTTATGCAAATGTATCTTTGCTTGAGGGTGTACTCGAAAGTGACACTTCTTATTGTATGGTTTGATGAGAAATTTGTGTGAGCATCATGGAAAAGAAGCATTCCTATATGTTTTTTTTGATGCTTGATGTGTCTTGTTTTCTTCTCTCTGTTATTTTTCTTTCAAATGGTTCTTCTGGTCCCTCCAAAACATTGGGCTTACAAGCATTTTGTTCTCTTTCTTTTTTTAATTTAAAAAGTGGTACATGTGACAGCACTTGGCAGAAGAAACACATTCAATGCCTTTCAGATTACTGTAATTGTAACACAGATACTTGAATGTTGCTCACGTGAAGGGCAGTGCCTGCACTGTTATATTGAATTTAGTTTTAGAATGATGAATATTCTATTGAAAGTGTTAGTGGGGTAGTATTTGTTGACATATTGGCTTTGGAGAACTCAATGAAAACCGTGAAGAAAGGATGGGTGCACAATTGAACAATGTCTAGCAACTTTTTGGGAAATAGCTTAAGATTTTTTTTGGATATATAAAAGATAGTTTCCTTCCATTTTTGTTGGGTATTTAACGTGGAATTTGGTTGTTCTTGATTGGGTCTTATCAATAGTCAATATATTAGCACTTTATTTACACAAATTCACAGGACAAGGATTTATGTGTATATTTTTGCCATAACACTATCATATTGTTGTAACAAACATGGACTTTGGCACGGTAGAGTATTTTAAAATAGGCCTTTAGAGCAAAAATCAAAGAAGGGTTCCACTGGCAGCTGTTTGCAAGCCCTGTCATGTCTGTTAAAGCCCATTGATTGTTACAACAATGTGTGACCATTCTAGAGCCTTGACATAGATAATGAATACTTCCCTGGAAACCATCAGATGTAATTTGATGGCTTTGGTTGGTGTACAGAGGAACTCATCTGGTTACAGATGTTCTGGACTGATTTAGAGAAACTGTCACTCTTACTTCATTTTCAACATTATAAATAGCTAGCTTAACAATCATATAAATAGAATGGCGCATGCATGTGGCTCTCTGTATTTTCATAACATTTGAATTTAATTTTAATTTTTGAAGAATCTCTATCATTTGAATGATTGTACTGAATATGAATTATATGTGGCTACTGCTACTGTCTCCTGTTGTTTGTTGCAGGCTTTGGAAGTGATACGTGAGCTTCAAAAGCACTTCCCCATAAAAAGATCTCCGATGAGATTACGGCTAACTGTCCCTGAGGGAACCTTCCTTCTCTAATGGAAAAGCTCAGTAGCTTGAATGCAAGCATTAATTCAAAGGATGAGTCTACTGACCAGATATCTGTGGTAAGTTTACAATAATGACTATTCGGAAACTACCTTTTTACAAAGTTTATTCGAGTTTTATACATGTCTTCTATTGATAAGTCTACTGTGTGGCCTGAAACTCCTCATTTTATCGAGACAGCCCAATTGCTTTCTAGTACGCTTCTCTGAACTCTTTGTACCTGGACTTTGAATGGACCAGTCACAAGTAGTGAACTTGAAAATTGACTTATTGCATTGACCCATGGCAAAAAAGATTGCTTCGGAAAAATTTAGGTTAACCATTCTTAATACCTCTAGATGGGGCTGAAAGTTATGTATATTTACTTAGATTCTTCATGTTTTCATACCTTTCCTTCCGAGCAATGCTTGTTTAATCTCATCATCACCAATCATCAACTAGTCTTTTTTAAAAATGGTAAGGCCTATAAAGCATAACCTTCAATGTTGAGAAGGGCCAAAAAAAAGAACTGTTTGAGGTTTATATTGTCTGTTAAACTGAAATAAACCTTCCACTGCTTGGTGCAAAGCTTCTGGCTAGAAAATTATAAAGACAGGGCCCTACAATGAAATCATATTGTCCAGTTCGTAGGTAAGGGACATTCCTTTTCCTGTCATGCTGGTCAAGCTCTTCTGCTGAGTACAACTCTTCAAATTCCCCTACGCCATGGTGAGAATGCAGACGAAGGAGTAAGATGGTGAATTGCTAAACGAAACCACAAAGTATATTTAGATTCGTATTATGGGAAAGCACATGCCCCTCTACATGATTGATGGCGTTAATAATGCATTCATGTATGCAATTCAGATATCCTTGTATTTAATAAGGATAAGGCTTACTTTTGGGACTTTTTGTTTAGTTGTTCATAAATGCTGAATTTCCTTTTTGTTGTCAGTTTAATGCTCGTCAACTGTTCTTTAAACTTGTCTTAGCTGGGAGCCTTTAGACACAATGAACATATCATCATCTCTCCAGCACCCATGTTTCACATATGATATATTGATTAATTGAAAGTGCTTTTGGTGCACTTCTAGTTCTTTGTTTTCAGCTAAGCACTAATCAAACCTTAGTTTTGTGTTTCCCAGTAGGCATTAAGCTCATCCATAGCTGTGGTGATTTATCTACATCTTTTAAATCAGTTTAGCCGTTTTGGCTGTATTTGACTGGGGTGCATTGTGTTGCAGGTTTGTGAAGTCGAGCCTGGTTGTTTTCGGGATTGTGATGCTTTAGTGAGGAATTTGCAAGGGAGATTGGATATGCTTGCTGTGTCAGCACAACTGGATGGGGATGCTAATGTGGACCACTATGAAGATACTGAGGCACTACGATCATATGAGGAGTCAAATTCTAGCAATGAGACCGATTTAACAGTCCGACTAAGTGAGGGCTTAAAGAAACAAAGCATATCTACAGAAAGCACCGGTGAAGAGCAAGTTAAGAAAATAGGTGCACCACATGTGATGCAATTGTAGGAGATACCAGACAGTACAGGGAACATTTCAAAACAGAGTGGCACAAGCATAATCTGAAAAAAAAGACTAGGCAACTTCCTCCTCTAACTGCAGAGGAATGTATGACTGACATGGAGCTGGGTGAGTTGAAGGCGGACCTGAAGGAGTACTCATTTTAGGTGAGTAAATTTAGGATGTGAAAGCAGAAATTTTATCAGATATTCAAATATACTCTTGGTTATATGAGTTGGCTTGTTATGCTGGGTCCTATTCTTCATAAAAAAAATTAGCATGGAAGACTGACCCTAGTCATTCAATCCACTGTGGCTTTTTTCCCAAAGCTCGATAATCTATCTCGACCACTGTTCATTCTGAGCAGCTTTAAGTTCCCTGATTTAGCTTCACTTGTTTTATTTGATTTATTTTCACTTGTCTGACTGCAAGATTCTTTATAATTCATGTTCTCAGTTGGTGTTGGGGTATGTTTTTGTTTTCCCCTTTCTATATCTCTCATCTTAAAGTAAATGAACTCCCCAGTATCTCAATTTTGCATGCTCAATGTAGAAGCATCAACTAATGCAATATGTCGTGTGTTGGTTATCATCGCAGACCATTGGTTTTAATAAATACATGCATTGGAAGTGGTCACTTATTATTATATCTGTATAGCGTATAACTGTATACTTTAGGAGCTCGGTCATCTAATATTTCTTAGAGACAGATATCGTGCTGCTGTAAAATTATGTAGAAGCATCAACTGAAGCAATATGTCATGCGTTGGTTATCATCGCAGATCATTGGCTTTAATATGTACATGCATTGTAAGCGCTCACTTATTATTGTATCCGTAATCCGTTTAGCGTATAACTGTATACTTACGAGCTCAGCCTTCTAACATTTCTTAAGAGACGGATATTGTGCTGTAAAATTAACTAATTTTGTTCAATAGTGTATGTTTGAGGTGGGAATGAAACAAATTATGAGTTTGCGAGGATCATTGGCTTTAATATATACATGCATTGTAAATGCTCACTTATTATTTTATCTGTATAGCATATAACTGTATACTTTAGGAGCTCAGTCATCTAACATTCCTTCTGTATAATTAACTAATTTTGTTTAAATAGTGTATATTTGAAGTAGCAATGAAAAAAAAGAGTTTGCCAGGATCATGGTGGGGCATGTCTTTTATCATGATCTACAGTCTACTTGATCACAAACCCAAGAAGTTGGTTTCAATTAGCAAATGAAATCCTCTCCATTCTGAACTTATCTCTATCTTCATTTACACATCTCGCTATCTCCTGTTCTCAGCCAAAGCAGTCTTGTCTGTTTTGCTCTGCCCTAGTCACAATCCTGCCTGCTTCACCCTCCACCCAAGTGGCTTCCTCTTTGATGTCTTTAGTGGCTCATCGTTGTCACATATGTAGTCTGAACTTTTGGCAATGGCATTCCTCATCTAGATGCACCATTGTGAGCCTGCAGCTACCTCTTGTTTGCATCTGGGGTCTTATCGGCTCATGAAGATGCCTTGAGCCATATTTCTGAACTCCTTTAGTCCAAGCTCACCTTGTTATAGGTATGCTTGCATTGCGCAAGACAATACCCATAAGAACACTTGACAACACGGAGAAATTAAACGTTGGATCTTGCTACTAGGATGCCAACGAGATCAGATCGGGCTGCTAGGGCTTCGACGAGGTCGGATCGGGCTCTAGGGCTTTGACGACGAGGTCGGATCGGGCTCTAGGGCTCCAACGAGGTCGGATCTGCTGCTGGGGCTCCGACGAGGTCGGATCTGGCTGCTGGGGCTCCGACGAGGTCGGGTCGAACTCTTAGTGCTTCGATGAGCCTTCGAGATCTCTTTGTCTCCTTCGATCTCTCTATCTCTGTTTTTTTCTCTCTCCGATCTCTCTCTCTGTGTCTCCACCTTCGCCTCCGATCACTCCGCCTTTTCCTCTGATCTCTCTCTGTCTCTGCCTTCTCCTCCGATCTGTCTCCTCTCTTTTAGCCTCTGATAGATCTCTCTCTCTCTCTCTCTCTCTCTGTGTGTGTGTGTGTGTGTCAATTTATAGGGGAGACTGAGAGTGTTAGTGGGGAAGATTAACTCTGGTGAACAGTGAACAGTGCATAAAGAGATCTTTAGTGAACAACTATTGCTTTTTTCACTGTTTTATATACTTTAGAATTTATATCTGAACAGTAATTTGATAATTTATAATTAAATACTGATTTATTATTCTTTTTTTCAATGTTTTAGATGGTAGAAGTGTAGAAGCATGGCTGAAAACAAATCAAAGTTACTGATTTTGCTAGTGAGTGGAAATACACCAGGATGGAGAACGAGCTCAGTATTGCTATTGCAAGTTTTGTGATGAGCATATCACTGCTGAATTACAAGGCTGAAGCATCACTTGGCTGGTACTCATAAAGTAGTCAAGCCATCTGATAAATGCGGACCTGACGTGAAGATGTGGTCGGAGGCACTGCAGAAAATGGATGAACAGAAAGTGGCTAAAGTGGAGTTAATTTGTAGTATCGGGCGGATGGGTGAAACTTCTGAAGAAGTTATTTCAGGAATTGATGGGAATAGTGTGCCTTCTAGAACTGCTGTCCATTGGATAAGTTTGTAGCTCCTCAACCTCGACAAACGATAATTGAGAACAGATGCAAGAAGGAACAAAGGGAGTTGGTTGTAGCAAAGATTGGGAGGTGCCTTTATGCAAATGGCTTGCCTTTCAATCTTGTTGATAGTCCTTGTTGGAGAGAGATGGTTGAAGAGATTGGTAAGTTTGGAATGGAGTTGAAACAACCATCGATATATGAGTTGAGGACTCGTGTTCTTAACAGTGTTCTAAATGGCGGCCACAGCGGCTACATTGGCCGGAAAAATTTATCAGAGATGGGGATATATCGGGGATATTTTCAAAAATCGAATATCAAAATCGGACTGTAATATACATATCTTCTTGTCTTAAATCACATCTCAATAAGACAATATATGCATAAATTATATAAATTTACATAAACATAATACTTATATGTTTAAGATATACTTAACTCGATAACTTGCATTAAGCCTATGAATCCATAATCACTATCTAAGTGTAGAATCTTCAAAAATATCACATTGTCACATCACTCGAGTTACCCAAATGCCTAACGTAGAAATTGGGCATAAAACGCTATATCGGGTACAAAATCGCCGAAATTGCGGCCGATATATCGGGTCCATGCTTATTTATCGGCGATTTTGGATGAAAAACGCTATATCGGTTTGGATGTGCCAAATCATTGCAGCTAGGTGCCATAAACGCAATATCGGGGTTATATTGGGGATATTTAGAACAATGGTTCTTAAGGCGAAGATGCAAGGCATTGATGCCATAAAAGCTACTCATATGAAAGCATGGGAACAATTAGGTGCACTGTCAGGTCAGAAAATAAAAGCTTGATCAACTTCCTTGTCAATTGTCAATAGTCTAGAGGGGACTTTCTTTTACAAATCAATTATGCATCCGATGAACACAAGACTGGGGAGTACTTGTTTCGAAAATTGGATGATGGTCGAAGAAATAGGAGAGGAGAATGTTCTACAGGTCATCACAGGTAGTCATCCTTCCTATGTGTTGGCCGACAAGATGCTAATGGAGAAGAGACTCACTTTATTGGTCACCATGTGCTGCTTACTGCATAGATTTGATGCTTGAAACATTGGGAACTAAAATACACAGAGATTTTGAAATCTGCAAAACAGACTATTAGCTTCATTTATAATCATTGTTGGGTGTTGAATTTGATGAGAAAACATAGTGGTGGAAGGGAGCTTCTAAGGCCCGTTGCGACATGATTTGCTACAACATTCTTGACCTTGCAAAGATTGTATAAGCAAAAAGAAGCACTCAGGGCAATGTTCTCTTCTGAAGAGTTTAGCAGGAGCTCTTGGGCAAAGAAGCCAAATGCAGTGAAAGCATAGAATGTTGTTTTTTTTTATGATAGAGCATTTTGGGGACGTCTTATATTTGTGTTATCACACCATTCGCTTTAGTTTGTGTACTTCGAGAGGTTGATTATGAGACTAGGCCTTCCATGTCATTTGTACGAGTCACTTTATCGTGCAAAGGAGAAGATTGCTGAAGCTTGTGGTGGCATACAGAGAAAGTACATGCCATTATGGAAACTGATAGGTAAGAGATGGATTGAGATGCTCCATAGGCTTATTCATGCAGCAGCCTACTTAATCTGAAATATTTTTATGGCGAAAATTTTAGCAGACATCTTGAGGTAAGAAAGGGTCTTTATGAGTGCATGGCTCGCATGATTCCGGATGTTGGTGAGAGGGCACAAGCTGATGTTGATTTAGATGCTTACAAAAACAAGCTTGTGGAGCTTGGGACTGACTTAGCAATGAAGACTATTGGTTCTCGTACTCCAGGCATAAGTTGCTTAAGATTTGTTTCTCACAATTTAGGTCTTTAATTGTCTAAGTAATGATGTAAATGTCAATGTAGCTTCTTGGTGGGAAAGATTTGGGAAGACACTCTTGCACTCCAAAATTTGTTGTTCGTATCCTCTCCCTCACTGCTAGTGCTTCTGGTTGCGAACGTAATTGGAGCAAATTTGAGCAAGTGAGCACTTTGATAGAATCTTTTTTTCTTGCTATTGTTGCTCACTTTTTTGTCTTGGAACATTGGATAATTTGGATGCTATTTTTGCGCATAAATTTGATGTAGGTACACTCCAAGAGGAGGAATCGTTGGAGCAAAATTGACTTAACTCTCTTGTGTATGTGTTGTATAACATCAAATTAAGGGAGAGGAATACGAGGAGAAAGGCAAAAAAATTGGATCCCATTTTAATTGAAGATGTGGCCTCATATGATGAGTGGATGTAGAGGACGGAGAGCCTTCTCTTAGCAATGTATCTGAAGTGGTGGATGGAGGAGATGTGGAGGGAGGCTTTTTAGATGCCATTGCAATCCACATTAATCACACTACTTTAGAGGAAGATGTTGACGCTCAACCAAGAAAGAGACAAAGGATTGAAGCGAATGGTTCTGGACTTACTAGTGTTCATGTAAGTAACATGCTTACTACTTGAGTTAAGTTCTTTAAAATTAGTAAATGACAAGTAATTTAGCAAATTTACATCAAATTTTCTTTGAATTTGTAGCATCTTCTAGAGGAAGGAGGTGGTCGTTGAGGATGAGACGGGAGACATCAATATCGATACTGAAGATGCTCATGTTATCTTAAAGATGATTTATTTATTTGAGATGACTTGAGAGATGACTATGCGTTAGGATTTTGGTTTGTGGTTAATAAAGACTTAAAAACTTTGTTTATTTTGCTTATTTAAGACTTCATGTTTTTATTTACCAGTTCTTGTCATGTTCTTAAAAAGTATGCTCGATGAAGATATCATTCGTGTCTTGTGATTTATGATTCTACATTGGATCCAAGCAAGTACCAAAAACTTTGCTCTCAATTTGCGTACATTTCTTTCTTATTATATATGATTTATGATGCTACATCAAATTCCAAGTAAGTACCGATACTTTTTGCTCTCATTTTGTCGTTTACTATTTAAAAATATCCTAATTTCTTGTATAAACGTGTTTAGTCATTTTATAGTTTGGTAATTTTTTTGAATATTTTCTAGCATTTTTTAATTTTTCCTGAATTTATCATATTTTTAATATTTAGTGTAGGCACAATTATATATTTTAGAAATTAAAAAATCAGAAAATACCGAAGCTTACGCTTTTCGCTACGATGCTTATGCTACGTTGCACATACGCAGTGCGCTTCCGCTTTTTAAAACATTGCTACACATAATGTGGTTTGCCTAAAACTGGTTTTATGTTTACAGGAGAGCTTAATTTTCTCAATGATTAAATAGAATAACTTTTTTCCCACAATGTAGTGCAACCTTCTTCTTAATGGAATAAAACCTTGTGATCAAGTTTTTGGATCCCTCGCCCCATGAGAGCCTCCACCCTCAAATCCCGTGAGTTCAAGTTGTATCTGTATGCTTCTTTCCAGTTGATCCACTTGCTAATTTAACATCATTGTTAACCTGGAAACAACTATGAACAGTATTTAAAGTATAATGGCTGTGGGTCTCTAGCAGCTCCCTTTGAGTCTATTTCCGTTGGTGCCTTGAGTACCAGTGTCGCGATATTTCCCTGTTCCCATATTCTGCCTGCTAGCAAGTTCAGCCCTGAGCTATGTAGGATTAGCAAAATGACATGTGGATGAAGTTTAGCACCTCAAAATGACCAGAAAATTTGTGCTTAGTTCCTGGTAAACCATTGTATATCCTGCTCCATTTTAGAACTTTCACTCACTCGTTCTAGTGTACATCTAAGATGTGAATCCAGCAAATTCTACATGATCTCTTAGTTTAATTTGCAGGCAGCTATTTTAATTGATTCCTATAAATTGAAGAAAACTTTTGAGGAAAAAGGATTAAGTTGCAAACCATATGACCTGCGTATTACCACCATGCCAAGCCCTTAAAATGGTTTGTGGGTTCAGAAATCAGGGTCCATGTGCTTTTTTGAAGTTTTGCGAAACTGTATTTATTTTAAGTTGTAGTTAGTGGTTTGTAAACTATACTCTGCAATCACATTGAGTACTTTATGGTCTGTTTGGGACAAAATGGTGAATTATCACCAAACTAGAGCAAATGAGAAGAAGAGTAGTGCTAGTTGTGATGAGAAGATAAATGAGGAGCTAGGGAGATAAAAGAGAAGAGAAGGTGGAATGTTTCCTTTTTTTTTCCTTGCATCATTTGGAGTTAAGAAATTTTTTTGTGACAGGATTCTTGTAAACTGTAGTAATTTTAGGTTAGATACCTGCAGTTTACTAAACTCTGAATAATAGCCAAACAGATCTCAGTTTGGTATTTTGGAGTTTAACTAAAGTGGGTTAACTGCAGATAACTTCAGTTATGGAAACTCAACTGGAAAGACAAACCAACAAGCTTTACTGGCCTTTCCATTTGTCAACTTCTAAATGAAATGCATGCTCTATATGTACTATATATTTTACTTGGTGAAATTTAAATAAGTTCTCCATGTGTAGTATAATTTGAAAATTTTTGTTTATGACAGTAGTATT